>RXPK01000187.1:0-362398 GCA_004143645.1 Protaetia brevitarsis | reverse complement strand
AACATCATGAAGTATTTCGCATGAACCCTTGAAGTAGGAAAATCTAGAAGCACGCATGAAATTGAAACACGAAATGGCTTGCTTTTGTTCTGTATGATCGCGATAATCAACAACAAAAAAAAAACAAGAAACATATAAGTAACACAATAGCACAAAAGTTAAGTATAAAAATTAAAATTATGCAATACATAATAATAGTACCTCTGGTGTTTTAAATTGTATCTGTTCTTTACTAGAAGTATTCACAACATAAGTCAAGTTCTAATCAAGAAGCAAAAAAAGTAAACTGGCCAAGCTCTAGTAATGAAAATGTAACTAAATGGTGCTGCCACCAAAAGTTCCTCGTAAGTACGAGATTGAAAATATGCTTTACTATTATATTACACACGATATCGCAGGAGTACGTTCAGACAAGCCATCTGCCTATGGAGATGTTGGTTTGTCCTATCGCGAAATTGGCCGCTGCACTGAAATACCCATTTGGTTGACTCAACCAAATTTTAGTTGTATTGACTAAAATCCTTGCTTAAATATGGGCAAACAAATATATTTTTGGGCGAAGCAAATAATTTTGTTAATAAAAGTTGTTTGCTTTAACAATATCTTTAATAGAATTCAACAAATAAAATATTTTGTTCAAATAAAAAGTTTTATTGGGTCATACATTTGGCAATACTTAAAATAACTAATTATTTTGTTGAAAAAATTTATTTGCTTATTTAAAATATATATTTTTTATAGTAATAATATTTTTGTTTTAAGTAAAATACATATTGTGCTTCACTTTATTAAATATTTAATTGAGGTTACTGCGTTTCTTTTTTATTTGAACCAATAATTTTGCCAGAATTACTTACCTTATATCTGTTACGGCAGCTCTTTTATTCCTTAACAAATTTAATATCAAATCTTACCACAAAATTTCACTATTCAATAAAGTGTTACATGCTGACATAACCTACCTATAAGATGAGCATAAATTGCATATTGCTTGCCGCAAATGCAATAGTGAATTTTCAGCGGAATTTTGCGTACAGTAAAGCTAAACTGTTGGATCAAGGAATAAAGGGTCCTTAATTTGAGAAATTTTGACCACATTAATTCATTTTGTTCTGTAGGTGACGTTTGTAAATTCTCCTTTGGCGGTATAGAATGTTCTTTTCCGGTAAATGCACCAAATCAACTTTTTATAATCCTGTTTAAGTGATATAGGAAAGGCGCCATCTTTACAACAATGGCTGTACCACATATACCTATTGAACGTAACTATATAGGTATAAAACTTTGCCATAATAATAATGATTAGATTACAGAACCTGTTTACAAATAAAAAAGTAATTTGAACATAATAATTACATTAAATTAACTACAATTATGATTAGCGTAATCCTTATTACTTAGTAATATTCACTTTGTTAATTGAAGAGTAACAAAATATATTTGGTTGGTTTAAATATATCGGCTTTTCAGTGTGTGTTAATTGTACTGCAATGACGGTAATACGTGTGTGTCTTGTGTGGACGGAAGAAGGTAGGGGAACACGCAGAAGACCAACTGGTTAACTGAGGCATACCACAGAGCGTCAAGATAGACACTTTAGACAACTAGCTCTAGGAGATCGTTTTGCTACTATGCGTCAAATCGCTGACCAATGGTTTGGAGAAGATGGTATATCTGTTACTATACGTACACCATATCGGCGCATTCGAGCTTTTGGACATTTTTCATACCAGCTACGATTAGTGCTTCCTTTGACTACGGACTACTGTCGTCAACGTTTGAACTGGTGCAAAGAACGGCAGCATTGGGAGGCAGAATGGCATAATGTCGTCTTCAGCGATGAATCGCGATTCTGTCTAGGGATCCACGATGGCTGCAGAAGGGCAGGACGCCGGCTTGAAGAGCGAAGTGATATTGGATTTGCTGTTGAGAGGCATGTACACAGGACTGTTGGGTAATGGTTTGGGGTGCTATTGCCTATGGTAACTGACGACCACTTCTCTTTATTCGGGGCAATATAACAGCTGCGCGTTATATTGATGATGCCCTACAAACCACTTTAATACCTTAGCTAGATGGACGTCCACACGTCCTTTTTTAGCAATTGTTCATCGGACTATGGACTTTCTCCAAGAAGCAGACGTTAATGTTTTGCCGCACTTCTCCCTCATGGGAAGGTGAAAAAGTACCAAAAGATTAGAATATAGGATTAATAGTGCCAATACATAAAAACGGAAATACACGTATTTGCAATAACTACAGAGGACTAACACTATTGAGTTCAGTAACAAAAACATATGAACGGATTTTGGAAAACAGATTAAGAAAATCTACAATGGAGGAATCACAAAGCGCATTTAGAAACGGCAGAAGTGTAAACGATCATTATTACAATAAAGCAGATAATAGAAAAGTTATTCTGAGTCGAACAAAAGCATGTTTGGCTTCCTAGACTAGAAAAGGTTTTGATAGAATCCCTAGAGGAACAGTTTGGAAATATTAACCACGAAGAAATGTGAATGATAAATTGATTAGAAATATCAAAAATATGTACAATGACAACACTTACTATGTCATAAGTAAAAATAGGAAGTCCGAAATGTTTAACACTAAAGGAGGACTAAGACAAGGAAGTGTATTAAGCCCACTGCTATTTAACGTATTTATTGACGGAGTATTGAAAGAATGTAAGTCGAAATTAACAAAGTTGAATATAGGATATAGACACTTGGCACCAGTAGACATTACAGAATGCATATTTGCTGACGATTTGGTTATCATGGCTAGTAGTGAAGAAAAATTTCAGAAAAATATAAATGAATGGAATGCAGTTCTGAAAAAATACAACACGAAAATTAACACGAAGAAGACGAAGGTAATGATCATAACAGCAGGGAATGAAGAGCAGATAAGAATATATATTAATGGGGAAAAGATACAACAAGTTTTTGAATATAAATATCTGGGACTTACAATTGAAAGAAATGGAAACGAAGACATAGATATTACCGAACGAATTAACAAAACTGTCAAATTATACCATTCAATGAAGAAAACATTTATAGTTAAAAAAGAAATAAGCTACAAAACTAAGAATATACTAAGTATACAGAACAATATACAGACCTATACTCACCTATGGAAGTGAAATATGGGTTCTCGCAGACAAACGCAAAAGCAAAATGTCATGAAAATGAAATATTTGAGAGGCATTATGGGAATCAGGAACAGGGACATAAGGGAAGAACTAGATGTAGAGCCCATCTTGCAATATATGTATAGAGGAGAAAGAACTAAATTGGTGGGGGCATGTACAGAGAATGGAGGCAGACAGGCAAGCGAGAAAAGTAATGGAGGCGATGATTATAATCAAAAGGGGACCAGGAAGACCAAGGATAACGTGGGATAAAGTGGTAGCAGGGGCAATACTGAGAAGAGGACAAACGGTGATAAACGCAAGAAAACTAGCGGGAAATAGAAAAGAATGGATGGACTTTGTACATTTGACATAAAAGCAAACACACATGTAGCAAAAAGAATAGAATTTTAAATTGTATTATTATTATTACCTCTACACGGAAAGGTAAAAGTATAAATTATGTTCCTTCTATTAGGGGTAATACTCCTAATGTCACTGAGCATAATAAAGAAATTGGATAATTGGGAAAAAAGTTTATATACCTTTTTATAACACATTCGTTTATATTATGATTCTATAATAATATATCATGTTATAATTGCCATCACCAACATCCTGATAAATAACTAAAATTCATGTTACGGCGTATATCGTACTACCAAGTTGATGAGGCATACACAAGAACGTTGCAAATCCCCAAATAAGAACCTTTCCAACAGTTTAGCTGCTACTCGTTTTGGTAAAATCTCACATACCGTACGTACGCCATATCTAACTTACAACAATAATTCTTCTATGCTATTAGAACTACGTGTAAATCAACCTGGCATCGCTGCTTACTCATTTGTATCAGTGAGACTTACAAAGACGCTCTTCGCTGTCCTTTGGCAGTGGATAAATTGCGCGATTTAACGCACGCATACCCCATACGTTTCCCGACGGAAAAGGAGTAGAGCAGACAAAGTGATCTGGAAGCCGAAGAAGTGGTCCGCGGAAGAGTAGCTGGGCTGCGACTTTACAATTTGTCTGGTGCGAGCGTTGAGCGCGTCCGTATTAAGTTGATTGAAGGGCGGGAGTGTTCGGCTTGACTTCTCGGTCGCGACGTTCGTGGAAAGATACACAAATAACCGACGCGTTAAGTATTTACGGCGTTCAGTTTCACGAGAGGTGGTCCGCTTTGATGACGTGGCAAATCTGTGAGAAGAGTTCTCTATGTTTACGTTTACCGGGATGGAGTAAGATCCACTGGATGTACGAGATAAAATGTTATTCTACAAATCAGTTGCGATTAACCCGAAAGAAGCAGGTGTTACACTGTGTAGAAATGTTAACACCAACTTAATACCACTTTTTTACACAGAAAATCTGAGCTTATAAGCACCAAATAATTGTCTTTTGTTTCCCACAGCCGTAATTCACTCACTTACAAAAAAAAATAAACACTAATAGTCTCTTGTGAGTTATGACCCATGTATAATAACATTGCTATCGAATAGAAAGCCAATACCAGGGTTAATTAAACTTGCAATTTATATCGGATTACCGCGCATGATTTAAGTGACCGCTGTGTTAATTGAGTTTTTGAGAACTTAATTATATAAAGAGGCTGTGCTGCCGGAGAATAAATTCTGGTGGAAACTGTCAGATTGTAATTAAATTGTTATAGAAAACACAGTGTACTATTATTATTACGTATGGCCAAAAAGAGGGAATTACAGTATTAAAGTTGATATTACCGCAGATATACGGGAAATTAAGAACTATCTATTTTAAAGGATGCATTGTGAACAAATTAAAATGGAATGTTTTAATGATATTGTGAAGAAAGTAGGCAATAAGCATTTCTTACGATCTAAATGAAAAATTGAAAAACATATATTGTACAAATTAGATTTAAATAAATACATTGTGTTGTCACATATTAACATACAATAAATAGCCTTTATTCTATACTAAATATCTAAAAATATCTAACTCTACAGAAAATTGTTAGCAAGGAGATACAAATAAAATAAAGATTAAATCATACACGTGTGAGCTACTGCACAAAACCTCAAGAGGAAGTTCAGATGCAATACGAAATGTGAGCCCTGTTTTTAAACTTTTATCCTCAGAGCGGAATAATAATCTAAACACGGCTCATATAGTACAGAACAGTAGGAAAGTGAAGAAAGCACAACTGAGTTACACAAAAACGTTTCAATAATACTAAGGTAAGAACGATGAGGGTATAATAGTTTGAAACCTCAAAACGCAAGGTTGCATCATATGATATACCTAAATTATTGACAGTATCAGATGGTTCAATTGTAACACCCGTAATACTTCATACATTTAAAATTACTTATAAACCTAAAACGTTCGTTTGTATTGCCGATTTAACCGAGTTTATATTCAAAGAGAGCATAGTGAAATCTCATGTAAATTAGTTAAGTATGAGATAATATGCTCCAAAGCAATTGTACTACCTGCTGGAAGAAAGCTATGATAAACCTGAATGTCTAAGTTGTCTAGATGTTTATAAAAACCATTTACATATACGCTGAAGAGAACAGGTCTCAAAATCGAACCTTGTGAAACACCTCTAACTATTGCACGCTGATTTGATAATCTGGAACATATTTTCATTATGTATGTAATATTCCTCTAATGATATGTCTATTTCTGCTATCTCTTCTTCCTTTTATTACTGTTCCGTTACTCATTGTTCCCCTTTTCTTCAAAACTAGATTAACGCAATATTTCAGCTCCTGGAAAACATTACTAATGGTTTGGAAGCGGGTGAGCCATTCATGTACCACCAAGTTTGGTCGAAAGGGCTAGAAACTATGGAATTTTGCGGAATACCTCTCACCTGGTTAGAGTCATACTTGGGTAACAGAAAGAAATAAGGTTGGAATAGATGATGGATGGATCGTGCGGTGTTCTGTAGGGCTGAATCGCTCAATCTTATGTATTTTACTTATACGTAAACGATTTGCGTGTGACTCCTGGTGTTTGCGGACGATACAACAATAGTGACCCGTGCGGAAAGTTTAGCAAATCTGCTTAAATCACTTGAAAATAACCTGGGACTCCAGAACTGGTTTGATAGTAATAATCTACAATTAGTGGTGAGATTCTAATATGGATATCTGTAGCGTCTATAAGATTATATGTAAGTTTGTAAGCATGTAGTATAAATGCTCACAGATAATCTTCCAAGCAATATAGATATACATAGAATTTCGCCATAAACTTGAACAAAACGAAACTATTATCATTTACAACCAAGGTGGACGAAATTCAAGTGATACTCTTGGGGGATACACTTATCTGCAGCGGGATTCAGAATCTCACAATTCGTGTTGAATCGTCAGAATTTTTGTCAACATGTCGAACGGGTAGCAATCGCGGTATTCAGACATTAGTCGAATCGAATAAATGATCACGTGATATCTTTGATTTTCTCTTCTCTTAACGGAATTACGTTAAGTAATTATGGGCATTAGAGTTCTTATTAAATTGTATCCTTATGTCAAGTGGAAGAATGGTTGCTTACAGGTTGGGGGATTCCATTTTTCATTTTTATTTCATTTTAGTTGCTTATTTTCAGTATTTCTTTTTTTTAACAGAATATTTGTATATATTTATGTTTAATTTATGCGATGAGAAATAAAGATTATATCCCTTTATCGCTTTCTAAAAACTATACCGTTAAATCGGTTCGGGTAGTACCAAGTATTCCCGTCCCGGCTTGAATTGTTTAATACCGGGTCGGGATGCGAATTCTAGATAACTTTCGGCAATTTTTACATACGAGTAGTATATTTCGACTTACATATGTGGATGTAAATATCATAAATAAATATGTTCCCCCAGCACGTTTCGCATTAACATTAAATATCGGAAGATTTGCATCACATATTGGCTCCACATTCTTAGAATAAAATCCTTTTCTATTCACGTAATTATGACCATGGATTTTTGAGCAAAGTATGGCAACGTGCGTGCAATAAGTAGCACCCACAACACCTCCTATTCTCTCTCTATCTTCTTTTGCTGACGGGCATTCATTGTACTAGGGAAACACACTATTACCAATTTCACTTATAGTAATTTCACGGTTTCAATCGCCGCCAATTGACGCTTGTCGTATAGTAAGCAGCATCAGTAACCTCAAAATTACAAAGCTTGTTTTAGATATCGATATTGCCAGCTCTCAACAGATATTCGCTTTAGACATAGATTCTAAATTAGTCGATTCATATTTTGTCGATATCAAAGGAATGGATTCGACTCGAATCGATTCGCGAATCGACTGAAGTTCTAAATCCCTATGTCGCTGCATGTAATTTATGTAAAGCTTGTGTATTCTTGCTTATAGTGCCCGGTAATTGAAATATCGTCGAGAAAAATAGCTACACCATGTCGGCAAATACTTGACTTTTTCTTTTTTAAAAATACTGGATACAATCTATTGCATACAAACAAATCTTTGTGGGTTTAATAGTAAGGCTTTTTTTGTTTTTTCGTCTAATTCCATTTGTGTATACACCTGAAATAAATCAATTCTGATAAATAATTTATCGTTCTGTAAATTAAAAAAATATATCATTTATTGGCGATAGAAGATATTTATTGAGAATATAATCGGGAGTAGGGTCTTTAAAATCTCCACATATTCAATGCGACTGTTTTCATTAATTATATATATTATAAGTATATTAACTACATAAATATTACTTTTCTTTAACTGCTTCGTCTAATAACTTTTCGACTTCTTTTAGTTTAAAAGGTAATGGTAAGCGATGGGCACACTACTGACATATCAAACCAAAGATAACCGCAATCCGGTTTTTTATATATTTTTTTTTTTAAGATACACAAATTAAATTTTTAATTTAATTGTGTATTTTCAATTAACACGTATAAAAATATAATTATGAAAAATGAAATAATTATTTAGAAATGTCATAACTCCAATTCCCCCAAGTCAAATTTTTATATATTTATCTCAAAAAAAAAAAAATAATAAAATATTGGGAACGGCTTGCAGCTCTTGGAGCCCCATTTGCCCACCGTTGGTTTATAGCACCGATTCATCATCTGAGGATGATGTTAAAGGGGGATCGCGAAACAACTTAAATAGTAATGAAATCGTTTTATGAGAAAAAAATTCATTTATTATTTTTCAATATTTTACTAGATACGTACCTCAGACGCATGAATTGAAAACTAAGTTACCGGCCTTGTAATAAATAATCCTTTCTAAAATAAGCTATTGTACGTAATACAATCTTTGAAATACCAAGCAAGATGTAACTGCTTCTATTTTGCTAAAAATTGAGTGAATAACTCCACCATTGTTTAATCGTATAAGGTCTTGCCGCATTAGTTAATTTTTAAATTCCATGCAAATTTCGCGATTGTACACGTTCAAATGACCTCGTGTGTATCCTTATTCGGGTTCATTTCATCATAAAAATCTTCGCGCCTTGTTCTAAAGTGAAAGAATATTTATTAACGATGTTGTTAACGGGTATGCGAGCTTTTGCAATAAATTTCTTTAAAATATTGTTAAAACAGAAAATTAATCATTTTGCCCATACAATATACGTGTACCAGCATCAACATTAACATTTACACCCTAGTTCTAATATGGAATATAGGAGAGACATTTTAGAAATTCTAGGTCGTCACTCGAAACACGCAACACAATATTAAATTCCCTAGGAAAAAGCGTATTAAAGGCATAAACATAAATTAAAAGCGTATAAAGAAAAAAGAATACAGCCAGTGGTTCTGGTGTTATCAACATGTGGAGATCTTGCGGTCTTCATTGTTCAACTTACTTAGAAATTACGGCCGCTCGGACGCACGGGGCAGCATTCACCAAATAGCTTTCGTTACGTTTCATCAGAATTATGTTATCTCGTTTTGAATTAGTGTGTGCAGCCCAGAGGTTGGGTTTGGTCTGCCTTTTTTGTTTTAGTGCTCGGAATTCCTGTGTGTGGTAAAAATTTCGTGGCTGACCTTCTCTATATATCCACATGCTCGCGTTCATCTTGATAATGGTGCCAGTTTTTCGTAATGCCGTTCTGTTATTCGGTTGTGTTATTACTCTTATTATTGTTATGTTATGATTCTTCTAGTTTTATTACGGTTATGTTCGGGATTTTATACAGTGACCCGCATACATTTTATGAAACAGGAGAATATTGCCACAAAGTGTTTTTGATAGAATCGCTGAAGTATTTTAGTTTGTACCAATTAATTATTGATCCTACTCATATTACCCACAACTTCAGCAGCATTAATACATTTTTCTAGATTAGTTATTTATGCTCATGAGTTAGTTTATTGCGAAATTTCTACTGTTTCTTGCCAATCCTCAGAAATTATCGTTTATCGTAATTATATACAAAAAAAGATCTCTTAAAGCAATAAAATATATTTTGCCAGGGGTATATACAGGATGAGTTTTTTTATTTTGAGACAACGAATATCTCTAAAACACTGCATCAATCACAAAACAACACAAAATCATGTTTGCTTGCTTCTCTTTTTTGTGTATTTTTTCTAGACGTTCACAATCATGTTTTTTTGCGATTACAGCGCAATCTGTAACGAATCGAAAAAAAAATGTTTCAAACAAAAATTACATACTTGATGGCGTAGAATCCGAATCTGCAATACAAAATGGGGGTTCCCATTTAAGATTTCAAAATTGTTCCCTTTCCCACTCTGGAGGGGTGAGGTGGGGGATCGAGTTTGGCAGCATTCAATGAGCCCTCTATATTATAAGAAATCTTATTAAGATCTTTTTTTGATTTGATGCAGTGTTTTAGAGATATTCCGTTGTCTCAAGATAAAAAAAAACTCACCCTGTATAATGTTATTTTATCAGAAAAATTTATATGAACGAAACAAATATTTGTCAAATGTTAGATCCCACAAAGTATTAAGATCAAATCAAATAATTATGACTGTGTTGAGTCAAAAAGGTATATCGCTTCCAATTTAACAGTTCCTTTTTAGTGCTGAATTAATATTTGTTTTAATTAACGCAAAAAAATGTTGCTAGGTACATTTGCTGGTAAGTTAAAAAGTATGGCGCTCTATTTAAATTAATCAAGTTATAGCAACTTAAAGTTCTTATTTGGTTACCTTTAATTTTGACATTCTGTATAAGATGGGAAGTTTATTATACTTGGATTATAACATATAGATTGCAAGCTTTTTACAGAATGAAATTATTAACGAATTAATGTATTTCTGCTAAACTATATTTATCTCACGCAGTCCGGTAAACCAGAGTATGGAGCTCTGGTTTACCGGACGAGCGCTCTACCAATTCAGCTAGCGAGATATAAGCAGATTCGTGCGACAAATCGACAATTCGTTAAAATATAGTCTATTGTTACATTTCACTTTCATAACTTAAATACTTCTAAAGTATTTGAAACATGAAAATTAAATTAAATTTTTACAAAATTCAAATTATTGAAAAAAAAAACCTTAAGGTTTAGGTATTATAAACCCTGAAAACCTTAAAACACACTTATTTTGATGGGAGAATCCAAAATGCAATAATATAGAGGCGTTTCAGCTTAAAAAACACAACTTTGATACTTGTTTTTGGAACGCCCTGTGTAATATGAAAATAATTTTCAAAAGTAACCGTAATAGACGCCCATATATCCCAAAAGTAAAACTTTTTTAATGTTGCGTATTTTGGCCACAATATTTCATGCCGTATAGCCGTGAATAACCGGGTATAAACAAGTTATCTGCTTTGGTCAATAAATATCGTATTGATTTAACAATTTCTTTTTGTTTCCATGTACTGAGTGAAGCAGCCAAGATAAGTTGCCATAGAGCAATTAGAGATTAAACCATGTTAAGCTAATACAATTAACCTTTTGTTTTATAGATGTGATTACAAGGTGTGAATTTGACAACTTTTGCAAAGTTAAACAGAAATTGGTTCCTAGTTGTTTAGAATTATCACTGTTGATCACAGAACATTCTCACAGCATTTCCATATATACATATCTGGAATATTAGAAGTTTCCAATATAAGATTAACCAACCATACAAGGTTTGGCAAGCACTGTTGACAATCACAAACACTGATGCGTGGTACCAAACTCCACTCCACACAAAACACATTTTTTAAGATGAAATGATCTCATCTTCAGATATATGAAATATGTACGTATAATCGGTCGGAATGTATAAAATGAATAATATTCCTTTTACTACAGCTTTATCTGCTGAGGTGTCTTAGCGAACCATATTGGACTCTTTACTTTTTACAATGTACATAAGTGATTTGTTAGCTTCTGTTAGAACATGCATAGTTCATATGTACGTCGGCGCTACCCGGAGGAATTAAACCAGCTTTATTTTTATGATTCGTCGTTTTCTGATTCATTTCATTTTTTCTTCAATATTTTCAATTGGTCCAACAATATTATCGTGAAGCGTAGGATATGAAATTTTAAAGACTAGCGGTTTCTAAGTAGTTGATTTGTAAAAAACAAAAAAAAAACAATGAAAGTAATTTTTATTATATAGGTATGTAGCTTAGAATAAAAATATTATAAGTATATAAAATTTATTTATTACTACTAGATATAGTCTCTTATATTAGTGTAGTAGTAAAAATATTTTAGGTTTTAGTAATAAAAGTTATGGAAGAATTATTAAAAAATAAAATCATGATTTTCATTTCTGTTTTAAATATTGTTATATAATAAATAAATAATAAAAAAAAATTAAATTTAATTTGTGTTTTATCAAATCTTATTATCTCTCGAGTATTCTTTAGTCTTTACTCTGGGCTTTTACGGAGGTTGGCTGATCGATACGATATATCGTCACTTACCTGGATTGAATTTCAATTGAAACTTATTTGACGCCTTATTTTGGAACTTTTTCAGTAGTTGGCAACAGTGTAAAATTACGGTTTAATCTTTTAAAACAGCTTTGATGAAAACGTAAGGATTTGTCACCAAAACCTGTGATGGTCGACAACTTTGTAAAGTGTAAAAGGAATCGTATGTTTTTTCAAGAAAACCACAATAATTAGGCTTACGTAAATTAAATAGATTATATTGAAATAAATAGACTCTTAGTTTTAATGCAAAAACACAAAGGAAAATCGCGGTTGAAACTCAGAAATTTCAATTCTTTTGCAATGACATTAACTACTTAACCTGTACTAGATTCTCGAGCTCGTATTTGATAGCAAATCTATGAAATTTTATTTGGATATTCTGTTTCAATTGGTCTTGAATCTTTTATAATGATTAAAACAAAATAATATTCTTTAAATTAATTATTCAACACGAAAAACAGTGAGAAATTGACATGTAATTTGTAGTTTTCTTGGAAAAAAAGTTTATGATATTTGTAAATTGATTTTGTATCTTGTATTTATAATGATGTGAATAGAATTTTATCACAATATGATCAGAAAAAGTTGCAATCTTTTGAAATAACTTTTTTGGATATCATGGTATCTAACCTTATTTTTTGCTTATTTGCGCAATAATTATCAGTTTTTGCTATACTAGTATGTCATGTAAATAATTTGGGGTTTGCTAAAGATACTGCATCTCCTGAGAAAATTTCATATTTTTATAATAAAAAAGAAATCAATCACATTAATAATAATAATAATAATAATAATAATAATAATAATAATAATAATATATTTCATTCCATAAATACAAAAGTGTGTGGAACAAGTCAATGTCAATTGGAGTTAAAAGAAATACACATACACAATATACATCACATTACGATAACGAATAATGTAAAACTTGAGTGTTTGCTAACGTATTTCTATTGTAAAAAAATCTTCAATTTTATATAAAATACTTGATTTAAGAATTTTCTTCAATTTGTTTTTGAAAGTGTTGAAAGGGAGGATTTTTAAACTATTTGGCAAATAATTATAAATACGTATGCAGTTTTCTGTAATTTAGTCAAGTGCGTATAAGGTGGCACCAAGAAACCATTTAATGTATATCTGGTGCCATGATTATGTGCTAGTTCAAATTTTTTAAAAAAATCATTATAATTACTTTTGATAAACAATGCGCACTCAAGTATATAAATAGCCGGAACGGTAAGTACACTAAAGTCTCTAAAAATGTCTTTGCACGTGTCACGCCTTCGTATGCCGAAAATTGATCTTACATACGCTTTCTGCAGGATGAAGACTCTTCCCACGTCGATGGAATTTCCCCAGAAGACAATCCCATATCTCAATCGAGAGTAGACATTGGCATAATATACTGAAAGAGCTGATTCAATGCTCACATTTTGTGCAATAACTTTCAGCGCATAACAAGCACTGCTCAATTTGCCCGATAAATGCTCAATGTGGGAACGCCAACATAGATCGGAGTCAAGCCTCCATCCCAGGAACAGCGTCTCATCGGAACAGGTAAGAGTTATATCATTATGCTTGACACTAATATGTTCTGAGTTCTTGTTGAACATTATTAATTTAGTTTTGTTCATGTTTAGTTCTAAATTATGTTGTATAAACCAGTCTTGCAGCACCATTAAATTATTTTCCAGTGTCTTAATTAAATTAGCATTTTCTTTAGCTCTCGTGATCATAGTAGTGTCATCTGCGAACATTAGAATTAGATCAGAAGTTATATTGGGCAGATCATTAACATATAATAAGAAAAGCAAAGGCCCCAAAATCGACCCCTGCGGCACGCCGTGTTGCAACATCTACGCTGGTCACTGCATATACAATACCTTTATTTATTAAGTTATTTATAACGCAAACTATGATTGCTTTGAGTTAGTATTTGCGACAAATATTTTTCCTGCAAAATAGTAAAATACACTGAAATCTCTTTGTATTAACACAAAAGATACTCATTCCGAAGGATTTCTCATGTGACTCCTACCATAATTAACCACTACATGTATGTATGTACTTGCCCTATCTGATTTAATTAACTAATCAATTTCTCGACATCAATCCACACAATAGGAATACGCGTGTCTGCACGCCAACATAATTTCCTCCACAATCATAATTTGCTTGGCGATTTACGGCGACAAGGCTCGGTATCAAGTCCACTTGATCTGATGGGAAACCGTACAATGGACGGTTCCATATCACTGTTGGAAAATGGAATCCTCTTTCAACTATACATAATGCAAAAAGCAAAGCACACACAACTTTATGACAAAATATTGCAGAACCAGTGCACAAAAGGTAATTACTTTAATCATAAATCAAGAAGTAAGTAGCTTCATAAATATTTTGCGGTATATTATTAATTATTATAAAACTACATATGTACTAAGAACACGTTTAGGTTCTCACGAAAACCGGGAAAGTTTCTAATATTTAGAACTAGCTGGCAAGTACCTAACGAACTCATTTTTTTTTCTAATTCCATCCACATCGCCATGGATTATGATTGTCGCTTGGCCGAGAGAAACGTGACACCTGTTATATCGCATGTTGACGAAAATGTAGAATTTCGAGTCAGAAACGTAATTTTCGGGGCTAATTACAGTGCCGGGTTATGGAAAGAATAAAAAAGCATGTCGCTCGGAAACGGTTGTTTTGAGGTAATTGTTTGAAACACTCTTAAATATGTAGATGGGTATAATCTGGCGTCTTTTAATGAAGAGTACAAACAATGCGTGAAATATAATTGTACAACTTTCCCTGTTTGCCGTTCAGGAAGTGTAGAAAGATGTGTTGATTTATTCCCAATGTGAATTGAATTAGTTTTTTTTAACACGCTTGTAAAAATATCACGAATTCTTAAATCTAATGCGAGTTATATTACTTAGACACCCATGGCAAATTTCATAATTCAATATATCTTGAATTATTTAATTAAAGTAGCTGAAATAACTTTCAATGTTTCTAAAATGCAGAGCTTCATGTAATGTTGGAAAAATTGACATTGCAAAACAGCAACTTAAAGTCAAAGGTGTAAGAAAAATTAATTAGGTGCGAAGACTTCATTTCGCCGATCGTCGATTGCTGTTTTTGCCTTTTTCTTCATCTCTGCAATGTCCACCTTAATCTTCTCTTTTAGGTTTGTCTGCTTCTTGCCATCCATTTTTGTTTCTTAAAGACTGTTTTCTCGTCTATCTTCTTCCCTCTTATCTCCACCGTCTTCGCTTCTTTGTGTCCATACCAATTCTATGACCTTAATGTTAATCTTCTCTATTGTTCGTGATAGTCATGACTGCCTCAAACTACACTCCTGCATTCACTTCCTCAGTAAACTATATTTCTCTATTCTTCATGGCGATTTTTTTGTGTTCCTACCATTCTTCTTCATGTCAACTTTCGTCTGCTCCTTTGCGATCCCTTTCCTCATCATGTTCTTCTTTTCTGCTTCTGTCAACATCGCGAAGCCGATCTTTTCGTTTTTCCCAACCCTTTCCTTATCCACTACCCTTCATGGCCACCTTCTTCACTTCGTCTTTCTTTAAATACTTGGTGGCGGTGATCAACGCCATTATCATGGCCTCCGATGTCTAAATCTGTTCCTGTTACGTAACCTCTCTACTATTTAAAGATCTCCTAATATTACCTTTGTCTAAATTGCTCAAATTCCATCCAGCAACCAGAAGTACTTATCCAACCGGCTGTCAAACTAACGCCTGCGTTAGTTATAATATAATATAATACCCCTGGGTATTTACCGCACATCCTATAACACAAATCCTTAAGAAAAGGTGTTTGAATGCTCTCAAACTCCGGCTTATGATTTTCCTACAATGGCCACTAGACCACATTCCAAGTATATCCCAATCTAGAACGGACAAAGATACAGATCGAATTTTTAAATCGGTGTGGTGTAGAAGGCTTCTACAGTTGTGAAATCATTCAGTGGCATTTCCTCGATGATTTTCACTTTAGGAAGTGAAGTTGATTATTAGCTAGACACTTACAGATCTAAAATAAAGTATCAGAATCAGAATATTGACAGATCAAAGTTTGGATTGAATTTATGCCGAAAGAAAGTATTTTTTTACAGTGTATTTAAATTACAAGGATGAATTAACTTTAAAGGTTCTTACATGTATTTTTAATCCAATTTCGTTGATGGGTAAACATATAATAAAGAGGAGAAAAAGCCGAGGCCCCAATTCAGAATCTTGGGGTATCCCAAAGCTGCAAAAAATAAACTAAGCCATGAAAGTAAACCTATTGTACCCAACATAAAACTTCAAGGTCCATTAAAAACGACTGAAGTAAAGAACGAAAGAGCGAAAAAACCGAAGTCCAAAGCTAAAAAATGAATTTGCTGTGGTCAATTCGATCGAAGGATTTGGAAAGATCAGTAGAGATCATGTGCACCTGAACACCAGTGTCCAATATCTCAGAAACACATTGGGTAAATACGAAAAGTTAGTTATAGTCGATCGTCTATGTTCATGTGTGGATATATATCTAAGCTGCATCATACGCAATTTTGCATTGTGCAATTGAAATCAATCAGAGGGCTTATGAAAATAAGCGAATCTATACTGGACAGACAGCCAGATACTGAGGGCACTAGTGAACTCCCAGATACAATCCAGACTGGTTTGGGAATGTGGACCAAGTGAGCTTGCTGTCAATATGTATGCCTAATATTTTAATACTGTTGTTACTTGCGCTTCTATTTAGATTCAGATCGAGGTGTTCTGTCTTATTTGAATTGAGTTTCAGCTTATTAGCTACGAACCATGTTTCCACCTCTGTCATAATATTTATAGCTCTTTCGTGCAATTAAACGTTACTTTTGGCTTTGATGACCAACGATGTGTTATCTGCATATAGGCACGTTACGTCAGCAGATATATTTACTGCCAGATCATTGATGTATATGACAAATAATAGCGGACCCAAAATAGATCCTTGGGGCACTCCGCATACGTCACTATTCAGTGCGGACGTATGTGATCCCATTTGAACTTCTGAAAGATAGGATTTCAACAGATTATATGCATTACCTCTAATGCCGTAATGATACAGTTTTCCTAGCAGTAATTGGTGGTCAACAGTGACGAACGCGCGACTCAGGTCACAGCAGATTAAGCGCACGTATTCCTCGCTTTCTTGTAATATCGAATTTATTACATCGCTTAGCTCCTTAGTAATAGATTTTCCTTTGTGAAAACCATGTTGGACTTTAGTAATGATGCTGTTTCTATCGAAAAAGTTGGTCAATCTGCTTGCGATAATTAGTTCGAACAGTTTAGAGAATGCTGGCAGAATGGATATTGGTCTATAATTTTTAGGACTGCTACTATCACCCTTTTTATAAACTGGTAAAGCTTTTGCAATTTTAAATTCTTGGGGTATACTCCCTCACAAGACAATTATTTATTTTATTATTATATTTATTTTATTTTAGAGTATTAGGATTTATGAATTTAATGCGGGGATAGACGGCGACTTGGGCAAGTATATCTGTTTAGGGCCTTTTTGTGCGAAGTGGTGAGATAATATGGGGAATTTGGGCTTCTATCTTAAAAAAAATATGAGATTTTGAGCTAAAGCCGGTCTATTCTGCTATCGACAATATTGTTCTTCTCTGCAAACATTTTCTTATGATACTCTTAACCTACTATCCAGTCGCACTTATAAAATTAATTTTACATCCCGCAACGTTTTGATGCGAATGTAAAAACTATCCAATTTTTAAAATACGAGTTTTTTTGCGCGAAAACTATTACATGAACCCTTAGCATAGCAATTTACAAAATCCCGCATTAAAGCAGATAAAATTCCAATCGGCTTCTCTTCCCTATGGTATAAGAAGGACTCCATACATCGTCAAACGTAGCAGATTCTCCCAGCACCGACTGGTCAGTCGTGAGAATCCCCAGCCTGACCGCGTAAAATACGAACCGGTGTTGTCGAACAATGGGCTCTCATTCATCAGGATGCTTACGAGAAAGTGCGAATCTTTAGCAGGGGCGTCCGCCACACACTGGAATTCCGAACTCCTCGGACGATATTCTCGCGAACGTTGGCATATATATAAAAACAATCTTAGCCCGTAGCACAGTGCCCGCCACCGCATTCTCTTTGCGACGATACATTTTTTTTTTTGTCGGCGACCGAGGAGACACCGAGAGAAAAAATATTCCTCGTGGTAGCTGATAAAAACTTGCCTGTTTGTATATTGGCCCTGGTTTGTCAGTATTTATTTACAGTTGCGATGGAGAGTAGAGAAGTTTTAAAGAAAAAAAACAGGAGGAAGAAATAAAGCACGGATAAAAAGAGAAAGATAGATGGTAGATCCTATAAAGAAAGACGGGAAAAAAGTTGGTCGTAATTAACTTTGCATGACCACCGACTGTTACAAGTTAACAGTAGTTTTTACTTCGCGTTTAATTATTCAGAGGACACACTTTGACAACGGCGATACGAGACGCATATTTTCGACTGGAAAATCAGATTTTCTATGGGAAAGGAGTGCAATTATTACGAACCTGCTAGCGTGTCGAAAGAGGCGGATGATAATCATCCAGTATACAAGTTGAAATAGTGGCAATGAACGAGTTGCAAAAATGTTGTTCTTTTTAGTATAAATTTACAGGCAAAGTATGAATCAAAATAAAATAAAATAATATTTTTTTTTTGGCATTAAAGGAATCTTAGCCCATCACCCACGTTATTGCAGTTTATGTAGGATCTAGGCTTCATATTTCAATTTTATATTTCTTGATAAATTTCCATATAGTGCGGTATAGTTCAATATTATTAAATTTCAAAATAGGTATGATAGCTGTAGGTAGCTGTACGTTCAAGTTAATCAGACTTTCAAATAGTTTGCGTCGCTGTATTTTATAATTCGAACACCCCAAAACCAAGTGATTCAGATCCGCTACGTCAAAACCGCACGAACAAGCTGGAGAATCTACTAATCTCAATTTATAAAGATGTGCTGGATAAACACCATGCCCAAAACCCAATCTAGCGATCGTAGTGTAGAAAGGACGCGGGACTGTAATGTTGTTATGCCATCGAGGGTGACAAACACTGTCGTGGATCTTAGTATATTGCGTAACTTTATCGTTGTTTGCTTCCCACCACCTTTGCTTCCCATTTCTATTGTAAGAAAAGGGCTTTAATTTTACCGCCAGCTTCACTTGGAAAAATAGTACTGTGTTTTCTATCCAAGACGTCCACTTTTTCATTGAAAGTAATTCCTACATGGCCCTTCACCCAAAACAGTTCTATGTCCACTCTACTGTGCTTCTAGCTCCCCACAACTGGTTTGTATCTTCAACACTAGCGGATGTACCTTTGTGAACCATTTTTTCCCTCTAATAGTTTGTAGGACACTTAAAGAGTCTGACATTATATGTTAATAAAGATTTAGTACTTAAGTGCCTCCCAAATCGCTCTGGCTTCAGCAGAGAAAATATTTAGCTCTGCATTCAAGCAGAAAGACCCACTTACGTCGTTAATGGGGTCAAAAATGCACAGCCACAACCGTTTGATGTTTTCGATGCATCCGTATATATAACAGTGCGTTAGGAAAGCGTATCGAGAATTTCTGCATGTATGCCTTTGTCCACCTAGCTTGAGCCAGAATAATCTGGAATGGACACCCGTATTGGTTCAACATATTGATGGAAGTCTATCTTTGGAAATTCTGGATAGGTTATAGAAAGGTTTAAACTAGACAAAAGAATACTAATTTAAAGTACATAATCGAATTTCTATTTGATGCATTATTCAAACTGAAATACCAGGATTTCTGAAAAATAGTTGCTAAGATATTAAAATCTTGATTATACTATATAAAAAGACGATTGACCCCTCAGTGCAACGAAGAACCAACTTTTATAACATATAGGCAAATATATAAGTATTAAATGAAAAAAAAAAAAAAATTAACATTATTTCTTTTGATATTATCAAAAGAGTAATTTTGGGCTTAGAACCAAATACTTCGAAATCTTGGGAAAATACTCAAGTATCTTCCAGGCAGAAATACACGCTATTGAAAGATGCGCACAGTTTAATATTGATAGAAATTATCGAAAGCAGGAGATTATCATCGTGTCTGATAGTCAAGCAGCCATCAAGGAGCTGAGTTCAATGAAACCAGTTCCAAGATGGTCTGGGAATGCCTATGGAAATGAAATGAGCTAGGAAAAAGGAATAAAGTAACCTTCCTGTGGGTTCTGGATCACACAGAGTGGAAGGAAACTAGAAACAGATAATTCGAAAAAAGCATCTGGAATACCTTTTGTAGGGCCTGAGCCTTACTCCTGAAAGGAATAGGTTGGAAGACCAGCTGTAAAACAGCAAGAACCCTATTCTTCCTGTTTTACAGGTGGCCTTCCAATCTCGCAAAAAAGCGTCTGGAATACCTTTTGTAAGGCCTGAGCCCTACTCCTGAAAGGAATAGGTTGGAGGGCCAGCTGTAAAACAGCAAGAATAGAGGATACAATAGATCCCTTAGGTCGCAATGTAGCATCACCCTCCCCACATAAATACATACATAACATAATAAAATAAATTAAATCACTATTATGGAAAAATAAAATAAAAATGCTTGAAAAAGTTGTCACAAGTTCAACGAAACGATCGTCGCAAGAAAATAAACTTTAGATGAAGTTATACAAGTATTTACTTCAAGACCAAAATCCCAAATAAATTAGTGAACATAGATTTTGAATAAACGCAAACATTATAAGTTCTAATCTATGCAAAATTACTCACCAGTTTAGTATTTCTGTTTATATAAGTAACCTAGAGTTTCAAATGCTTGATTGTTGTATGTGTTGATCTAAGCCTACGTATTTAAATAATTTCGAATGGTCAATAGGTATTTATTATTTTTTTTTTTATTTGCTCCTCTTTAATTATAAGATAATACAATAGTAATTTGCTTCTCACTAAAAATCATTGTTTTACATTTACATACTCCATTTGTAACGGAACGGGTTTTCTTGTTTGGAAACTTTTGGGGATGGCCAGCCCAAATTCAAATAAGACAAGCCAAATTCCGTCTCGCAGACAACCCCTCCTGCCCTTTTGACCGGCGAGCACTGCTGGGAAACAAACTTTTGTTCGGTAGCGAATGGTTTTAGTAATTTTAGCCAAAGATGGTTCCCAACTGTGTTTTCCACCGTCAGTCGAAGCAGGGCCGTTAGTTGGCCTAATGATTGTCGACTTACCCTTCTCGTCGGCTTTCTCTTACCGATGATATCTTCCTCTCCAACCCCTTTCTAAGGGTTCAAACTGAACTTTTTTAAATGGCGAAATAATAGAACGACTTATATTTTTACAATTACATATTGAATATTTTAAGACATTGGAAATAATCTAACAAACTACACAATTAAATAAAATAACAAGTGATCAAAAGGAAACAAAACACAAATTTTGTATTGTTGAATATTTTAAAATTTTATACTGTCGATTAACATAAGCTCAATTAATTTTTCTTACACATTTATTTATAAGGGAGAGAGAGAGAGAGAGAGAGAGAGAGAGAGAGAGAGCGAACGAGTTACGGTTTTCACGTATTTGCTTTGGTTAATTTTAAGCAGAAATTTTGAACATCTTACCGGCCGATGTGGAAAAAATAATTCTTCTCGTAATCACAATTTTAAGGCACAAACTTACACAACACTCACAAAAATTTAGGCAAAATAAAAGGGGGAAATTTAAGCGGTTTTAGTACCAAAATCAGTAATCACCTCTCGAGGAAAGCTTTTGCTTCCTGTTCTCGAATTTTTTTAGGCTCCATTTTAAATGCAAAATTTTAAGATGAGAAGTTTTAATTCTAAGAATTACAAACACTCGACGAAGGGGGCGCGTGCTTATTCCTGAAGCTAGATTGAAGGATCGCGAACTAATTCATTGTAAACCGCAATGTTAAGGGTTTTTATAAACTTTGATTGTGACGTCAATTCGCACCGATAACTAGTTTCGCTTCTCTTTACAGGAGGGCGCAAGTATGACCGTTGGCGTTATTTTTCTGACTTTCAGACGTCCTACTTGAGAGGACCGTGCGAATTGCTGAACGGCAAATGTAACGTACAATAAACAAAGAGCAGATAACATACAAAGTAATACCATATCATTTTAATTACGCGAGTCTTTAAACGAAAATAGATTATTGTTTCCTGTGAGGCAGACGCTACTCAGCAAATGCCACGGTACCTATCAACTACGTATTAATAAAATGAATTTAAATTCTCGCATTATACAGGATGGAATTTCGAATTATTACACATTTACAAATAACTACTAAATCTTCCGGCAGACTGTTGCAATTACTCAAAGATTGATCTGCTGAAGAATCTATAATCTGGTAACATCACCAATAAAAATAAGAAATAACAACGGGCCCAAAACAGATCCTTGGAGGAACTCCAGATTTGGATTTATAAGAACAAGATTCGCACCAGATATTCATTCAACATGAGTTGCGAAAAGTCAAATAGGGTCCGAACAAGGCCTGAACAAGAATTTTTGATTCCAGTAGAATTCCGTAAATTTGTAATCCCCAGTTTATATGGCAGCTTAGATCATCAGAACTTAGTTCGGATATTGGTGTGTTTGGGTATTAGAGAAATGCCTGTTTACGGGTTAAATCTTATCTGTGCGCGTGTTCGAATAGAACTATAATGAATCGGGGTGTCCCTGAAGGTAGCGCCTTAGGACCTCGTTTGTTTTTAATACATTTTAACCGCATCTGTTATACAGTATTAACGTGACTGAAGTAATATTTCTGAACGATTTTAAGGAACAAATTGTGACATTAAAGACAAAAATTGTTATTTCAGTTTATTATTAATATACAATAGTATTAATACGTTAAACGCATAAATAAAGATATACCTACCGATGATTCATTTTGACGTAAAAGTCCCCCAACCGACTTTTCACTCTTTTTATCCCCCCTTCTCTTTCGGCAGTTTTAATTGAAACAACCGACGAACGCTAATTAATTTACATCGGGAGTTAATCCTTCCCTCTTCCTCTCTCCCTCCTATCGGAGCGTCGCGATCGTGGGCGCTCTCGAACCGACCGCCATGTACAACGCACACAACACAAAGGCGACGCCCCTCCGCGCGTCGCGGCGCGTACGGTCCCCGACGATGTTTCGGAGCGCCCGCGGCTTACAAGGCCGCTATCCGTTTGACTTTCGGAAATTTCAAAGAGCAGAACCAACATCCACCGGCAACCGTGTATTTTATTATATTTTCTTTAGTTGTCATTGTTTTCGGGGTCGGGACGCACGCGTTTCATGTGTACGCCCGTGATTCGGGTCGCTGTCGCCCGGGGCCGCGAACCCGCCGCTATCTTGTCGCACAGTTTCCCGGCCTATAATACCTAAAACAGCTCCATTATTCCACCGCTAATTGGCGAGGGCCGGATTGGAAGCATGCAATAGGAAGTACAATAAAAAAAAAAGAAGTCCTAAATAAAATGAAATATTTTTTTCTTCTTGTGACGTGAATTGTGGAAGGTTTAAGGAGTGGTAGATTCTTATATGAATTTTAATTGTCGATTTAAAGCTAATGAAATAAAGGAAATTTTGCTAAAATTTAAAAACAATTATTGTCTCATGAGAGCTTCCATAAGCTGTCATGAGACAATAAATGTTTGATGCTGGTTAGATTGACAAAGTAAGATATATGAACGAGTCCAGCTTGGTATGAGTTACTGGCAATGGAACGGAGTCAATATGTCCTCTTTTGCTTGCACAGTTTAGAAACATTATTCTCCCTCCATTCTTAAACTCTGTTCAATGTGTAGAGGAAGTTAGTAAATTTTGTAAATACAGGCTGCGACGTATATAAAATTCCGAAACCTGTCAACTGTCATATCAAGGAAATCACCTTACGTTTACACAAGACAGAGCTAGGTGCCTATACATTATAAAAAAATACTTTTGAAAGTTACAATACATAGTAATAATAATAATAATATTCATTTATTTCCAACAGGCAAGTGACCCAAGTACAGGAAATATATAAACTAGTTACATGTGCAATTACTAATACTAAACAAAATAATAGCTAATGTTAATCCCAAAAAGGAAAGAAACGTAATAGTAATTTATTGATTTATAAAATCAAAAATGATTATAAAATCAGTCAGGTTGAGAAAAAAAAAAAGAAATAAAAAATAACAACTGAATAAAATAAGAAACTAAACTAAAAAGTAAACCATAAGTACAAATTAAATAGAATTTACGAACTAGGCCACCACCAAATACATCAAAAAAAAATAAAACTAAATTTAAGGGGTGAAAAGAAAAGCGAAAAGGAAACAAAATCAACATAAAAATTCCTGTACGCTATAAAAGGCCTTTTGGATCAAAAATCTCTTGAGATGGGTTTAAAGCTCGAGGTGGAGGTTTTTATTTCCTTAGCAACTTATTGTACACCTTCTGCCTAACAATTCCACTCCCCGCTGCGGTGACTTGCAATTCGCATCTCGGTAGGTGAAAGTCATACAGATGTCGCGTATTGTGACTATGTACGTCTCTGTTGGTAACATATTTATCAGAATGTCGATGAGTGTAGGAGATTGCCTCATACATAAAAAGTGACGGTAAGGTTAAAATACCTAGTGTACTAAATGTGTTTCTGCAAGATGAGAGCAAATATTAAGCAGAACTAAAATTCATACACTATATATAACACTTATGAATGCTTATAATCAACGTATCTGCATATCAAGAAAAGTTTTTCTAATTTCGACAAATGAGTTGCAATGTATGTCACAGAAATTACAAATTAAGTTAAAATTTCTACACATCAAAGATATTGGAGCTTCTTAATAATACATTAGTTCTACTAGCAGGATAATAGAAGGTTTGTCGATGACGAGCCATTAATCTAGGTATTTTGAAATATATACGATCTAACAAGAAGGTACAATCAACTATATTATTTAAGATATTATATAATAATTTAATACACGAGATGTTGCGTCGAGTCTCATGCGAAGTAACATTAAATCTCAATAGCATGATATCGTAGCTGTAACCTCTCTCAGGGTATGTTCCATCTAAGACAAACGTCAGGCACTTTAGAAATCTCCTTTGTATAGCTTCGATGTTATGTGTGTGTACATTGTAAATCGGGTGTCATATCATTGAGCCATATTCTAATTTAGATCTAATTAAAATTACAAGACAATTTATATTAGTGAAATTCCTGCAGTTTCTATATAAAAATCCATATATCTGATGTGCACTTGCCACAATGCCATTAATGTGTTCCACGAAGGCAAGTTGGTTATCAAAGGTAATGCCTAGATCTTTCATAATATTACATCGTTGTAGTACAGTGTTGGACGCAACGTAGTCATAATTTATGAAATTTTGTTTTCGGGTGTACGTCATGGCCTTACATTTATCTATATGCAATTTCAGGTGATTAGATTCACACCATGAAACTAATTTTCCAAATTTGCCTGCAAAGAAAGGCAGTCGTTGAATGATTCAATGTTGTAAAATAGTCTCATGTCGTCTGCATAAAGTAAGGTTTCGCATTGCAATGAATCAGTAATATCATTCATAAACATTACAAAAAGAAGAGGACTAAGATTGGACACCTGCGGTACACCTGACGTAGGAGATATTGCCTTAGATCTAACTCCACGGAACTCAACATACTACCTCCTATCAAGTAAGTATGATCTACAAGTATCTACAACAAACCGGATGCAATTCCCAATTTCTTCAATTTGGTAAGCAAAAT
The DNA here is from genome assembly GCA_004143645.1 of Protaetia brevitarsis. Classification (NCBI taxonomy): domain Eukaryota; kingdom Metazoa; phylum Arthropoda; class Insecta; order Coleoptera; family Scarabaeidae; genus Protaetia; species Protaetia brevitarsis. The sequence continues at coordinate 336,531 of RXPK01000187.1, read as the reverse complement.
GGAGTGATCAATCTGGTCAAAGGCCTTTTGGAAATCTGTATAAAACAAGTCCACTTGCACTTGTCTATCTAAGAACTCAGACGCGTATTGCGTAAAGCAACATAAATTGGTAATTGTGGAACGTTTGCTAATGAAACCGGCATTACATTAATATTAATTAACGCCAAGGTTAATTTCCTTTGGGTGTTCACCTCATTTAGAACGCTTACACAGTCCAAAATCAGCTTAGAGTCCACGCTTATAGAACTAATCGCTTTAAGTGTGGGCTGACTGTCAGAGAAAATAGCGACGCTTTTACCTGACTCGATACGTCTTTCTATTTCTTGGAGACAATGGTGTATTGCAGCAACCTAAGCTTGGAACACCGTTGTGTCTTTGTTGAAGCTTACCGAAAGAACCTTTTTAGATTTCTTAGCGTATATTCCAGCTCCAACGACGTAGTCCATACCCCCTCTTCCCACCTTAAATTTTTAAAACATGGCATCACATGGCATTCCTAAAAGGGGTGCCTCCTTGAGGTCATCTAACATTTTTTTTTTTTATAGTCAGTGCTGTGCGATTTACTTATCGGTAGTTGACTATGCAAAAATCTGTGTATTGTAGATCTTGTAGCTGCTTGAATATAAATATGTATTGGTGGCAGGTTTATAGTTTCTTTCTTACATTACGGTGGTACGGGCCGATCTCATCGTCAACATTTTGGCCGCCCCCACCTTTGGCCATCATACTACAGCTACGTACTGCTGTGGTTAGACAACGGTTTTCGCGAGTGTATTTTAAGTTGCATATTTTGCTTGTATGGTTGGTTTCTTTGCTAAAACAGCTGTTATTCAATTTACCGAGAATTTTTCACAATTTTCATTTTGTTTTGTATAAATTTTAGTTAAAGAGTTTATTGAATCATTTTAATTTATTGTGTGATTTTTTTTTATTTAATCCATTCATTCATATGTCTATTGTTTGCTTGTGTAGAGTTAATGCGGATTCTATTGAATATTGTCGTAGGTTTTACGTCTGCGTTGTACGATTTTGAGAGGGATTTTTGTAAGAAAAACAATTGTAGATTTTTGTTAAAGACTTCTTTGTTCGACTATTGACGTGAGTAGACGTATTTTTGGTATATCGGTGTTTGCTATTTTGTAATTCATTTGATTTTGAAATTTAATTCTGTAAAAATTTAGTCAATCAAAGATTTCTTTTCGCAATAATTGTTAATATATTGAAGTGTGCACATTATAGATATAAGATCAATTATTATTTTTGTTTAGGAAGATATTTTAGTTTATTTTTTCTCATTGTATTTTAAAGAGTTCATTTTCTGTTTTTCAATTTTGCTGTTTCATTATCAATCACCTTGTTTGGGTGGCCAGTAGCTTTGTTCTTGCATTTAGTTTTTCATTTTTGTAAATTTTTAGTAATTGTCCACGCTTAGTTTATTTTGATTGGAAACCACGTGGATTGAAATTGAAAGATTTTGGATTATCTTCCTGAACAAACAAAACTTTTGCATAGGAAATAGCATTGTCCTATTTAAATTAGAGTCAAGTGCAGTTTTTATTTTAGGCCAGAACCTTCAGTTCAAGGTTTTTTTTCTGCACAAGTTGTAATTTAACCTATTTTGAAAAATAAATTGTTTGTTAATTTGCATCATTGGGTTAAAAATTCTGTTCTTTTATTTTTATTTAAACCTTTTCAATTTTTCGAGTAATTAAGAGAGTCTGATTGCTTTCACTCACATTTTACTTTTCGTGGTTAGACTTTGTGGTAACTCTGAGGTTAATAGTTCTTTTGCGCCCTTTAAAATTTTATCCGTTGAGCTAGCTAATTTAAATTTTCTTTTCCATATTTAAATTCTTTTTGCATTTTTATTTAATTCAGTCAGTACACAGCAGTACGTTATCATGGGTCTAATTACCCTTGTGAATAACCAGAGAGTCATCTTGGGGCAAGTCCTCAATTCCTTCCACACAGCCTCCTGCACCTATCTAGGGCTATAATAGTTTTGCTGGTTGTATTTTGGATATGTAGGTTCCATGTAGCTAATTGAATTCGTGGTAGCATTGTTAAATGCTCTCCCGATGTCCAGGAAAGTTGTCATGGCTACCTCTTTGTCTTTTATTGACTTTATAATTAATCTATTGAGGTCATCTAATGCGACCTCTGTAAGCTTTCCTGGTTTATATACATATTGTCTATCACTGAGTGGCTGTTCTCTCAGCGCGGTATCTGTTATGTATCTATCCACCAACCTTTCAAAAGTTTTAAGTAGGAAGGAGGATACGATTACTGGTCTATATGACTTCGGCGTTTGATCGGATACTTTACCTATCTTGGGTAGATATATTACCCTCACCTTTTGCCATGCAGTTGGAACATATCCTCAGGCTATACATGCTTTGAAGATTTTAACGATATGTGGCGTCATTACCTCTATCCCTTTTTGAAGTACGGCAGGGAATATTCCATCCGCGCCTGCAGATTTAAAAGGCGAAAATCTGCTATTAATTAATTAAATAAAAAGCCAATATTAAAGAAAAGGAAACTATGAAATACCTGTCGTGTAAATTTTACTTGGTTCCATAAAATTTACACGACCCTACCAGAAAAACGACAATACGCAATTAAAAAAAAAAAAGGATCTTCCGTCGACTGACTTGCTTAAACCAATAAAATAAATCGTCCTTCTCCTTCTTCGGATGATCGCCGGACCATTTCGCGAACGCTAGCGCAGAGGGCGCCGCCCGCACGTACTTCGATGTCCTGCCCTGTCCCGTAGAGATAAGGATCGCGCATGTCGCTTGTTTGTTCGCTAGAAATACTATATGGACGGTCAGTACGCGCATATACACGTGGATACAAGACGCTGTATACGTACTACATACGAGCATCCAAACTTTTATACAATACTCGCAATACGAACGAAAAAAGAAAAAGGAAAGTTCGTGGTAGGCTGGACTGAACTGACGGAAAGTTGTGGCGATCGCAGCGCCACCATTGCACGATCGTGGCTATTAATCCGATATAATAAATCACTAACCGACGATTGTGCCCTCCTCCATAGAAGAGACGCTTAATTACAACGTTGAAAACCAATTATGAAATGGTTAATTTACGACATCGGTTTTATGAGAGCACACACACACGCTGTATATATATATTGCGCTTCGTTCTGGATGCAGGTTCGATCTTCGACGCTGTCACGGCGTTAATCGACGGCGAACGCAGAAATAACGAGAGAAATGCGCTGATTGGATAAATTGGCCGCGTTCAAGATTAATTGGAATCAACTATAAATCGAGATGAAGGAAAAAGAACGATTAGTTGAGAATACTGGGAGCTACGTCAGAGATTGCAGATTATCTACAAGAGGAAATAAAGTTAATTAACCTAGAAGATTGCGAAAGAATTACGAAAAAAATCCAAAAAATTCCTTTGAAGTCCATGCAAGAATTATTCATCAATAAAACCTTCGAAGTATGTTAACTTTCACATCGTCAATTCCACTACATGGCCCAAGCGATAGCTAATTCACTACAGAACCAGCACCAAAGCTTGTATCTGACACCACAAAAACCCCACATCAATTCTTCAAGTAACACGAAACTTCTCTAATTCATAGATTGGTCATTTCCCTATTGGTGGAAGGTCTAGAGCAAAAAAAAGACTAAATACGCCAAATCAGCGATATTGAATACTTTAAAACAGCCCACATGGGTCTAAGCCTAACTTACAACAATTCGGAAGCTCTATTCTTTTATTGGTCACTGCTCTAGGTATTAAAAAATTTAAGGGAGACACGATTCAGATTTTCGTGTGGAGTTGTTACAAAGTGTGTTAGCATATTAACAAGGATGAAACTTTCATAAGTCTTGTACTGGATTCTCCTCACTTGGTCGAAGCATTGATTATGCAAATTTTAATAGTGTATTCGGGTGCTTGGATTAATATTTCAAGAAGGCATGAGTCTTTAATTATCATTTTCATGGAAAATGTAAATAAGAGTAAATCGATTAAATCCATCCATCCAATATGTTCGACCAAAATGTTTGAGATTCTGTTCTGTCATCAAATTTTATGAGATAAACATGAGGGTTGCGTCACTAGAGTAAAATTAGTAAATTTTTTGCGATCTTGTTTGAAGAACAGGATATAATAGAATTTAACGATTAAAAAATTGCAATTCAAAAACCAAGCTAAATTATAGAGTACTGCAAGGATCGATGCTGGCACCATTGATTTTTATTATCTTTATTAATGATTTTCCATATTTAGTAGTATATTTGTGGGTGGACAATGGATAATAGGTAAGTGTTAGAGAAAGTGTGCTTATTTTTGCCCATGTGCAGCAATAAATATATGTAGGTGTTCACTGTTGCTCGTATATTATTAATGCGTATAGCATGAAAGGCATGCAGTGCAAGAAAAGTCTCTTAGGTAGAAACTATAAGTTATGATGTCAGTCATTCTATACTACTGAGGTGGTTGCATGGTACATAAATGCCAGTAACCGGCTTATGAATTTTCTCCAGTAATCCAGCGATTGGTATGGTGATTAAAATAGAATGATTAAGAATTTCTATATTCTTTAATTCGGAGCAGTGACTTAAAATTGTGTTGTCAAACTGGTCGGTATTTTTTTTAAAAACAGTAGATCATTGAAAATAACATGGACATTGTTGACAGATCCTTTTGCAAATTGTTTATTTCTCCATTATTGTTTATAAGTGGGATTTCGACGCACAACACAATTGCATTATATATTATTTTCGGGAAGTTTAGCAATGATTCTGCAGGTGATCTTGTGAATCTAACAGTGATTTTGAACAAATGTCTATAATTCCAATATTTTATATTTGCTATGTTGTCTATTATTTGATTGAAATTTAAGTAAAAAAAATATCATATTTTATAGCATATTATTGTAAATGTATGAACTATCTATCATATTTTTGTTTTGTGGTAGATAATGTCCTAAGCAATTGGTTGCTTATCAGGCATCCTCGCAGATCTAAATCTCCCTCTTAATCTTTATTACGACTCTGGCAAAAAAAAGAAACTGTTGGCCTAATTGACTAGAGTGGATTCGAACCTGCGGCTTCTCGCACTAGTCGACAACCTTTAAGGCATTCGGCTAACACAGGCTAACATAATATTAATACTTACATTACAGCACTTATAGTGATTTTAGAATAAAAATCATATTTTTGCTAAATAACCTGAGCTAGGCATTCCTTAAGATTTTAAAAGATGTATGTATATATTTACTGCATTTAACGACTTGTCTTCGTCATTAATATAACAACATATCGGTTATGATTTGGTATATGATTAAATATGAAATTAATTATAAATTTTAAGTATAATATAAAAATTATAATCTTAGGTTTCCTTCAACCGCAAAAATTTTCGAGTATAATGGAGCGTACATTAAGCCTGTTTACTTCTTCAAACTAAAAAGAAAAGGAAAAAAGGCTATAAGCATTTGCCTTACTTATACTGAGTCATTATTTTTTGGTTATTGGTATGAGTTTAGTATCAAAAGCAACTGCTGAGACTGTTAGGGATGGCATGACAAAATTGAAGACATCAAAACTGTTTGTTATATCGAATAAGTTATGGTTCAGTTGCATATTTAACCGGCAAAAAATGAAGCAATATTGGTTGGCTAAATATGTATATATTGGCAATATTTAACTAAATGCTACTGACCGATGGATAAATATATTCCAAAGAAAAAGCTTTTAAAAAAGAATGGAAGATTTACTATACGGCGTACTTACAAAACTTTATTAAATTATTAATAATAATTAAATCGTGAAATAAGAGAAGGAGTACTCTGATTCTGGATGGTTTATCGGGTAAGGGGTGGTACCGGCTCTTTATAAACAGATATTCCGAGTTGCGCTATAGAAGAACTGAATCCGTTACCAAAGCTGGTTCATATATTATTAATATGAATATAAGAAATTGGTTTAAAACCATCGAGAATGACTTAGCGAGATGTAACAAGTCTAGGCGCTTATTTGGCTCCTAATACGGAAAATGGAGGTGATAAAATAACGTATGTTTGATATGACGCAATATCTTCCCAAATAAAATGTTTTAGAAAAGCCTAGAAAAGTCTATAGCGCCACCTATATTAAGAACGATTCTGGTGATCAGATACAAAATTGATACATTGATACAAAGCTGAAGTGAAGAATCAGAAAGAATACCCAGCTGCAGAAAGTTAAATAAGTATCAATACCAGCGGATTCCGTTGGCAGTGGCGAAGATTTCTTTGAAAATTTATATGATACTAACAATAAGGCAACTTATATGGACTTCACCTTTATCCTACAAGACAAGGTTAATATTGGTATCTCAGCAAATGAAAAATCCTAAAAACTGCAATATTAGAAGTTTTCTGTGTAAATATTTGAAAAAAAATAATGTATTCTGAGAAAACAGGTTGTTTATTTTTTTTGTAACTCGTAAATGAATCGAGACAAAATGGTTTTCAGGAATGCCAATTTTTATCACGAACTTAAGCTTATTGAAGACTGTCTCAGCTATAGATTAGAGATAGTGCTCTATATTGGAAAGAATTATAATAGCTGTTTTATTATTAATTAAGCAAATTTTGGCGTTAAGGAGTAGCGCTAGCCAGTTTCTTTTTTTTTGTAATGATAACGATAATTTTCTGCAATTAATGGAAAGGTTTTCTAAGTTCGATGCAATTACAGTTGAACACATTCGCAGAATTCGAATTAGGGAAAAACAGATGCTTCATTATTTGAGAAAAACGGCGAAAATCAAATTATTTAATTAGAAAATAACAAAAAAAAAAATAGAAATAGAAGGAGCTTCAAGTTTTATTTGCACTTTGAGGCAAAAATATGTTTAGTTTTATAGAGACGAAACAAACTTACATCTATGGCAAAAAAAAGTATTAGAACATTTGCGGATTTTAAAAGTGAATATTAAAACCGTAAATAGAAACACTTAAGTACATATCTTAATACAAAATTAGAGATTTTGTGGTCTACAATGCCAAAATTTGATATTTAATTTGATATTAATTGGAAGTTGATATGTCGATTTCCTACCAAAAAAAGAGTCTAAAGGGAAAGATTTTTTCAATTTGTTTTTGGAATGATTTGAAACTTCATTTCCTCTCAACCCCAACGAAGATTCCATTTGTTTCAAGCCGAAAATGAGACCAATAACAAACCCAAAACACATGTAAATATATTCAAATTAAAAATCGAACACATCCTTAAACGATATATCCCTTCGAAGTCGGGAGGCCGGCCGGCACCAGGACGATAAATTATCCTCCGGAGTCCGAGTTTTTCACCGTCCTCCCGGCCTTATTCGTTATTATTGGCCCGTAATGAACCTAATACGATCTCTTCGCAGATAAGACCGCGGCCGCCGTACATGCGCGCCATCTCCCTCTTACTCCAGCGTTCGTCCCGTGCCCACGACACGGTGGGAAAGGCCTCGGAGGATACACAGACACACTGTTCTCCTCCTTTTCCCGAGCGGCTGCCGCCAATCGCGTAATTTATCGCCCGGCATCGCCTGATTAAACCGATCGCCGTTCGTTTGCGTAAAGACTTACGGAATCGCTACCACCGCTTAATCATGTTTACATTTCACCGAATATAATATAATCGGCTGATCGACCCTCCTCATCTCGATTCCCGATGATAAGGAGGGCAATAATTCACTGGACGCGTTCTTTTTCTGATGGGAATATATAGCGTTTTTAATAAATATAGTTTACAAGTCTTTTAAATGCAGTATATTAGAGTGGGTTCTAAGGATAAATATGATGTGTATGCAAAAATTGAGAAGGGTACTTTTGGTGGTCTTAAATTAATTAGTGCTGCTTACAATAAGTTTACACCTAAATATTATATAAACAGTGGAAATTGGACCACTTCATTTCTCAGCAGAAACCAAACGATTAATAACAAATAAGAAAGGAATGCATGTAATAATAAACGTAATTGTAGTAATATATTTGTCTTAAATGCTTACAAGGAATTGCAAACTGCTTCTAAGATTAGTGTTTTAAAAAGACTATAACAATTACTTATGTTTTACGCAAAATAATGTGCATCTGAACCCGAGTGGTAGAATGAGGAAGTCAAAAAGATGGTGACAGTAATCAGCCTGGAGGAAAATATATTCAAACAAGCACATAAAAAGATAAAGAAATATATAATAGTAAGGGAAATCTAGTTTGTAAAAACTTTGGGGAATAGATAACGGAAATGCTCAAGACGAATAATAGAAAATTCTGGGCAAAAAAAATAAAAAAGATTGACAGGAAATAAAAGTAAAGAAATAAATGCAATAAAATCAGATACAAACAAAAATAAAAGGAATTTTAGAGACACAGACAGAACACTACATGCATAAGATCAATAAACACCCTTTGATGCTGGAAGAGAATGTTAATCACATCAATAGAAAGATGGAGATAATGCAAAAAAATTAAAATAGGAAAAGCAAGTAGAGAAGATGGAATAGTCCCCAGAAATAGCCCAGAATAACGAGAAAAGAATGGATAAGGAAAATGTTTAAAGAGGCAGGGAACAAGAAAATGCCAAAAGACTGGAAGGAAAAACTAATAGAGGCGAGCAAACGCAATGTAACAATTATAGAGCACTATGTTTAACAGTAGGTAACAATCTACAAAATATGTGCAGGCATTTTAGAAAATAGATTAAGGAAGTATGTGGAACACAAAGTAGAAGAAAAGCAAGCGGCATTTAGACCAGCAAGACAAATTAACGATAATATGTATATTTATTTTAACAAATATAATAGAGAGGAAGATAGCGGAAGGTCAGCATTTGATACAGTAGATAGACGAGAAGTATGTAGAAGCTTGGAAGAAATGGATGTATCCAGCGGACTAGTTAAAACAATCAGAAGCATATATGATACCCTGAGGGCCAGAGTACAATTACTGCACAAATTCTAAATGAAAAATGCAATAAAACAAGGCAAGAGCTTAAGTCCCTTACATTGAAAAACGGATATATTTAAACCAACCAAATATATTTTGTTAAGCATATTTTCTTTGAAATAAGCATGCTCTTTCTTGTTTCAAATATATGCAAAACACTATTGACTGAAACAAAATATTTGGTTAGAAAGTTTAATATGTATATTCAAACAAATTATTATACAGATAAGTAAAGATAAAAATATACAATGCTGTTACATTACCAGCATGGAGCAAAAGAACTAATCTGGCCACCGCGAGTATTAACCTCTCGAAAGTGCAAAGATTAGCATGTGTATGTATACCGGGGGCTATGAGAACCTGCCCAACAGCAACTATTGAAGTAGTATTGGATCTTGCCCCCCTCCACATAGTAGTAGAGGGTGTGGCGAAAAAAACCGCACTAAGAATGGTCAAGGAAGGAATGATTAGGCAAAGGCCTCAATCTCCTGACGGTGATCAAACCTGGGATATGCCCCGGGATGATATGTTAAAAAAATTTAGCTTTGTGAAAGAATTCACCATAAAGCTAAGTAACAGGAGCGAGTGGGATCATAACACAATCTTGAAATTGAATAGAAATGCCATCAAATGGTACGCTGATGGCTCCAAAACGGCAGAAGGAACTGGAATTGGAATATATGGGCCTAGAACTACATATTTCGAAAGCTTGGGAAAATACCAACTATATTTCAGGCGGAAAATACACGCTATTGGAAGATGTGTTCAGTTCATTATGGATAGGAACTATCGGAAGCAGGAGATTATCATCGTTGTCTGATAGTCAAGCAGCCATCAAGGCGCCTGCACTCATTATGAAATCAGCTCCAAGATGGTCTGGGAATGCCTAGGGAAACTAAATGAGCTAGGCAAAAGAAATAAAGTAACCCTCCTGTGGGTTCCGAGTCACACAGGAGTGGAAGGAAACGAAATAACGGATAATCTCGCAAAAAAAGGGGCTGGAATGCCTTTCGTAGGGCCTGAACCTTTTGCGGGTTAAGTAGCAGTACAATACTGAAGAAAACTAAAAATGGAAATGGAGCAGAGAAAATCCCAGTTACTGGAAAATCTCCAGGGAATGAGGCAAAGTAAAATTCTTCTGGAACTTATAACCAGAAGAGGTTTACAGAATGCATCAACCTGAGTAAGAACAAATGTTCGCATATTAACAGGAATACTTTCAGGCCATTGTAGACTGAAAGGACACCTGAGTAAGCTTGGATTGGAAAAGGAATCTGAATGTAGATTTTGTGGGGAACAGGGTGAAACACCCATCCACCTCCTCTCAAACTGCGTAGCACTGTGCAACCCGAGGGCATTGTACCTGGGTGCATGTGAAATCGAAGAGGGAGACTTACCTAGACTGGAGCCCTCTGACGTCCTACACTTTCTAAAAGGAATAGGATTGGAAGGCCAGCTGTAAAGCAGCAAGAATAGGGGACACAATAGATCTTTTAGGTCGCAATGTAACACCACCCTTCTATTACATACATACATACATACATACATACATACATTACCAGTGATAACTTATGTATCTGAAATTGGACACTACGAAAGAAGGACCAAACCATCACGTAAGAAGAATAACTGGAAAAACAAAATGGGATAGATTTAAAAATGAAGACATCAGGGAAATGACAAAACAAGAAGCTAGCATTGAGAAAATAAAAAGGAAAGAACTAAAATGGGCATGTGATGAGAATGAAAATAGAAGGAATTAGAAGAAAAGTAATGGAAAGAGGGAGAAAATGGATAAAACAAATACAGGAAATAAGAAGAGAAAAGGTGGAAATGAGAATCAAGACGAAAAAATGACGTAATATAAGAGAATGGAAGAAGTGGATACCGGAGGAGTCAGTGCCCACACCCGTTATCTAAAATACATATTTGCGCGGAAGGAAGAAGCAGAACGCGTGTCGGCCATCATCAACTTCTGTTTTTCAATATTAAGGCATCACACATAGGCGTTGGCTCATTTATTGAATCCGATACAATGCGTGGAATCCACTTCTTATGATATCCTCGCAACATTCAGCGTACTACAAGGTAGTCACTTTAGCCCAATTTTACTTTACTTCTTATTACTGACATCGAATACTATGTAAATTATTCTAAACTTCTCCTTTTCGCGGACGATCTTAAACTATTTTTGACAGCAGTTCATTGTCAAATTATTTAGAGTCTAGAGCTTCAATCAGATTTTGATGGTGTTTCGATTTAGCGCCGTAGCAATATTTTACTAAACATTGACAAATGTGAAAAAAAAGTTCTTTACCATTCTTTCAAAACCGACTCGATGATAGTTAATCGTCTTTGCCAAACAAATGATCTGGACGTACTCTTTATAGTGGCTTCAGGTTTATTTGCATACTGATATTATCACCAGTAAAGCACCATTGTGCGGCTTTATTAAACATCAAACTAAAGATTTTACGAATGTTATTGGTGCAATGACTTTGTTTCAAAGCCCAGAATATTGTTCCTTCATATGTAATCCCAATAGGTCCCTTCATTCTGACCAGTTTGAAAGGTTTCGCAATTTTGTTATTTTGGAAATATCAGGATACTTATCATGATAGTATAGATTATATAATGCTTTCAGTAAACAATATATACTTTTCCATGCATTTTTCGCAATATGTATGAAATATGTTGCCTCCCTTACCACTACCCACCCACTCCTTTGTAAAATGGAGTTGAACGGAAAAGGCCAAAATATACACAGCAGTGATCTTTGAGAAATACCTTTTATGCGTATTTACTACATATTTGCTGCACCCCCACCCTTAACCAACCTGAAAAAAAATGAATGTAGCCATAGGTATGGTATGAAGCTGTATGTACAGTGGTGACACATTGAAAATTGACACTGATCAAACTGAAAAAAAGGAGTGGTGATATCTTTTATTAGTGCTAGTATATATACTGCATAGTATAGTGAAACCAGAATGCTTTTATGTCTCAGACTGCGATTTCTTCACAACTGTTCATTTATGCTAGCCTTAATAATAGATATTACCGCTCTTTCCTTTCAAGTGGGTAAAGCTCATTGTGTCATACATTTGTAATTTTTATACTGACTTTGATTTAATTTAATCCTCTTATCATGCCTGGATAGCTTCTCTGTTTTTTTTCTCTACCTTAATTTGTTTTTATCTGTTTTATTTTAGTAGGTTACAGAAGTAGAATAGGTGTCTATTTATTATTTTTTAATAAACTACTTTTATTATCACTGTTATTAGTAAATTACCCTAAAGTTCTAATAATTATTTGCGGCGCTATAGATAAGTTTATTATATTGGCGTTTCATCCTTCCAACACAAGATCAGCGTCATCCAAAACTACAACCCGTTTGATCTCTCATCTTCCGCTCATCCACGCGTATAATACAAGCAATATATTTCTTCTGGACGGTCCGCTTTTAGCCGCGGGCTTAGAACGGAAGCTCCATTTAGCGATGGTACGGTAAACTAAACGAATACCGTCAGTCAGTCAGATTCGTTGATGGGGCCGGCGTTATTTATCGTATCCGAATTTACATAAATAACGTTGGACCTAAAATTATACCTGCGGGTAATTAATAAAGAACGAAACGCGTAAAATATTCAGGCGTACACCGCTCCAATTTATCTGTATGCGTGCGTGGGAACGCCGGGCACTGAATAATTTTGCTTCTCTTCTGGATCTGATACCGTTTCTATTGTTTATTTAGCTGACGAAACGAAAAAAGAAATCAATCGATCGCTATTCACTGATACTGTACTAATGCGTGTGCGGGAGAATAGGTAACGGGAATTTATATTACCGGATTGATTAAAGGTGGTTTTTTGGAATGATTTCTAAAATACGACGCTTGTTTAACAAATACTAAATGTATAAAGATATGCAAAGACGGTAGCTTAGTAACTAGGAATTTGAGAAATACTGTTTTTTTTTGAGCATCAAACCGTTTTGCTATTTTGAACCTAATTGCATACAATAAGACAACGATTTTAAACTATAAAACTATATTTTAGTAAAGAGTTAAGATAACAAGAAATACAAAATAAGATATAAATCCTATGATGAACGGTGACGCATATCAGCGGAATGAACAAGCCATATGCAAATATTTTATTTTACAATTGGGTTGTCTAATTGGAACGTAAAAAGAGAAAAAAAAACAACTTTTTGGAAGCTATCGGATCAAGAAAATAATTCGGTTTCTGCCTTTCACATTTTTTTTTTTGGAAAAATAGCCATTTTAGTACAGTCAACAAAATTTTGATAAATTTTGCTCATCTAATTTTGGCACCTCTTCTGAAGTTGTTTATAATGTGCTATAAAATGTTATATTATTTTAATTTTAACACTAATTTGGGCAATAAAAAGAAAGTTTTAAAAAATAAAGGCGTTGTAATTTATTAAGAAACAAACAACACTCCTATTTTGAAATAATACCCTTTAACCACATATTGATTTCATTTACTATAGCAAACAGTTATAAAATCAGTTCATTCGAAGCTTGGTTAGCTAATTGTGAATTCAGCATTTTAATGGTGCCCTCTATGGTGTAATAGTTGAACTAAATTTGAACAGCGCACTAATTGCGCGAAAATATAACTAAAGAATTTGACATTTTTTTTATAATAAACCAAACTACATGAATCGCACCAACTTGAACTTGAATCAGAAACCAATATTTCTAACACTTACAAAACGATGGCCGCTATTATTTAAAAGGAACCCCGTAGTTATCGTAATCAAAATATAAAATATTCCTTAAGTATTTCAAATTAATTAAAAACCAAATGCTATTTCTCTAGTTGTAAGTAGCAGACGGTTGATGAATACTTTGGTACAGAAAACTGCATCGATATAGGTGTTTAGAACAGAATTATATACATTTGTTTCCTAACCCGACTCCGTAGTTTAGTTTTGTTATCTCCCCATACTTAGATTTAAGTTCCTTCAGTTCTAAGAAGTTAATAGTGAAGACATCTTTCCCTTTCTCGATTTTTTCTTTATTCTGTCAGACACCCTCTTCATTTGTGATTTACGACCACTAGAGTTCCTTTGTACACCACACGCAATCACTTTTGTAACCCCACCAAGGGAAAATGGTCAGTGTAACAAGGGATTACTAGTTCAAAACCATATTATAATAGGCAGTTCTGTTGCGACATTTCAAGCGACGATACATTTGTAAATATCTTACTATGTAAATATATGAAATTACAAAAAAAGAGTTTTGTGTGTTTTGTTATTTAAATACATCAACGTAGAAGTGACAAATCCAGCACCAACGCATTCACAAAATTCTACAATAGGCCTGGATCCAAGATAAATATAGCACATATTTGAATGTAAATGGGGGTTTACAAGATAGCTGGCATCAGGATTTTTTCTCAGGAAAATTGTAGCAGGAATATTCTGAAGATCGTTTTAGGTAAATGTGAATTTAGATATGATATTGGTATTATATCGAAACGCTTTAGGTAATAAGTTTCCACTAACTTATGGAAGGATATTGTCGAATGTGTGGCGTTAAATTGTAGGAGCGACCAGCGACACAACCGTCCTTTCTTGTGACTAAAAAAAAGAGGCAATCCGAAATTTCTAACCAATACCTAATTTGTATTCAAATAGGGACTAAAACGAACACTAAATGACCGATATTCCAGACTCTCTTTTAATTCACATGTTAATAAATGTGTACAGGATGCTAGGCTTCCTCATCCGTTCCACAAAACTTTTAAAATTTTTAAATTCTTTAAATACAAAAAAAAAGACTCAATCATGTTGATTCAGGTTATGTCGATATTCTTAGCCATAATGTGCCAGTTAATAAGTTGAAAGATAATGGAGACAGACCTGTATTTAATAAATTGCTTTTTTTGGATCGATATATACAGGGTGAGTTGTGAGGAATCGACCAAACTGTAGGAGCATATTCTACAGGTGAAAATAATGTAAAAAAACTCAAATATTGTTATCCGATTTTTATTTGTTTTCGAGTTATAGCGTAATTAAAAATATAGATTTAGTGTTTTGTATGTCTAATGCGTCTAATGTCACTACCTCTAGTTCATTGTTGATATAGTGAGGGCGCTGCCATCATAAAAAATGTTCCCTATACCTTGGAGTAAATTATAACATTGTTGTTCGAGTATTGTGACAGTGACTTGACGTTTGTATGACTAAAGCGTAACAAACTAAAATGCCACACACGTATTCTAATTTAGAATATGTTAATATGGTGTTTGTTTAAGGATTTAGTAATGGGAATGCTACAGCTGCTGCTAATGAATATCGTGAACCGTTTCCACATCAGGGCCATCCTAATAAAAATGTCTTTCTTACTGTACTCAACAAATTGTGCGAGACCGGAAAGTTTCCCAGTGTAAACATAACATCTGAATGAGGCAGTCGACAACAATTACAAGATGTAGAAGATATTCTGGATGTAGTAGGAGAAGACGCTACTACCAGCTCACGGGGAAATTAGTATTCAATTGAGCATTCCACAAACAAGGGTGATAAAAACACTCCACGAGCAAGGCTTACGTCTGTACCATGTACAAAGAGTACAGTACCTACAACTAAATGATTATCGTAGACGTATGGAATTTTGTCGATGGATAAATGATCATTCTCGTTTTGTATCGCGTATACTTTTTACGGATAAAGCAATATTCACCCGTGACGGTATTAGTAATTGTCATAACCATCATGTATGGTCAGACGAAAATCCACACACAACAGTCGAAAGTAACTTTCAACATAAATTTTCGGTAAACGTGTGGTGTGGTCTGATCGATGGTTTTTTACTTGGTCCTTACATTTTTGAGAATCGCCTCACGGGAGACACCTATTTACATTTTTTTAGAAAATGAACTGCACGGACTGCTAGAGGATGTTCCCATAAACATCAGAATCCAAATGTTCTACCAGCACGATGGAGCGCCTCCACATTACGCCAGTGCGGTCAAGCAATAGTTGGATGAAAGGTTTCCAGGGAGTTGGATTGGTCGTGCTAGTAACATTGGTTAGCCTCCTAGGTCTCCAGACCTCACGCCACTCGATTATTGTTTATGGGGGCGGAAATGTCCGGTCTCAACAAAATGATTTGCTAAAGAGGATTTTGTACACTGTTGAAAATTTTAACACTTTTTTGACTAATTTAATAGTCAGGAGAGGTCCACACTGTTTTCGTGTTATTTTGTCGAGAACTATAGAAGTTTAAATTTGACGAATAAAGATAGTCAAGTATTGTCTATTGCTAAGGGGTTATTTTTTCCAACACGTGGAATTATGATATACTTCTAGTCACATTTTATTTGAGCTAGACTAGACAAATTTACTAGCTGTTTAACTAAATGAATGCGATCTATTGGATGATTTAACACCGTTTTCTAAACACAACGTCTTTTTAATATGCAACTCCTATTTTTTTACTGCTATAATATTCTCTCTTTAAGACGTTTTCTCAATTATAAATATACAGAACCACTCATTCAAAAGTTTTGGTTTCAACTAAACGTACTAATTTTAAAATGATTTTTTGAGAACCATTATAAAATTAAGTGAATGTTTATGCTATTTGATTCAAATCTGAACTAATTACGTAAATAGTTGTTCCCAATACATCTTTAAGATGTTGAAATTTTTATGCCCACTGGAATTAACGTTTAATAACACAAGGTTACATTTTGCAGGTCAGTCACATTTGGTGTTTGTTTGGTATGTTAATACGCAAAAACAAACTCGAAAACAGATACACGTGCAATGCAGGTGGTGCGTATAATGCAGTACTGTATTAGATTAGGTGGGGTTTCTATATTTCTATCCGAGGGAAAAATTCTGATTGGTTGATGCTTCTGAATGTCTAGAGAAAATAGTAAATCCTCATATCTGAACAAAGAATTCACACCAAATTCTAGTAATTTCTGTTCTACTAAACACATGTAGTCAATTCGTCTGGCAAAGTTTGTAAAAATCAAAACTAAAATATTTGACTAGCGCAAAATTAACGCCAACACCGTAAACAGTGTAGGGTCACGGTTTTTAGTATATAATTGATGTTCTTTGAACACATCAATTATTTTGCATTTTGTTTGTCCAATATAAAAAAGGATTTAGATGTTCTGTAAGCGATATATATGTCGATCTAGTTTCGAACCAGTTTGTTAAATAGGGATTTGTCTCTATTGTCATACAACTCATTAAAGATTTATTGAATATTTCTTAATTTTCACTTATCTTCTTATCGACTAGTCAATTTATTTTCATACGTGCCCGCTTGCTTTCATTTCTTGTGTTACGCTTTTTCACTCAATGATGTATTTTGTGGGAGCTGAGATGTTCCACCCGCTTCTGTTTATTTTTCAGACGTTTATTTACCAATGATGATGCGTTTGTAATGTTAACGTGAAATGTACATAAGTTTTAAGAAATAATAAATACGTAAATAAGTTTACATATTTGTATTTTGTTGTGAATTAGTTTAAATAAACTTTAAAAAACCATAGCAATTATATTTGACCCTCTATGCATATTTTATATAAAATTTTTATCATCTTATAGTGTAGATATGACTGTTACTTTAAATTTTCAGTGCATTGTATCATTACAGCAATACGGTGTAAGTGTTGATGTAATAATACAGTATTTTAATTAAAAAAAAATAGTTGTGATATTAATTTTTAACATTTGGGTTAAACCGCCTTAACAAACAACTAGAACAGCATTTTAAGCTCCGTCCATCTATTACCGATTCTCATATAGGTATAAAACGAATGAATCAACATAAAAACAAGCAGGATAAGTCTGACTTGTCCCACACGATAATATACAGCGACCGCGAGTGCGGTGAAGGAAAATAAAAAAATCCCCGACCGACACACTCAAAATATTAAAATTATGCGCGCGATATGCGCAATGTGACAAAGCACATTACCCGGGATGATATACAGCTTTCAAACATTAATATAAATTAGGCTGTTAATAATCCGGCAACGTACCCGCGCGCTGCCCGTCCACATCCCGCTCGCTTTTTTCGGCTCTACGCTCTTTCGGCGCGATGGCAGGGCCGCGGGAAGGATCCCGAAGGGAGGGAGGGGGGAGTCGGGGATTCGGAGGCGATTTATAGACGTTAAAATAGGCGCATCCATGTTTGTAAATAGTCACATGCCGGGGCGATTTATATATTTAGCGGTAGATTTATCACTTGTCGGTTGAGCTCGAGGAATTTTAATCCGAAGAGACTTCCTCATCGGGAAAAGGAATAAAAAGAGAAGGAAACGCGGTGTACAAGATTGGTGTCTGGGAACAAAGAGGAAATGAGTAACGCGATGTCGAGACAATATAATCAGAGTTTTTGCTAGGTAGTAGAGGTTTCTAAAGAAAGAGAAATAGATAACTTTGGGATGAATTTGGTTTTTTGTAATACTACGCTTCCGTTTCTGGTTTCTATATTATTAATATATAGTCTAGAAAAATTTTACGCTTCACTTTTGTAAAAAGGTGGGCCTAATTTTATTTAATGCAGAGGGACCAAGGGATCACTAACTTTATTTTTAAACAATAACTTTGAGGCCCCATAACTTCTGATTTTTATATGATAAATTACATCACGATTTGACCATATTTCCTATACATTTAAACTAGCTAATTGGTTCAACATGTCTCGCAGGGTTGATTTTCATGCAACTGTGTTTTATTTCAAAATCATTACTCACAAGAAGCCTAGTTATCTCTATCGAAAGATTACTTTCAGAGCGAACGTTCATACAATAAATATTAGATTTAGAGGACTGCTCACACCGCCCCGGCACCATCTCGAATTGTTCAAAAGGTCTTTTTTTTACCATATCGTCCGTTTATATAACGGTGTCCCATCTGATCTGCGTTTGTCGCTTCCTTCACCTGTCGACTATGAAAATACTATTGTGAATCGTATGGCTATAATTAAATTTGAATTCTATATAGATACCCTCATATTTGTTATTACTGTATAATTTTGTTGTATTCATATATATTATTTATAGTTAGTTGTGGTTTTGGTAGCTTCGTTTGGCGTTCTCCTTTTATTTCACCCTTGCAGGCTTGAGAGGTAGACCAGCTACTTCGAGTAAGTCGCTGATCTCGAGCCGTTTGGCGTCAGAGAGTGAACGATTAGGACTTTGTCTATTTCTTTTCTATATGTCTCTTGCATATACTATTAAGAGTTGTTCTTATAACATTTTGTTATATTTTGAAAATGTATTTTCTGTTGTCAATAAACCACTTATTATTTATTATTATTATTATTATTATTATTATTATTAAATGTATATAGAGGACTCGAGTCCTTTATTATCTGATGGATCTGACTTCATGCTGAAAAATCGTGAGACGCTCAGCACTACTTCATAAATCTTTAGGCAGAGGGTGCACTGAGAAAAATATTTAAGAATCATAAATAAAAATATAATTATCGTAAGTAAAAAGTTCAGCTGAATAGGGGACAAAAGCACAAATTATTTAGCGCTAGTAAAAAAAAGATCCTAAACACTGATATTAACAAGAAGCAATCTAAGTTATTTACGGTCTGTTTCATATCGGTAACTTATGAAGTTGCTGATGATAATTGAACTGAAGTAGTTAAGCCAAAGAATATATGCAGTTGTGGTAAGTAAAAGGTTTTCCCATGTCAAGTAGATGTATTGCTATGAGTGAACTATTCTATAATGGCTATCACACCTTCATAATTAATACAAGCTATTTGGATTACTTGTGATAAGGAAACAGTATCATTAATGCACGTTCACTAAATACCTGATATATAACATTCGGTGTTCCACAAGGGTCAGTTTTAGGACCGCTTCTGTTTACTGTTTATACCAGTTACTTTAAAAATAATATAAAATTTTGTAAGTCCCACTTTTATGCAGATAACACGCAGCTTTATTGTTCTTTTACACCCACGAATGTTCACACAGCTTGTGCGAATATTAATCAAGATCTGAAATGTCTTGTTGACTCGGCACAGCGACATTCTCTTACAATAAATCCTACTAAATCGGAAATAATATTATTTGCACCAGCAAATCAAAAAGCCAAGTTACTATCAGATATTAATATAAGTGTTAACAATGTTCAACTAACTTGCAAAAATTCGGTGAAGAGTTTGGGACGGATCATAGACGAGGAATTAAAGTCAATGAATATATTAATAAATGTACTCAAAAAGCCTACAACAGTCTCAGATTAATTTATGGCAGCAGAATGTTTTTAACTCAAAAAATAAAGAAAATGCTTTGTGAAACGTTAGTTTTGTCTCATTTTAATTATTGTGATGTAGTTTATTCTCCGTTCTTAAGCTCAATCACCATGCAAAAAATACAGAAAGTTCAAAACTCCTGCTTACGTTTAATCTATGGTATTCGTCGACGGGATCACATTAGTCACAAGTTAAGGGATGTCAGGTGGTTAAATATGAAAAATCGTCGCATACTTCATGCTGCTTGTCTGTTTTATAAAATTATACACTCGGAAAAGCCACCCTATCTTTATAATAAAATAATTTTTAGGACTGATGTTCATACGTTGAACATCAGATTTAAAGGAACTTTAACACCGCCGGCCCATGCACACCTATTCTTTAAAAAGAGTTACTCGTATCAAATCACAAATATCTACAATAATACTCCACGATTTGTTAAAGGTAGTGGTTCGTGTTACATGTTTAAGAAGCGATACTTTAATCACATATTTGCTTTTCAGTCTGGTCTATGTTAGTTTGGTGGCTGCGCGCTAACTGTATAGCTCTTTATATTTCTAATTATGTATTTATTTAGATTTAAATTGTACATCATCTCGTGTGCTTGAAATATGTTTTGTTTTTTTTTTTTTGGTTATGTAGGGTTAAATTGAAAAACAGATTCGTCTGAATTTCGCCCTGTTTCATTGTTAAGTTATACTCCATATATGTAAGTACGTTGTTGTGTTTGAGGAAATAACGGCCATTTATTATTATTATTATTATTATTATTATTATTATTATTATAAAAAGGTAATGGTTTGCTACAAATATGTAATATACTTTCTGTAAATGATGGTTAGTGTACGAAACGAGGAGGTTTAGTAAATATTTATTAAATAGCTTATTGTGTACTCTGTGTGAATAACTGATAAAGTACAAAAAAAGCTTCACAAATCTTCGATTATTTATGCAACCGCAACTATAAGTACTGCGTACCGAGCAATGCGTTATTCAAATTGTTTGCAAATAATTTTCAACTACTATTTCAGTGTGCTGTAGCTTCGATTGCATTAATCTAAGATTTTTGGAGCTTAAAATCGCATTTAATTTGCTAAAGATGGTGCATAATACTTATTACTTAAGAAAAAAAAAGCAGTATTATTAGTAATAGTTTTATTTTGTATAGGACAAACACAGTGACTACCTGATATGAATGTAATGTAATGTTTATGCTACATAATAACAACAAAAAACAAGTAAATAACCGAATAACCTGAACAGACGTATCAAAACAAGCTTTAGAAGGATAACAATTACCCCAACTGATTGAATGGAATCCTTATACAACTTGCCGATACTCTTAAATGTTTAATACATTTTAATATATTCTTTATGATTATGAAGGGTGCATATCAAAAGATGATCTACGTATTGCTGTGAAATGTCTCCCCGGTTGTTTGAACTCTATGCTGTTAATTTTCCAAGATCAAGTTTTGGCTTTGCCGCGCGCAAATTCTCACATACGTTAATTTTTACATTTTTCTTTGAATGTAGTAGTTTTGTTGGATGTATACTTAATTGTTCAGTTAGTTAGTTTATTTTTCTTTGATTATAAGTTTAGCATTAGTTTATTTGTTTATGTCCTTCTTATAAGGCGTTTTCTTTGATTGTTGCGGCCGACGCAGAGCGCGCTGTCGGTTCTTTGTATATACGCGGTGTGAGAGGCCACGTTAGGGCAGAGTCTGAATAGTAGCACGTGTGAGTACATGTAAATTTTGAGCTCTTTCATTTTCCCCATTTTACGATGTTTCATTTGTTAAGATTTGTTTCGGTTCATTTTAATTTTTGATCATTATTCAGACGTCTCCTCTTCTTAATTGTGCACAATTTATGTAAGGTTTTTTTAATTATATTCGTTTTAGAAGTAATCGCGTTTAGAGTTTAAATTTTTCGTTTTTTTTTTGTAGTTATAATTTAATTTTAATTTTATCACCTCGGGGTAGGTGAAGTGAAGCTGTGTGCTTGTTTTATATTTCATTTTTAATTTTGGTTGTTTCTTTACGTGATTTGAATTGAATTTTTGAAACCACGTGGATTTTTTTTGTGGTATTGAAATTCCTTCTAGAACGAATTCACCATTTTGTTTGCTGAAGGATTTGCATTGTCCTTTTTAAATTTTAGATTCACGCAGGGTTTGTTTTAATCCAGGACCTTCAGTCCATGGTTTTTTTACCCCTGTTAATTGTTATTTAAATGTTTTTTTTTTTCTTTTTCAATAAAAGTTTATGATTTTAAATATCACTTTAAATAGTTCTTTTATTTTTAAATCTGCCATTTCAATTTTTGGGGATTTTAAAGAAAGTAAATTTTGCAAAAACCCACTATTAATTTTTAAAAATTTACTCTGAGATTTAAGAATCTCTGGCGCCCTTTTAAATTCATTTTGCTGAGCTAGCTAAATTAATTTTGTCATTTTTAATTTCTCTTTACTTGTATGCTTGGACCATCAGTTCACAGCAGTATGTTACCTCTGTAAAATTCATTTAAGTAGTGGAGTTTAAGCCCCAAGATGAAAGCAATTCTTCTATTTCTAACTTCTAACACAGGTATTATCGACTATTAATAATCAAACACTTTTATTAAGCACGGAAGATTTATCCGTCTATCGCGTGTACGTGATTCAACATTAGTTATGACGGTTATGCGCAAAACACCCTAGAATTACAAAGGTTTCCCGGAAACACACGAGGTGCAGCGAAACTCAAATAATTATAGTTGTGGCAGGTTGCTACTTATTTATGAAAATACATGAGTTTAATAGCAATTAGTATTATTGTTCTTGTACTAAGTATATGCTGTAGTTAGATACAGTACCACACAAGTCATAATGCGTTACTTACCACATATCAACAGTTTAATTACGTTTATTACACAAGAATTTGTCAGGTACGCTGTATAATAGCCGATAATAAGAGCACTATTCACAGTAAGAACTTGCATTCAGGAAACTGCGTTTAGTTGCACGTATTAATTTGAGAAGAATAGTTCCAAGTAAGACTTTTTCTATTGTAAAATAATTTTTTATCAAGTAAACAGTTTACTTAGCCGATTTTTCTCAGTATGGTTGCTCACAGGAGCAGCGTTGGTGGCTAGCTCCCTCTTTCCGAAAACAAGAAATCTGGATAGTCTAAAACCACTAACACCTTGTAACTACGCAGTACAATTCAGTCAAAATGCTAAGTTCTTAGGAATGGTTCTTAACTCGAAGTTAACCTGGAATCAACATCTAGAACAGATGGCGAATAAATGTAAACGGGCATTAATGACAACCCGCAGAACAATTAGAAGGACATGAGAATTTGAGCGACGCATGATGTACAGGTGTCCTATCCAAGACTGGGTCTTTGATTACAGCTCTATTTTTGATTTTAGAAAAAAAAAGTTTTATACCAAAATTTTACAGAATTCAATGCTGCATAATCTAAAAATATTTTTGACTATACAGGCTGTTCCAAAAGTAGGAAAACGCATACTTATTTCGTTATTTCAATTGTACATCAAGTAGGTACTCGAGCCCCATAGGAGTATACCATAGAGACGTAATGACTGAAACTCTGTATAAACAATTCTTAATATTTTGAAACTTACAGCACCTTTTAGTTGTCAAAATTTAAAAATTACAATTTCAGTTTAGATATTAGGAAATGGCACTGTACATCCCAAGCAAGAGTAGAAGTAAAAGTCACTCCCAATATCTTTGAAGCTTTAGTGCAAGATTAATATTATCATGCAGATAAATACCAGGATATGGATCACTTTTTTTTGTAAAATGTGAAAAAACATACATTTAGTTTTATCTAAGTTTAAGGAAAGACCGTTTGCACAGTATTAATCACACATTTTACTTATCATGATTTCAGGAGCCTGGAGTGCTATCCTCCTCATGAGCAGCATTAATTAATCTGAATAACAGACGACAAGATAATCAGACAAAAAGTTAATAACATCATACAAACACAAGGAGAACAAGGTTGGACCTAAAACAGATACTTGAGACACTCCAATAAAACTGCAGGCATAAGATGATAGTTTGTTTTATATTCGATTTGTAATTGTTATCTCAACAAATTGCATTCCATTTCATACAAAAAAAGATTTTAATCAATTGCTAAATTTATCTCGTAATCCCATATTTCCCATAATTTCAGTTTATTTATTGGTAATTGATGATCAATCAATTTTTTTTTTGACAAATCACATATAATGGCAGTTGGTAGCAATTTATTTTCTAAGTTATGCTGTGTATATCGAATAAAGTAGAAATTGTAGATTTTCCGATACTAAATCCACGTTGCGATTGGGACACCAGATTAAATCTATCTAAAAAACTATGGATCCCATTTAGCATCGCATATTCAAACAGTTTTGAAAAAAAAACACGAAGCAATGGATATTGGCCTGTAATTTTATAAAATTTATAAATTATCAGTATCCCCTTTCTTATATATAGCCCTAACAGCATTAGTTTTTGGTGAAAGTAGGAATACACCATCTGTAAAAGAAGTATTAACTAAATGTGTAAGAGATTTTAATAAATAATATCTGAATTCTTTAATTCCAAGTTCCATCACGTCTGCTAGTATATTTGTTTTTAATTTCATCAAATATTGAAAACATTTCCATATTAATGTATGACTGTTTGGTTTGGTGGACCAAGACTATGTAGAAGCAGGCAATCATAAAACTGCAAAACTGCAAAACCCTCATTAATATCTGCTATGGAAATCTAAATCTACCCCTTTTGGCTATTTATGTTCAAGAGGAGGCAAGAATGAGGTGGAAATTAGGGAACATAGAATATTTCTAGGCATGCCAAAATAACAATCGAAATCCCAAATCCTATCTTTGATATGGGCAGTGACATAATGGCCCTTAAGTTCTCCTTTGACCAAACCCTTGAAGGTATCTTGGACTTAGATGAGTGCAAAGCAAAAAAGAAACCAGAGATTCAAAACAAAAACTGGTACCTATGTAGATGGGTCAAAAAGAATCAAAGGTTCCTGGGTTGGTATATATGGAGAAATATTTCGTAAATGAAGTGTATCCATGTACTGAACTTTAGTAGTGCAATAGATATTACACATAATTCTACCATAAGTTTCCTAGAAGCTATAAAAGAAGAGATTAAGTCAAAAAATATATAGAAGTAGACGATTACTAAATTATTTATGTAAATCCTTTATTGGAAATTGATACTTGCTTCACCATGTTTTATTATAACAGGTCGGAAATCTTTAAAATTTTATTAACTGGCTTTATACTTGCATTCTTTTTGCTAGTTATTTGACTGTGTTGCGAAAATTAGTAGCTATAACTTTAAAAATTGTAAAATTGTTTGTAAGCATACCGTAATAATGTGTATGTGTACACCCGATTTCTTTTTTACAATCACACATGAAATATTGCATGTCAAACATACGTGCTTGTATAGATGTAAGCGCATTCAAACAAACAAACATACGAACAACAGCAGGCATTCCGGTCGTGGCTTTATATTTCATGATTGCCATGTCGGTTGCGACGCAAACAAATACAGCTACAACTTAGCATTAAAATATGGAGTATGAAAAAATGAATAGTGTGTTAATGCATTACGTAATTTTATTACCTTAACTTTAAGGCTCTGATTCGAAAAGGTGGAACTCCTGATGCAAATTTGACATACCTGCAACAAAAAGAAAAAAATAATGATAATATCGTATAGAATACAATTAAATAAATGAATGTATATTTCATTTTTTTGAATGGCTGGATATAATATTTTCTTTATTTCGGTTGCTGAACAAGTTTTTTTCGCTTTTCAAGAAGCACAATTTCATTAATACGAAACTAACATAACTTCGTATTTCTATGTAGGTAGGAGAAGCATGCATGTATGTACACTGCCCGACAAAATTAATGTCGCCGTCCACAGTCACTGTCAAAACTACATTTGAAAATTATCTGATTTTCATGATAGCCAAGTGCTTTACCCCTATTTATTCTAATAAATCTTCTACCTGCATAAATCGATACCAGCCGTACGCGCGCCTTTCCAAATAATGAGCAGTTTTGTTAATCACAACGACATTAATTTTGTCGGCCAGTGTACATTGACTGATAAAATTCAATCAAAACTATTCATCATTTAAACAGACGCGCATTCGGCTGCCATCAGCTTTTGCAGGTCGGAGGTTACGTGTGAAACATTTGCAAATAAAAAAATCAGATAGGGAAATACAAAAATTCGCTGTGGACTTTGTCGGGCAGTGCACATACTAGTTGAATGTTATGGAATAATTCAGTTAGTATTTTTTAGACTTTACTGCAGCGTTCAACACGTTTTATTCGATTTTACATGAATATTACAATGTAAAGAGGTATTACATTGGTGTGGTTCAGATCACACTTAATCGATAGACGACAAACAATTGAAGTTCTCGTGCTGGTGATGCATTGAATTTTAATAGGATTTCTACAAATATTCCTGTCTAGCTAGGCAACGTACACGACCTACTTTTTTTTTAATTTAGGTACTGCAACAAATCTTTTTCGGAGTTAATGTAATAGAATAAATATACATTTTCTTTTACCTATGCAATATTGAACTATGTTTTATCTGGTCTGTTATATTTTCCCAACAAAATGATACCTTCTTTGTTAGTTCAATGATTTGCAATTTATTGCAAGAACGAACAGATAACAATACCTTAACGAAAGGAGTACCGCAGTGATTAAATTGCCGACTTACGCCACGGTCGCTGATTGAGTGAGAGTTTGGCGTGTGTCCCCTAGAGGGCGTGCATCTAAACTAGTGATTTCTTAGGGGGAAATCGAGAATAATAAGTACTTGAGACACGATACTGATGAAAGTGAATTTGCTTTTGGAGGAATGCTAAAGACGCTTGGTAGGCAGAACTCACGCTTTTCTGCTT
Source organism: Protaetia brevitarsis (assembly GCA_004143645.1). Classification (NCBI taxonomy): domain Eukaryota; kingdom Metazoa; phylum Arthropoda; class Insecta; order Coleoptera; family Scarabaeidae; genus Protaetia; species Protaetia brevitarsis. Next base: position 309,326 of record RXPK01000187.1, on the reverse strand, counting down.
GTATGTTTATTCCTCCATAATGGACCGTGAGCCCTTGACCCCTGTCATGGTGGCATTTTCAACTACAATGCATTATTTCATGTGAACAATGATTTCTTTCATTGTTTCAGGACCCATTTTTGGTTCAGATGTGACCATAACGTGATCAAATACACCATACTGACAAATGACGTATATTCAACAAAATCTAAATAAATTTAAGAGATTTATTAATTAGATTATTAACTTGAATTAAATTGAACCAAAAATCTATAAGTATCAATAATTGTTTTCTAATATAGGATTCCAGCTATTTAGTGTAACCCATGTCGTCATGAAAAAATTAAGAAAAATGATATCAGCACTACATAATATTATTTTTGGACAATAAATTATTGTAATAGTAATTCATTAAATTTCGGGAAGTTTAAGGTCCTAAATGAAATTATTTCAAAACGTTGTTATTATTGTTTATGTAAATCTGCAACGTTTCGCTGTTTTTTAACAACTTCTTCAATGGCAATATAGTGAAACATCTATAAGAAAGAAACAATAAATTTAAATTTATAAAATAATAGCAAGTTTTAATTTTTAATATCTTATTCAATCTTCATTAATGTTTTTATTAAATGTACTATTTAAAATATAAAACATTTTGGAACGTCAAAAATCTAGACTAGAAACACGTTAAAATTATTTAAAAATTATATGGTGAGCGTGATGTGTTCGAAAATGGACTAGGTAAATTTACCTAGTTTTTAACGTGTTTCTAGTTTTCTTGTGCATTGTCTTTATTTTATTTAAAATTTTAATTATTAATGTTTAACACCACAAATTCAAATGACGTAGCTCTTAATTCCTCTTAGACGTACTGTTGTCCAGATGATGGCGAAAGGCCGAAACCGGTAGACACAGCGAAATTTAAAATAAATAATTGATTGGATAGAACATATAATTTATTATCACGTGGGTAGAAATTCGAAGGTTGTGTATTTTGGATAATCTTCCTAAACAAACCAATCTTTTGCTTTGCTTATGAAATAGTATTGTCCTATTGAAATTTAGAATCTAGTCCAGTTTTTATTTTAGGCCAGAATCTTTAGTTCAAGGTTTTTTTTTCTGCAATCTGTAATTTAACCCATTTTGTAAAATAAATTGATTGTTAATTAGTATCATTGGGTTAAATAATAATTCTTTTATTTTATTTTAAACCTTTTTAATTTTTCGGGTAAGTAAGAAAGTCTGATTTCATTCACTCGCAATTTACTTTTCGTGGTTAGATTCAAGTTTTAATTCCCGAGGGTAACTCCGAAGTTAATAGTTCTTTTGCGTTCTTTAAAATCTTATCCGTTGAGCTAGCTAATTCCATTTTCTTTTCATTTAATTCAATCAGTACACAACAGTACGTATTCCACAACTTGGCTAGAGAGAATTGAGACTGCGAATTAATAATTTTTTTTAATCGTCATCATATTTTCATTATATGTATTATTTTAATTACCTTACCTTACTGTGGTAGGATTATTATTACTTATTTTTTGTTAATGATTCAGGATGTTTTGATATATTTCCGTAACAGTTAATTGCTGCGTAGCAGTTACTTTTTACATTAATAAAGACATTTATATTTTATTGGCCACATGCCCTTAAGAAGGTTGAAAGGATTGTAAACAAATATTTTTTTATCTATTTAAAATTTCACGCCAAACTAACTCATTTTTAGGATATATTGTTTAAGCGTTTATGTGTTCTGAAAAAGTCTATGAATATATCGTAAACAATAAAGTCGTGAATAACGAATAATTTATTATTTGTAAATAAAATTATGGGGAAATAATTTGTTCAGACAATTTTTTTAGGACTAGTTTATCTGCATGACTAATAATTAGAATAATTTCATATTCCGAAGTATTTTTATATTGGATCAGTTTGTAAGAATGCTCCAAAATAGAATGATCTTTGAAAAAAAAAGTATTTTCCACGTACAGTTCTCATTTAAATCAGGCGGGCCACACACATAAATACGCACGTACTAATTTTTTTTTCTTTTCTTGATTTTATAGAGTGATCGAAACAAAAGACTTGTATAGTACACAGGCGACTACGACAACAAAATGATAACGAACAGGAATCAGATGAAGATCTCTTCAGTCGGGATCGCATCCTAAAAAGAGAAGCAAACCGGGAATTGTCAATTAGTGACAATATCCGTTCGATGGGAATACCGATAGCCGACGATCTCCGTGTGTGGCAAAAGGAGGCCTGCGCAGGGCAAGGATTATAATAATCGGAGCCGTGGTTGACGGTGAGGAGCGGTACGGTGGATCCGCTCTGTTGAATTCAACGGAGACAGAGACATCTAGCGGACGCGGCTGGCGAACGGGAATAACCGTCGTCTCTCTCGCACCTACGAGTACGCGGATGACGGCGATAATGACGTCGATAAGCCGTCGGACACCTAGCCGAAGATGAAGAAGATTATGAAGTGATTAGAAGCCGTGGTTTGGAGAAGTGACAGCCGTGACGGATGAGCACAATAGCGCCAAGTATAATAATATTGATTCCGTGTACGGACTTCCTTAAGTTGGTTCGCCACGTCTCGGTTACTCAAAATAATTTGTCTCTTTTTATCGCCTTAAAAGGTAAGCGAATGATGTAAGCATGTTTTTCTAAAATTATTCGTGACAAGAAACGAAAAGGGAAATATATGAACCAATCAAATTTTTGAATTTTTGTAAGTTTATTGATTAAGTTGTCATTTTGTTGAATATTTTTTTTCAAGAGATTAAATATATGTAGGTGATGTAAACTACGTGAATGATTATTATAAACAAAAACATATGGTATAGAAAAATTACCAATTCGTAGTAATACATCACTGAACTTATAAGTTAAAGGCAAATAATTAAATTAGTAAAAATAATTGAAAATAATATAGATTTCAAAAGTCTTGTATAGGTTAAAACTCAACAGATACTGAAGGTAGATGACTATTTCAACCTCTTCTCCAGAGAATCCACATTCCATCCAAAGTTATTGTTTATGTACATAGTTAGCTGTAATTATTTTAGTTAGTAACAAAAAAAGATACATGTCATAGATATCAATCAATAAAGTTCAATAAAAAGATCAACATATTTATTGGTCCTTCGAGCCGCAAGAGGAAAGTCAGCAATACAACAGTGAGTTAATCGTTTTCTATTTGTTATAGTAGTGGGTTCAATAATTAATACCTTAGTTTTATCAGTTTACAGTGACCTGATGGGGTGAAGATTAATATACGAATATTGATCTTATAATCAGGTTGATTGATGCTTTCTGTATATCTCTTCTAGTTATAGGTTTCCAGATGAGCTTTAGCTTGCCTCATTCCTTAGAAATTTTTCCAATAGTGGGATTCCTTCTACCCAATTTCAATTTTTAGCTTCTTCTGTAATCTACTGCTACTTATCTCGTAAAAGGGATCAGGCTCTAGGAATGGTGTTCTCCTTTTTTTTTTGTGCAAGATTGTGCCTTATTTTCTTTCTTCCCACTGTTGTTTGTCCCGGAACCCACAAAAGAGTCACCTGGTTCCTTTTGCCCCTAGCTAGAGATGGGTACAAGATATCCGAAATATATTTTTAAGTAGTGGTGATTCTGTGTGAGATAAGTAACAGAGAAGAAAAAAAAGTATATCTATGTCAGTTATTTCACAAAAACAGGAGTATCTGGTTCATCATTCTTTAAACAAAACAAAAATTAATGGCGAAAAAAAAAACAAAATATGCAGACTATTCCGACACTTCAGTTTTTTTAATTTATATTTAATTGTTAAAAAAAAGTTTAATTCATTCCCCTCCGTGATATTCTAAAAATTAGAAATTAATATATTTTTTTAATTCTACCCTGAAAACATCTTTCAAAAAAAAAAAAATCTACATAGGATTCTTCATTTGAATTAAATATAGTAACACGTCCGCTGAAGTGATTTGAAATATTTCTTTCAAATAAAAATCTTTCATCCAAATAAATTATCTTGACAGTAAAAATAGGGGATTTGTCAGCAATCTGACGCAGATCTGAAGATGACCCTCACGGGTCGAAACATCTGAATTTGAATGAAAAATTCTGAACCGCACATGAACTTTTGTTATTTAGCAGCTGATATTTACACTGTTCTTTGGGTAAAAATGCAAAAGAAATATTAGTTTTATGTTCAATTATATTTTTTAAATGATTGACTTGCATGAGTACAAAAATTACTAAAAAAAAGATGGCAGTTTTCTTATTTCGCCGCAATATATACTTGGCATAGGTTCTATAGACATGGCAAATATCTCATAGGAATTGTGATCATCAGAACGGCGCACATAGGGGTATTCGTACTAAAAAGTTGGCCAAAATTATTTTATCAATAAAATAGCTTAAAACTGTTTTAAAATTAATTTTATGTCAAAAGGTAATATATGTATGTCTAAAATAAAGTAATTACAGTGTATCTCGCTTTTTGAAATACCGAAATTTAGCAAGAAAATTATTCCAATAACCGGGTTATTCCATTATCCTAACCGTATAATACATGTAGATATAATTGGCGACAACATATTCCAATAAATGGGGTATGTTTATAACCGAATTACATTAATATACTGTACTAAAGAAATTAATGAATTTCATAAACTACCCTAGAAACTAACGAGCACTTAATAATCTCGTTAAAAAAGTAAATATGTAGATGGCAATTAGACAATTACGCAGTAAGACATGAGAAATGAAGTCCTTAATTACTAAATTATAATATAATGCAATCTTTAACATTGTCATTTAATCAGAAGAATAATAATTCCTCAGAATTTAGCCTTTACTTTATATGAAACCATTAGGTATGTGCAGGTAATTAGGTACCTACATGAATTCATGTATTCTTGGAAATTTAGGACGTATAATTAGTAATTTCAACTTGAAATATGTTACAATGAAAGTGAGGCAAAAGTAAACAACTAAAATAATAGACAAATAGAGAATACGTATATTAAGATTAGAAGTTAGTAGAATTGTATACAAATTATTGTAATTAGTATATATGTATTTATAAATATGTACACAAAAGATTGTTATTTTATATCGGCATTGGCGGGTGTTAGTGTTTCTTCATCAAACGAATCTTCGCTTTCATCTCCAGAATCATCAGACCTATCGCTATCGTCAGAAGGACTATCTTGGCTGGGATCTCTTTCGAGATCTGCAGCAAGGAACATATCCACAGTTTCTCTTAGAAACGGTTTTCGATTTTTTTCTTGGAATCGGTCTCATCCCAGTTATCAATGGATCGGATGTCAGCAGTAGTCTGTTTATAACATCCAGATTGCAAGACTCTCTAGAAAATTTTCTAGCATAATTCATGCGATATGAGCGAAAGTGCTTGTTCCTCGCCTCAGCCGCCTCTTCGGACAACATTCCTATTGGTAATAATGCCTTTTCAATAACAATAGGACCATGAATAAGAATTTTATGTAGAGTGGGTGTCATAGGATGCCATGGATACAATTCTACATACAATTTCGCAGTTTCCGAGCAATACGAATCCAATTTGTATGTGTTTAAATTGTAGCCACTAGATATTGCTTCTAAAATGACTTTCAGACGATATACAAGGCGGGGATCAAGACCTGTAATCTGAGCTGACAAATCGGGATCCATAAAAAATCTTCTGCTACTATTTCCATCGTTGCTGTTTCAAAGCCAGCTTTTGGCATATCTACTATCAAACCGATTTTTCTTTTAAATTCCTCTTGTATTGCTAGTTTCCTCTCCTTTACAATTTGTTTGTCCGATTCAGTTCTAAGTTGCCATTTCTTTACTGGCAATTTATACGCTAGGTGCAGTAAACTCTCAAATAATCGAATTCTAGCGTGTAATATCGATAACCCAAACGTCAAAGAATGAGGATTAATTTCTTTATTTAATTGTAAATTATTAAAATCTTTTGATGTCGCCCCACAAATGTAACATTTCATAGTTGATTTGGTGCTAGTAGCAGCATTACATACTTTACCGTCTACCATTGTCAATATCATCTTGTGCTCTACCGAAAAAGAGTAATTTTCTTGAATACCCTCAGTTACTTTCAATGTTGCTATTTGGTTCTCTATGTAGCTGATCTCTTCATTTGTAACATCTGCAGTTTCTTTTACAAACCGTATTCGTATCGGTCGACAATATCGCGCTGAAGAAGGCACTGGATTTTGCCAAATAACTTTTTTATTATCAGGACCACAAACTAATTGCAAAGGGACAAATGAGCACTGGAAAATATTTGCATCAGATTCACCTTCATTGTCATATTTCTGCTTAAATTGTACTTGCTGAGACCCGTCGCACCCCCACTTAGAAATCAGAATTAATTTTTTTCTATCGTCTTGATTCAATGTGCGAATAACTTCTTCTAAATACTTCAGAAGACGTGTAACTGTGTGATCTAATAGGTGTTGTAGATTTACTTCAGCACAAGATGCGGTCACTTGGTAGGATTCTTGTTTAGGGTAGCACTTCTTTTTCTCGTTTTGTATAATAGAGTAGCACGGATAAAACTTTTTGTTAAAACTTCTAATTACTTCGTACTGTTTACGAGAAAGGCCAGCTTCGACGAACATAGACAATGCGTTTATTGGGCTATTGTTCGGTTCCCGTGTCTTTCTGCACATGAGAAAATGCTTTTCGATATTTACCTGCTCGTTTAGGTGACTGTGTTATATCTTTAATAACATTTGCAGCATCTGTCTTGCCTTCCTCTCGCAACTTCATGTGACTGGCAAAAGTTAATTCTTCCGAACTCATTTCTTTACGAGCAGTTTCCGTTTTTCGTCTCTTGCTTCGTTCACTGGAGTCACTAAATGATTTTGTTGGTCGGCCCGAATGGACAACTGGTAGTGGATTTCAATCGTTCCTTGAAGCCAGCTGGTATTTCTTTTTAAGAAAAGATCCTCCTTGTAGGACGACTCAGTCCATCTTCGTTTAATTTCCGACTTCAATTTGGAAAGTTTATGCTTCAAGCTTTTAACTTCTTCTACGGAGTAATTATGTGAATTTAGGAGGAATTGTTCGGCATGCTCCAATTTTCCGTTAATATCACTATGCTGTTGACATTTCATAATGTCATAGAACTGGCTCCGAGTCATGAGTTTCACTCCCGATGGTCCTAACATGAAATAAAAGGAAGTCATTAATAATTATGTATTTCCGATTTTTGCGAGTTGAATTTAACTAAAAGAATTAATACGGTGTTATTCGGATGAAGTCGGAAGTATCTCCTGTACCATTACATACAAGAATCTTTCCTCTATCAGATAAAAAATAGCACGTACCCGGGACGCGCCGGGAAGTGTACTAAAACCCTAGCATTTTGTAAGGGTTGTGTTAAAAAGTAAGAGATTTACAACTGTTCCTTAACAAGCTACTTTCTTCGTAAAATTAATCATTGGCTAATATTTAATGCTACACGTTATAGTATACATACCTGCTATAGATGAATCCATATCTCAGCACTTTAGAGTTTTATATATTTAAGCAGAAAACACTTACGAACTACTGCTCTTTAAATAACGCTAAGAATAACTAGGCGCACACTACAAAAGACTATACACTTTGAACTACCTGCGAGGCTCACTCGTAATGCGAAATGACAAAACTAGTACTATTCTGTTTTGTACCTCTCCTTATGTACCTGATACATAATTGCTTTGTCGATTATAACCGATTCCAGGAATTCGACTTTTGGCCAGGTATTCTGTTGAAATACCCCTATGTGCGGCGACTCCCATTACATCGTGGCATATATTATTGAACTGATTAGATTTTGATTAATTTTTAACAACAGTAATTTCAGATTTACGAAAACTCACGCAAAGACGTGCACAACAGCTAGTTTTATATATGCTTAATGAAATAAAGCACACAAGCGGTCAAATAAACAAATTATTATTAATTATTATCAACTAATTAATAATTATTATTATTCAAACTATCAATTTCTTATAATTATCGGATTTGCCTTGCATTTATGTATATAAAACTTGAATTTATAAAGATGAATATTTGAACAGATTAAATTGTGATGAATTAACTATAAAAATAGTATACCTAAAATTTGTCACAGTAATAACATATCAATAAATATACCACAGAACTTACGACTTACTTTTAAACTTTTCATTCTTTAAGATTACTGACGATTTTGCAAAAAAAAAATATTTGACAAAAAGCATTAGATTTTAGCGCATTTTGTACACCGCACGCATAATGTCTAAAGAAGGAGAGAGAGAGAGAGCAGACGTATATACCTTCATGCGGGGAACTTGAACGTTCAAGCAGAAGGTTCGGAATTTATTTCAGTCTGGCAAGAATAACACATACCTCTTTCCCTTGTATCAGATAAGAGCGCGGCAGTAGGCTTTTAATTAAATTTACAATTAGCGTACGACGTACACCCACTAATTAATACGACAACGAAACGTAGCGGGAGCAGCCAGCGAGAAGATTGCGTCGACGACTCCTAGGGGGGTGCCCCGGGGTAACGAGACGAGGCCCATCGACGACGTCTTTACGACGATGAGCGCCATGGCGGCAGAAGAGCAATGGTAACGATAACAACTTAGGAAAATTGAAGTTTGTGTGGATGTATGCACAAATGCTCTACCTAACTCTACCATCTTAATTGCAACTTTTGTCCTAAATAATGTCCCTATAATTATTAATAAAAACCATGGAATTTTTTTTTTGTTTGGTGAGAGCCGTCTAACATGGAGTCTCCGGAAATGTTGCAGCCTTTTGCCCTTTTGTATTTAATCTCCCATTTCCGAATCCTTCTTTCCTAGTCAGTCCCTGGTTATATAACAGTATTAGAATTCATTCAAAATTCTGGAAATTGTATGAAAAAAACTGCTTTTAATCAAGTTTTTATTGCAAACAATCGTAATAAAAAACTATTTTAACTTTGATCAAATTTATAAACGTATTAACTTGAGATAAATAAGCTACTTAAGCTCCTTTTTCTACAAGATAAAGTTTACTATTCAACACAAAATGTGTAAATTAATAACAAACAGTGTTCTTACGATAAAAATGGGTCAGCAAACAGCAGTACCACATCTGTAACAAAATTGGTCTTGTGATATGTTTTTAAGCCCCTGAAATATCGTCATTGCAAATTTCTATACGTATGTTTATACATAACGGGATTTACGGTGTGGAGGTTCTATGATCTTTGGATTCGTTCAGAATGATATTTTTGGGGATGCCGGTTCAGTACTTTTTTTTAAACACGTCAAACATGAAAATCCTGGTTCGTCATTGTCATAAAATTAAATATGCCGATCCGATAGTTAAATCCTTCGACATATCCTTGTCCTAAAGCCGATTTTTTCTACGATCAAAAAAATAGCCCTTACTTGTTCCTGCTGATCTGGATTTAAGATAGTACCGTTGGCCTCTTTCGAAGGTCATTGCATTCAACAGTAGTTAAATCTGCGCCCTTTCAAAGATTCATGATAGATGCCTAGGCCTTGAACTAGATTCTTGTGTCTTAGCTGTTAAAAGTCATTTATAATATTCTTCCAGTGAAGATTTTTTAACCCTCCATACTCTCCTTATTACCTTTGGTGCTTTGGCTTACGTCTGCCACCTTGGGTTAATCTTTTTCTTTGCATTTGCGGTTTGCTGTCTGCCTTCCGCTTGATTGGGATATCTGTAAGTAGTCGTTTCTCACCCCCGACTTGGGACAGGAATTGGCGGAGTTTTGTATGAAAAGAAATGGAAAAATTTTACGGAGGTCAGACCTATCCCTAAAACTGAAGTTCTATCGCAATAAAGAATGCTCTTGTGTAAAACTTGATGGAGTCTAGAAACTAACAAAGTCTCAACAGGATCTACGACTTACTGGTTCTAAGCTATTGAGCTACCAAGTTTTATTTGAGCGATCTTTCACTTATCAGATAGCAAAGATCTACAATAAGATATCCGATCAATTTAAATTACTGTGTGTGTGTGTGTGTGTTTAAATCTGCACTTAAGCGATATTTACTACGTATTAACTTTTTGCTTTGAATATTATGAATATCTTGGTGTATTATTGCTTTTGTATGTGGTTGGAGTTCATGCAGAATATTAGGTAGTAAATTAGGTTTGACTCTCTTTATGTATTTATCAAATGCAAGAGCAAAGACAGCTATGCTGTTATTTGAAGTACGTCTTGTGTTTTCTTTTTGATTGATATGTTTCTTTATATTGTACTCGGCCTTGCGTGAAGGAATTAATGTTACTTAAAATTAATTGTAAACTTATATTGTATCTCAGGGTCTTGGCTGGGTTCGTGTCCCTTTAGGGAAGGTGGGTTGAACAACAAAACAAAACACAGGTTTAATAATAATATAAAATACAAAAGATTAAATTTTATTGAGTGCAGAGAACAAATAAATATGTAAAAGGAAAGCTATGTATTATTATTTTATAATTAAGAAAAGAATTGATAATAAAATTATAATGAATGTCATTATTTTAATTAAAGTGAAAATTGCACGAATTCAATCTATTTTAATAAATATTAAATAATCGATGTGACGATTTCTTTAATTCCTAATTCAATCTATTTTTTTTTTGTAGATTCTTTTGGGCACTTTGTTGAAATTAATTTAAATTGAATCGTTAAATGATTTGATAAAATTAATGATAAATATATTAAATTAAATGGTTTGTTAAATTAAAATATGTGTTACACAATGAAATAAACACCTAATTTATCGACATAGATCTCGATGCTTACAATGACAGATTATCGAACAAACTGACGATAGAAGAAGAACCGAAGAACTGACCTTTTGACCCATTACAATATATTACTTTCATGCCATGAATGTGATGTCAACAATCTGAAAGAATAAAACTACGTTATTATTATTATGATTATTATTATTATTACTCTTGTCAATGACAGAACATTTTGATAAATAGAAACTGAACTGTATTTCAACAAGAATTATTTAAATTACAATCATTATATTTTACAAGAGACATCATAATTTTTTATAATAGCAAAAGTTTCAAAAGTTACCAGGCGTTAAATTAATTATTACACCATCTAACATAGACTTACGGTCTTATTTATAAAAAGTTACGAAGGCCTTATAAAGCCATTATAACATTGTGCGGAAAAAAACATTTATAAACGTTTAAAAGCTCTACGAAACTGTTATAAAGCTCTTTTAAATACGCATAAGTTACAAGAGCCTGGATCCTACTTTAAACCAATTTTGAAATTCCGAGTGCTCCCGAACGGCCGATTTTAGACGATTCGACTTGGTTTAATTCGTTTGTGAAAAGAGGTCTCAGGTTATATATTATGTAGGTACCGAAATTGGCTATTAGCGATAATTATTAACGTTTAGCAATTCAAACACCATAGATACCATCAGACATATGTAATGCAAGCAAACAGACGCCCGAAAAAAGTTAACAATATTGGCATTTTAGACATTTAGAACCATAAAATGTTCATATAAAAGTTTACTTATCATATCTTTAAAGATATTTAAAATCAAGTGCACCTTATTTATTTTTTCCAAGCATTTTGTATTCTACGTTGTATCTGACGTATGAGAGTATAATAACCTAACTTTTGTTCATGTGTTTACATAAAAATCACCTACATAAAACACCATCTCACGCATTTTTTTTTAATTAGTATTTATGTCCGTGTTTTTATTTTCTATTTCATTGACTCTTGTCTGCATTAAATCTTGAAGAAGTATCCAAGATTGGAGACAAAATATAATTGAAGGTGTACAATATAGCATCAATACTAATAACCTTATTTTCTTCTACTACTACTAATTTACGCTGTTTTCTTTTTAAACTTAAATCCATATTTACAAAACAGAAACATGCGCCCCGCATTAACGACATTATCTGGGAATCACCGATTCGGCGCAGGAATGCAATACAAATGTACTAAATTCCCTATGAACTGCTTACTATTCATATTTTAGTTACACAACCCTAAAAAACCGTTCATGAATGATCCCAAACCCACAACATTCTTTAAGCTTAAAGTGTTTTTGCTAACAGACGTTTAAAACCTGTTTTAGTATATTTTTTATGAATTTAGACTGTTAGAATAAATAACGTGCGTTATTTAAAATAATCAAACAAAAAGTATACCCATTAAGGTTAATAAGAGTGACCGCCCCCTCACGGAGCAACTATGAAGCTTATGTAATTAGTTCTGTTACTTTTGTAGGCAAGTGTAGCTTCCTAACGCAAAGCAGCGAGACAACAAACCAGATCAGGAGTTATCTGGATGTTAATATGCGGCGGGGCTAGTCGATAGGGGCTTTATATCTTGAGCTACTAATTGCATACAAATCAACCTGGCAAAGGATACCGGCGAAATTTATGTTAAATATCCCAGAGATGCGATCTTAATCTCACCAGACTTCTGTCTCCCGCTATCCTCTTATACACAGGAACACCGAATTGGATTGTTTATTCTCGTGATATGCATCAACGTGTGTACGTGATTCACTTAAGGCCTTTTGTCCTCCCTGCTCGAGTTTTAATTCTAATTTCGTACTAATTTACCGATCGCAAACGTCGTTAGGAATCTCAGATTCCGATTTCTCTTTCTTCGGATGTGTATTCGTGTATGTGTGTGTGTATGCGGCAGTCGTCTTCTTCGAGCGGACCATTTTTTTTTTGCTCCTCCTTCCTAGACTGGAATAAAATTAATTTGGAATGTTTTAATAGAGAAGCCGAAGAAATACGACGCGAGTCTAACGAGGAGATTTATATTTTTCTATTTATGCATCACAAATTTATCTTGATAATCGAACAAAGACAAGACAGCAACCTATTAGTCCTCCGAATCTACAACAGGCTTAAGGCTTCGCTTAGGAATATGTTATTTAATTTATAGGCAACATTTATTAATTAATTCAGCTTCGGAATTTCAAGAAGTGAATTTGAATCCGCTATAAAATAAAAGAGTTGATAAATTTTAGGCTTTAAGTGAGCCTATACGCTTAATTGCAGCAATGTGTGTTGGTGTGTTTAGAGATGCCTTTTTGTAATAAGTAGATATTATTATTTTTTCTGGAGGCAGTAATTTTCACTGCTATTTCTACAAACATTTGTGTTAACACAATATAATTGAAACTGTAAAAGCACGAGGTAATTCCGCGCATCGGCAAAGAACTAATTTTATATTACATTGTGACTTTTGCCCATCATTAAAAATTTGCCAAAGTTTAAATGCCATACACTACTAAACTGTTACTACGAGCAAGCTGGACTTTCTTAAAACTTACGAAAGGGTGGAAGTGCAACCGTCTGTGGGTAGGACATATTTGCCTTCACATTCATAGTTGTAAGCATTAACTACTATTGCTTCCTATTCATTTAAACTCCGTCTTACACCTCAAAAATACATTGGCTGTTATGCAATGTTATGTAATTACGTAACAGTTCTGGTATTTTTACCCATGATGAGGTGTAAGTTCGTCACGATTTATTACAGTGTATAGATCCCTACATAATGGTTACTTCTCTTCTATAGGCGTAGTCCAGAGTATAAAGAAAGTCTAACTTAAACACTATGTACGAAGTGTCACGACTTTAACTTCAGAAGAAAATCCCGACAAAATGTTTGTTAAATTACCTTTCTACCGTATTTCAAAAGATTTAGGCGACATTTTTAAAGAAGAAAATTTGAACATTTGCTACACCTCGCGTAATACACTCATAAATCTTTTAGATAACGTGAAAGAGAAACCGCAACCCAACGAAAGATTGGACAAACAAGCGATCAACAACAGGTTTAAGGAGCACATAGCAGCTTATAGCTATGGTAAACTTAAATCATCCAGCGTAGCGCAATATATCAACTATAGCGGACATAAAATCGACATAGAAAACCTTAAATTAGTGAAAAATGTACAATCACAGAAAGAGTTAAACGCATACGAAACCATATGTATGAAAAAAAGGAGCACATAGCAGGCTATAGCTATGGTAAACTTAAATCATCCAGCGTTGCGCAACATATCAACAATAGCGGACATAAAATTGACATAGAAAACCTTGAATTAGTGTAAAATGTACAATCACAGAAAGAGTTAAACGCATACGAAACCATATATATGAAAAAAAGGAGCACATAGCAGGCTATAGCTATGGTAATCTTAAATCATCCAGCGTTGCGCAACATATCAACAATAGCGGACATAAAATTGACATAGAAAACCTTGAATTAGTGAAAAATGCACAATCACAGAAAGAGTTAAACGCATACGAAACCATATATATGAAAAAAAGGAACATATAGCAGGCTATAGCTATGGTAAACTTAAATCATCCAGCATTGCGCAACATATCCACAATAGCGGACATAAAATCGACATGGAAAACCTTGAATTAGTGAAAAATGTACAATTACAGAAAGAGGTAAACGCATACGAAACCATATATATGAAAAAAAGGAGCACATAGCAGGCTATAGCTATGGTAAACTTAAATCATCCAGCGTTGCGCAACATATCAACAATCGCGGACATAAAATTGATATAGAAAACCTTGAATTAGTAAAAAATGTACAATCACAGAAAGAGGTAAAAGCATACGAAACCATATATATGAAAAAAAGGAGCACATAGCAGTCTATAGCTATGGTAAACTTAAATCATCCAGCGTTGCACAACATATCAACAATAGCGGACATAAAATTGACACAGAAAACCTTGAATTAGTGAAAAATGTACAATCACATAAAGAGTTAAACGCATACGAAACCATATATATGAAAAAAAGTAGCACATAGCAGTCTATAGCTATGGTAAACTTAAATCATCCAGCGTTGCGCAACATATCAATCGTAGCGGACATAAAATTGACACAGAAAACCTTGAATTAGTGAAAAATGTACAATCACAGAAAGAGTTAAACGCATACGAAACCATATATATGAAAAAAAAATACATTCACTGATTCGGGACCCTTCACCATTCAAGTTTGGTAGATTTATGGGTGTAAAAAAGGTACATATTTGACGCTAGTTCTTGGTATTTTGAAGGGTCAATTAGGCGTAGAAAAGGCAATTGTAAATATGTTTCTTTTTTAGAGGGAGACAGCGGTGTATTTTTAGGTAATAGGTTTTTCTAATTTTTAAGGTATTCATTCGACCTTCGGTTGATAATGGGAACCCACATATTCACGAAACATTTGTCCCAAATTAATAAAATCTTGGATATTCATGTGTATGTTAAGCTAATGTTACAATGGTACATGTCTGCGTTTAAACAAGATTTAGTTTTTATAGGCATGTACACTGGCCGACTTATTTAATGTCGTCGTCTTAAGCGCGGTAACTATCAAAACTACTCACCATTTGGATAGGTACGCGTTCGGTTGGCGTCGGCTGTTCCAGGTAAATGATTTATTGGGGGTATTGCAGTTTGTAAACCCTTCCCAATTATGCAAATCAGGTAGAAAAATTGGATTATTTAGTATCACCAGTAAACGTTGTATATTGCGGTTTGAACGTGCTTTAAATTGAAATGTCTTTCATAACTTGGACCCTAGTTGACTCTTAAACTTAAACTCACATAGAAATAAATAAAGTTGTATTCATAGCCAATCTTGTGTATTAATTGTTTTACAAACGTAGGAGATAGCAAACAACAGAGGAAGACTTCGTAAAACTATAGCTTCAACCAATATTAACTATTGTAAGCGTTTATTAATTACTATTTTTTGAATGGAGATCTCAATAATATGTGATTATTAGCATTTACTATTGCAGGACCCACCTATGTGTAAGTAACGCTGTAAAATTGCTATTCACAAGAAAATAAAATTATGTTTGGCCTGGTTATATTATTAATTTAATTAGATATGCTAATTCTAGTCAAACTCTGAAATATTAACAAAAAAAAATCTAAAAATAAAAATCTAATTACGTAACTATCATTAAATATACAAACAAAAAATGATAATGTAAAACCTAACCATTAAAACAACACACTCTGCGAAAATAAGTAATAAACATACACTCTAAAAAATTAAAGGAAAATAAATTTTATAAAATATATAAACAAAACAATATACACATAAATTAATAAAAGAACAATTCTAAAGGATGATGGCTGAGTTTTATAATTCCGGCAGATCGAAATGCATATAATGTATTAATGAATTTATAAGTTGGCTATTCAAATTTCAAAGAAAAGCTTTATTTTTAGTAATGTGGTAATAATTTATATATTTTATTAAAATTTCGGTTTAAAACAATTGCCCTGCAAATCGCATCATTTAACAAAATGAATCATCTGCAGGACATTTGCGATTTTTCCTACGAACAGGAATATTACGACGTTTCTTATCTGTGGGTAATTATATTGTAATATATAAATTAATATTTATTTAAACTAAAGCTAATAAGGTAACTTATGAAGTGTTACTCTCTTGTTTTCTAATACATTTCCTATTTTAAAGATAAATTATATATAAATAAAATTTAATATAAATAAGCCAGCAATTAATACAACTCGATTTGTTATCTATACATTCCCTTGATTATTTTTAAACATAAAATAAGAGCTTTAGTTTTAAAAGTCACTTGGTTTCAAACCGTAAAACAGATATTTCAATTCAAACCATAATATTAAAAAGGTTTCCTTCGATATTAAATAATCCTAGATCTACTGATTTGCAAATGTCAGCGTTTTACAACTGTATACCCCAATAAATCATTTACCTGGAAAAGCCGACGCCAGCCGAACGCGCACCTGTGCAAATGGTGAGTAGTTATGATAGTCACTGTGCTGTAGACGATATTAAATAAGTCGGCCAGTGTACCTCGAAAGGCCATTTCACAAAGATACGTTATATCGAAGGGCAGTAAAAAGGATTTAGCTTTTGAAATTCAAGAAAGGGTTTGCTTTTAAGTGGGTCGGTGCTCAATGTTATTTACTAGGAGACATTCTATTCTGTATATTCCTTCTTCTCAGCTGTTAATTAACTTATTGTCATTTTTCTTTGTTTTAATATGTACATAAGCGCATCAGGTTTAATTAAGACCGACAACTTTTCAAAATTTTATTCGCAGGGTCGGAAAAAAAAATCCGAACTTGAAAAAGAAAGTCTATTTTTGAAGTTTTCTAACTTCTGAATCGATTTGATCGAGCAGTTTCCAAAAAAAAGGAACATAAAGAACACAATTTTTCCTAGTAAATAACAATGAGCATCGACTCCCTTAAATAATGCGACATTGGCTGTCCGAAACTATTTGTCAACAGGCGTTCGACCTATACGTTTTGATACGTTACAATACGTTTCTGAAGTATTGCATTCTGATGATCAGGAGGCCGTGGTCTATACTGATTTTTTCAAGTCCTTTGACCGGATAGTTCACGGAAAATTTCTTTTTAAACTTCAGGCCTTCCGAGTTATCTCATTCTCTCGTTCTCCTTCTTCAGTCGTATTTAACGAACCGGAAGTTTCATGCTGCGTAATATAATTTTTGCAGGTCGGGGGTGCCTCAAGGTTCTAATTTGGGACCTCTGCTTTCCCACCTTTTTATTAATGATTTTCCGCCCGAATTGAACTGCGAAGTTCAATCATTCGCAGATGATAGAATATTTAAATCCGTTATATCAGGGCGTGATTGTGAGCTGTTACACGGTGATTTGGATTTTATTTTCTGATGGTGTTCTACTAATGGCCTTGTAATACATATTTCAAAGTATCTTCCATGCAGTCCACACTACTAAATTGCTTGGTGTACGCTTCGATCGGATTAGTAAAGATATTGATATTTTCATTTGTACTTCGCGCCATCGTTTGAATCAGCGACATTTGTATTCAGCACTCGTAAAATACTGAAAATTTAATACTACCAAAAAAGTGTTTTTGCTAGTCCCCACATTAAGTTTTTTTGATCCTTTTTAAATTTATTTTGGATCATTATAAAATAAATAGAATATAAAGATGTGTCAATTCAGATACCAAGCATTTTCCAGCAAAATCTCGTGTTTCAAAAAAAAAAAAAAAAAATAGAAACAATGAACAGAAAATAAAACAGTAGAAGATCTTCCTTCTTCTTCCTCTTCACCGTCCGTGCGTGCACACAATAAAATCACAAGCTCGTCGACAGCGAACAGCTCATCCGACACGGCCCGACACGGTGATCGATTTCCATTCATGTCGTATTATGTCTAAGCGCTAGACATTTTTTCGCATATTTGGAGCGGGCCGACACGTAAATGCACTTACGGGCCGCGTCGCAGTTGCCCCAACAGTCGCAGACCTACAAGAATGCACTTATGCAGAACATACATCTGCGGAAGGACCCACGCGTTCGACTCTCGCTACACGGGCGAAGGAAGCTTCCACGTAGTCGCGTAAGTACAGGCAGATCGGGTAAGTATGCAAGTACGCTGACAGTACGAGAAAGTTTACACAAGGTCCGGCATAGAAAACTGACTGTTGATTTCTTTTTTTTTCTGGGATCTTGCAGTCAGAGCTCCTCCGTCATTCGGATGGAACGATTTCTGTGCAATACTATGCTTTTGCAATTTGGGTGGGAAAAATGTTGCCTACTAACCTTAATTTTTTTTAATTGTTTTAGATGGCCGGTTTAAATAAACTATATATTTGCATTTCCTAATGAGTTTTTATTCCTTTGAAAACACAGCCCATAATATAAAGCTGAATTACATTCATTTGGTATTTTAAAAACAAAGAATTATTAAACAATTTAGGTTTGGTACTGCGAACTAATGAAGGTTACGTATTTGCTTGCGTACTCTTTCAAAACAACTTTTTAGTATACATTTTTTTATTGAGAGATGAAAAGAAGTATTCGTTGTACACGTTAAGATCACGTGGAATGTTGAATTATTGGTTTGGCAGAAAACAAAATAGAAGGTAACACGTGCTCTCACTCAGCACATGCACACTAGCTTCGAAGCCCCTCGCCTTCAAGCTACTAGCTAGCTTGAGCTAGCTAAGCTAGAGAGAAAAGCATACGTGTTCTACAATGGATATTCGTCAGCATTATTTCCTATGGACTCTGGTGTTCCCCAAGGCTCCAATCTGGGACCTCTAGTATTTAATATATATTATTAATGATCTCTTACATGTGAATGCTTAGGATATGCTGACGATCTGAAATTTTACAAGGTAATCAACACTGTTGAAGACTGTATCAATTTGCAAGAAAATCTAGGCAAGGTGGAAAAATGGTGTATAGAGAACAAAATATCTTTAAATGTCAATAAATGTGCTGTGGTGTCATTTTCCAAAATAGTAAATCCACTGGTTTACACGTATATTATCAATTCGGAGTCTATAATAAGACACACGCAGATGGAAGACCTCGGTGTAATATTTGACTGCCATCTGACTTTTAACGAACACATAGAGTCTATTCGTCTGTCTGCTTCCAGAAACCTAGGCTTTCTGATAAGATCTTGCAGAAATTTCAACAACATCCAGACTATGAAAACATTATATTGCACGCTCGTCAGAAGCCGTATTGAATAATGTCTATAATTTGGTATCCCTACTATACTTTTCAACACTTAGCAATTGAAAGAATACAAAAGCGCATTCTGAAATATTTGTCGTATAGAGTTACTGGAACATATCCTGAACGCAACTCCGATTATGCCACGTTACGTAGTATTCATGGATTCAGTTCGTTATCCGATCGACGTACTTACTACAGTGCCAAGTTCTTATTGAATATACTTTTGAACAAGGTGGATTGCCCCTCACTACTTGCCTTGGTGGACTTTAATGTGCCGTTTTTCACTACACGGAATACCACAACGTTTCGTGTTCCCCGTGCGCGAACTAATGTGTCGGTAAAATCCCCAATATCTCATATGACGAGAAACTTCAATGAACTGTATGCGGACTGTGGGTGAGTGTTATTTTGTCTATGTAACTTTTGATTTGCACTTTCTATTATGACATGGATACTTAATATTTGAATGCAAGAATATGTACCTTTTGTATTTTTAAGTTAGTTTCAAATTTCATGTAATACCTTTGATTTTGTTTGTTATACTAGGATGATCTTTATTTCTATATTATATTACTGCAACGCCATCAATTACTAATTTTCGTCCTGTAATTGGCTTGTTTGCTGTTGGACGTAATAAAGTATTATTATTATTATTATTATTATTAAATAATTTTGGAGTAGTCAATTCTATTAATTTTATATTCGTTTTGAATAAAGTACAACGAAAGAATAAATACAATGTAACATCAGTAACAATACTATAAAAAAGCAATTCTTCTTGTTAAGGACGTACAAAAATAATTTATTAGACAAAATTGGTCAATCACTACCAAAAAATCTAAACGGAATGAAGGTTACGTCTGAGATTCAACGTAAGTATTGTGCATTACGCAGGTAAGTACTACAAGTAAATAAACAAGACAAATATCATTAACTTTGACGGACGACGTGCGGTATTTTTAATACACATATACGCTTTACAATATATACAAAACAGATATCGTTGTGTTTAATTCGTGTTGGTAGAAACAGCCACCGACCGCACGCCCTAGCGTAGATTCACGTCCGGGGATTTGCCCAGCTGTTCCAATTAGTCCGAATGATATTCCCGCGTCCGCATCCGTAATGGCAGGTCGGCGATTTCGCAGGAAATTAATGCCCTGCGGCAAACGGCCCCGTTTTAGCAGCGCTAAATACGTCGGCGAGTGATTTGACATCTGTTTCTCGAAGGCATTTATTTATCGACTACTGGCGATACGATGATAAGCGCGCGTGAGTGCGTTTGAAGGAAGGTGTATCGCGTTTTTTGGCAGTCGCTTAAGTGGATGCGTTTTATCATTACGAAGATCAGTGTCGTCTGGTGACACTTCGTATGCATGAGAAGGAAATTGGCCTCAGTGAATTGGTTCAACAGGACGTCGTTGAAAAATCGACGATCGTTGTCTTAACTGCTTCATTATAATGGAGATAGATATACTGCTGAGAAATGGTTTGTTGGATAAACCGATTAAAAGACGAATGATAAATGAAGCCTTAACCAGCTCAGCGACTACTATAATCTTGATTAATTAGAACAAGAATACATAGAAAGAGAATTTAAACAATGAACAGCAGCTGTTATAGATACTTGGCACTCTATACTATATAATGTTTTTAATAAAAATTCTACAGGCATATCTAATATTGAAAATTGCTATTTCAACAGGCAGACGAACAAAAATAGCGCTATTATAAATACTGGCTTGTTTAAAATATGTCAGAGGATTGTCGCAATACATCTTTCAGATACAATAACAATAAGACAAAAACCAGCAGTAAAGTTTATGCTGATATCTTGTACGCTGTCAAACGTAACTAATTGCGGACAAGCTCCTGCTATTAGAAAAATTTCGCTTGTTGTTATATATTAAACGTTTTCACAAATTTGTCTCACGGTGTGTTTAAAATGTCTAACTTTGTTTTGTGTTGGTGTCAAAATATTTATTGCCGAACAAAGGCGAGAACATGGCTTTTTGAAACAGTAACGATAATCGCAGTTTATTGGCCTGTATATGATGACAATAACAGCAGCTATTTGGATTAAGTTAACGTGCCAAAAAATCAGCAGTTTTTTTTAAATAAATCGCTCTTGAATGCAGTAAAAAATAAATAAATTAGGAAATACAGAAATGGAAGCAAATATTTTTAGTAAGCAAAATGTAATTTCTTAGTTGTTTATTCTTTTTGTTCCTTAAATATTTTGATCAATATATTTTATATATATCTTTCTCAAGCTGTCCATTTCTTTTAACAAAAAGGGTTACAAAGTTCGCCTCCACCATATATAAATAAAACGAAGAAAATGGTATTAATTTAACGTCTATTACTTATCTCTCTCTAGGTATTTTTGTGTTCTGAAATATTACAAAAACGATATATTTTCTAATTAAGATACCATCGTTTTTTAGATGTGACTTTGGACAGACAAAAAAGGGTCATTAGCCTAAAATATTAATAAAACAAAGTATGCATTTTCTACCACAATACCCAAAAACTATAATTTGTTTAGTCTATATGTGCATTGACAGGTAAACTAGCTATTACTTCTGTTATTACAATTGCGTTTTTCTCGATATTGCTCCTTTTCTCTATCCGAGTCACATATACACTTTAAGGTAAGTTTTAAATACTGACCTAAGAAATGTAAGAATGATATTGGTACATTAGATTACGATTGTAATAAATATTACCACAATATAATGTAATGTAACATTTTAAAGTGATTTTAGGAACTCTAGAGGATTCTTATCTTTACCATTGAATTTAGGTAAAATATTTTTAATTTTATAACGATTATTCTATGTATATGAGAATCTATTATTATGATTTTCAATATTATTACTATTTCCAAGATATAATACATCCTGTTTTAATCTGTCAACTTCATTTATTAAATGTGAACCATCACTCCCATCTTCACGACTTTTTATTATTTATCATAATCACTTAAATGGAATAGAAAATATAAAGTGAAGAAAATTGAATAAATTTATTTTATTGAAAATTTTGTGAAACCAAATGTCCCTTTAGTGCCGGTGCCAATTTGTAATGCCCCTTTAGTTGGGTGCTAATTGTAATGTTACTCTCTTTCTCTCAGGAAAAATTGTTTTATGGGTTCTACAAGATATGCCTTTGGTTTCAAATTTTTTTGAATAATAAAAGAAAATATTTTAATTGATGATGAATATCTATAATTTATATTATTTCTTCCAAATCTTTAAAACAAAATCTTTAAAACAAAAATCCCTGACTAGCTAAAATTTTGTGTATGATGATCATTTGAATTTTGTAATTAATTAAAAAGAAATAAAAGTCCAACCTTAAATTAGAAAATCTCTTAGTAAACTAGAAATTCCACACCTTAATTTAAGCCTTTTTGTTAGAACCCCCTTTCAATTCCTTACTTTTTTACTCTTTATTTTAGTTTCTTCGTTTGAATCAACTTTTAAATTGGTTATTCCACTTTTTCATTTTGATTATCTGCTTCCGTATCTTCTCTAGTCCTCTTTATTCTTAAACCAACATTCCAAGACTATATGTTACAATGTACTTGTTTTTATATAATAATACTTCTTATTTTCAATTTTCAACTTTTATCACCTTTCAATTAAAAAAAAATATTTCCTTTCTAATCAATGATAATATTTTTTTTTTAATATTGCCATGCGCACCAGAACATATACGATAAATGTTTATATTTTATGCAGTTTCCCATTTATTATACATCATCTTGACAATTACATCTCACTCTTTTAATTTTGAAAACATTCTAAAGATTTTAAGTGATCTTGAAATTTTGAATACTGAACATTACTAATGTATAATATATTATGTTTGTTATAAATTTGACATTACCACAGGCCATATGAAATCTCAAGTGATGATAGGTAATTGTGAAAAATTTAGAAGAACTTATATGTTATGATATGTGAAATCATTGTTAGTTCTTTTTTCTTTGCTTCTATTAATTGTCTTTGGTAGTCCCTACACTAATTGTTTTTAAGTAACCAACAAGGCTAAAAAAGCCCTGATGGTGTACAAAAACTTTGCTCCTAAACATTAGGGATGCAACCCCAAAGAACTTCTTTGGATGTGCGGTAGCGACATCACTTACACATGAGTAGTTTGGAGCAAAAGAACTAATCTGGACACCGCGACAATTAACCTCTCGAAACTGCAAAGATTAGCATGTGTATGCATAACTCGGACTGTGAGAACCTGCCCAATAGCAGCTATCGGGTAGCACTGGATCTTACTCCTTTCCACATTGTGATAGAGGGCGTGGCAAAAAGAACCACACTCAGAATGACTAAGGAAGGAACGATTAGGCATAGGTATCAATCTCCTAACGGTAATCACACCTGGAACATGTCAAAAAAAATCAGCTTTGTGAAAGAATTTACTACAAAGCATAGCAACAAGAGCGATTATTTGAATAGAAATGCCATCAAATGGTACAGTGATGGCTACAAAACTGGAAGAGGGAACTGAATATACGGGCCTAGAACCAAATACTTCGAAAACTTGGCGAAATATCCAAGTATCGTCCAGACGGAAATACACGCTTTGAAAGATACGTCCAGTTCAACATTGGCATGAATTACCGAAAGTAGGAGATTATCAATATGTTTGATAGTCAAGCTAACCATGAAGGCGCTGAGCTCACACGAAATCAGTTCCAATATGGCCTAGGAATGCCTAGGAAAATTAAACGTGCTAGGCAAAAGGAATAAAGTAACCCTCTTGTGGGTTTCTGGTCATACATGAGTGGAAGGAAATGAAATAACGGATAATTTTGCAAAAAAGTGAGGGGAATAGCATTCTTAGAAACTGAACCCTTTTGCGGGATAAGTAGCAGTACAATACTGAGGAAATTGAAAAGCAAAACCGAGCAAAGAAAACGCAATTACTGGAAGAATCTCCAGGGAGTGAGGCAAGATAAAACTCTCCCTGGAACCTATAACCAGCAGAGCTTTACGGAAAATATTAACCTAAATAAGAACAATATTCGCATATTAACAAGATTACTTTCAAGCCATACTAAATTGAAAGGATATCTGAGTAAGCTTGAATTAGCAAAGGATCTGAATGTAGTTTCTGTGGGGAACAGGATGAAACACCCTTCCATCTCCTTTCATATTGCGTAACGCTGTGCAACTTAAGGGAGTGCATCTTGGAGCATGTAAATATCCTGCACTTTCCGAAACGAATGGGATTGGAAAGCCAGCTGCAAAACAATAAGAATAGAGGATACAATAGATCTCTTAGGGCATAGTGCAATATCACCCTTTATCCATACATAACGCATCGTTTGTTTATTAAACCTTGACATAATTTAAATTAGTATCTAAAATCTGTTCGTGCTTTGCTCCTATTAAACTTTGCGAGTTTTTAAAAACTTCTAGGAAGACCAATGCTTCTTTTTTTCCAAAAATATATAGTAATAATCTAAATTTTCTGCCACCTATCCCGCAACACATTACAGCGCTTTTTATAGCATTGGTATTTTCCTGTAGAAACGAAAGAAAAAAAAAACAATAGAAGAAATATGAATGAGATGAAACGCATGTAGATCATTCAGCGATACTTCAGAACTTCAGGACATAAATTTATATTTAGTTTTCGTATGCGGTAAATACTCAACGGCTTTCCTTTCCAGTGAACTTCGTCCGTCAGTCGAATAGCATCACCTTTAAATAATTTACCGGGTAATAATCGTAAAAGCAAAGTTTAGTATTATTGAGGAGGAGGACTACACATCAGGCGAGGCTTTGGCTTCATTAAAAACGGATCTGGAAGGCATAAAGCATGACGGCCTGTGTGCGTGGGGGAAACATTAACATATTTAACGTCTAGATTCCATAATTAAGCGGTTCGCTTGGAGTTAGGACCGTACGGATTTCTCTATTTTTTCTTCTTTTGGGAGATAAACGAGAGAAACAAGAAGCAATTAAGTGACATTTCTAGCGCTGTTTACATCCGGTCCTGTAATACAATACCAAATTATGCGCCCTGCCCGTAAACGAGTACAGAAATGTGTATAGTGGATGAGTTATGTGTTTTTAGAAATTCCTGCGAAAATATCGCCGTTTTCAAGTGGCCATCTAGAGTTTGCAGTACGTGACACGAGAAGAATTGACACTTTCTCTTAAGTGGCGTGCTGCTAAATTGGCTAATCGCGCACTCTGTAAATAGATATCTTCTACGGGCAGGACGAACCCGCTCAGCATGTGTTTGGGAGATTCCCGCTCGGGATTTATGTATGTCCGTTAGGCGCCGGGTTGGCAGGCCTTTTCTTTGACAGATAAATGAGACTGACAGCAATTTATTGCTTGTATACGAATTATGTAACAAGATAGCGATGGTATACGTTGTTCCCGAGCTGGTGCGTACAAAGACTACTCGAGATAATCGGCCCTAACATGTGTAAAATTTGAAGCATATGGGTGCTGGTCTTTTGTCAGCTTGTTAGAAGGAGCTTGTTCGATTATGATAGTACATGAAGTCGACTAAGTATTTAAACAGCAGATAAAAATTGGAAATAATTGTAAAAATATTATACACATACTGAAACTGCTTACTAGGTATGCATATAAATGGAAGGGTGATGTTACACTGCGACCTAAAAGATCTGTTGTGTCCCCTATTCTTGCTGCTTTACAGTTGGTCTTCCAATCCTATTTTTTTGCTTACTAGGTATAGAATTATTTGATAAAATTCATACAATGAGAGAACCGCAGGTGTTAAATTAACAAAACAGGCTTTAACAAATTATTGTTGAGCCAATCAATAGAAAAACGCAGTGGCAGTAATCACATTAGTTTATTACACAGTAAAAAGTTTCTGTAATAACGTAGTAATAACCCCGTTTTATTTTACAGAATTATTAATGTAAGGAAGTTTTTACAAGAAAATTACCGAAGTTTTATAGTTTCTCAGTAAATAATCAAACAATAAATGTAAAAGTCAAAAATATTGATGTAAATTTCCGACAGCTTTTAAATATATCAGAAATGATACATTTAAAAGCAAAGTGCTACACTGAAAAATCGATTTATTTGGTAAAACCAGATTTTGTTTAAGTTAACTAATTATTGAGTTAAATACAGGCAAAGAAATATTTGGTTAATTCAACCAAATTATTTGTTCATTTAACTCTTTATTTATTTGAAATAACGAAATATTTTTTCTTGGATTGACTAAATTGTCATGATAAAATTTGTTTGAAATTATTTCGTTGTCCTAAACAAATTGTATTTTCCGTGTACAATCTATTAAAAAAAAACTTTTTATGCACATTGTGTAAAATTGGTAAATGAACATAAACTAATTGTTCGCAGATACTTTTTAAGATACCTTCTAATACAGCACTTCTTTAGAATAAATCTGTAAACGAAGATTGGTAGAACATACTGCTGTGGTATAGACAACCCAAGTTGCATATTTTTGGTTATTTATTGGTTGTTTTCTTTGCTTAATACAGCTGATTCAGTTTACCGAGTTTTTCACAAATTTTGATTAAGTTGTTTATTTTGTATAAGTTTAGTTAAATAGTTTATTGTTTCATTTTAATTTATTTAAGTGTTAAGTTTTTTAAATTATTCTATTCATTAATTTGCCTAGTGTTTGCTAGTGTAGATTTAATGCGGATTCTATTGAATATTGGCATAATGTTATACGACTGCGTGGTACGATTTTGAGAGAGGGATTTTTGTAAGAAAAACTATTGTAGAGTTTTGTTAAGAACTTTCTTGTTCGACTATTGACGTGAGTAGACGTATTTTTGTATATCTTTGTTGCTATTTTGTATTTCATTTTGATATTGTAAATTTCGCATTAATTGTCTTTTATATAGCCAATCAAAGAATTCTTATTGTGATAATTGTTAATGTATTGAAGTTTGCACATTATAGATATAAGATCAATTATTATTTTTGTTTGGGAAGATACATGTTAATTTATTTTTTCTCATTATAGTTTAAAGGGTTAATTTTCCGTTTTTCAATTTTGCTGTTTCATTTTTAATTATCAATCACCTCGATTGGGTGAGTAGAAGCATTGTTTAAATATATCTAGTTAGTCAACGTAATGCATTTTCGGAAAAATAAAGTATTGCTCAGGGAAGTGGTGCACTCTATCGGTGAATGTAAATTGATTTAAAAATGTGATAAATATAACAGGTATCTCGGTCAGAGTGAGAGATTTCTGTGTTCTATCCATCTGCGGAAACGACGGAATCCGTATCGGTGATTTACTAGCATTGGCGAATTGTGTGGCCCGGAGAAAAGGGAGTGTGGGTGCATGATGACGCACCTCGCGATAATTCTCGTGTTTGTTTACATTAGAAGATTAGAATTCTGAGGTATTCTGTTATAAATATAAAGAAATTGAAAGTATATTGGACCGGCACGTTCTTGTTGACAAAACATTAATTGAACAATTTTTCTAAATTGAGGTTTTTTCTTTTAGAATAAAATATTTAAACTTAAAAACAAAAGAATTACTGAAAGAGAAAAGTTAAATCTAAAGGGACGAAAATTTGTCAGAGAAAAAAAACATAAATCTACTTCTCAATTTTTATTTTCTTAGTTTTTAAATTAATAAGTTGTTTTGTTAACTTAATTTACTTATGTTTATGATTATATAATAATCAGAAAATATTTGTTTTATTGAGAAGAATTAGTATTTAGTTTGATAATATATAATCTGTAGTTCGATGGCCTTTTTATATTTAAAATTTTAATAAAACACGGGTTTTTCGTTCGAACGTATATACGAAAACCTTCTTCTCCTCCTCTCTCCTATTGCTATCTTCGCTTCTCCCGTGTGTAGCGGTACTGTCGCTAACTTCAACTGGTGTAAAGGCGGGAAATTTGAAATTTAAAATGTAGCCTACTATAAATCGTTATTTTTTTTACATGTATGTACCGTTTTACCTTACTTTTCGACTTTTTCTTAGTTCTAATTTAATGTATAGGTACTCTATGTATAGAGTTTTCTTATATTCACAAAAAAATTTTTATTTGATTTACTTATGTTTACTATTACATAATAATAGAAATTCTTAAAACTAAATAAAATATGCAGTTTGGGAGTCACTAATCGCCATTTATTTTTACATATATGCACCACTTTACTTATTTCTTATAATAAAAACGAATTTCTCTACTATTATGTAATAGTGAACATAAGTAAATCAAATAAAAAATATTATATAAATATAACACAAAACTTAGAATTACACACATATATAGAGCATAACATTAAATTAGAAACTAAGAAGAAGTAAAGTAAAATGGTAAAAAGATAACGATTATATATTATCAAACTAAATATATATTCTTCCTAATAAAAAAAAAAAAACAATTTTATTATTGTATAATCATACTTAAACTAAGAAAACTAAAAATTTAGAAACACAAATTTATGTAATGTTTTTTTTTCTTTTTTTGGCAAATTTGCGTTCTTCAGATTTAACTTCTCTCTTTTCAGTGATTTTTTTGTTTTAAGCTTAAATATTTATTTAAAAAAAAAACATAAATTAGAAAAATTAATGTTTTGTCAACAAGAACATGTCTTGCAATATACTTTCAAGTTCTTTTTATTATAACAGAATACTCCAGAATACTAAGCTACTAATGTAAACAAACACCAGAATTATCGCTTGGCGCATCATCACAGCGTTATCGCGTACCCACCCTCTCCTTTCCCCGGGCCTCACCTACAACTTACGAGGTAATCTTATGTATACGGACGTGATCTAGACCTTGACCTTTGGGTAACTATTGCAATTAAATAATACATATTTTACCGACACGTAAGAGAGCCATTTTGTATGTAGTAGTCTAACTATAAAGCTTATATTTAAATCGAGACGGACATCAACGGCATGCTGCCATCTACCGCTTTTGTCCAAAATGTTCAAAAATCCGTTAACTATTTTGTCCATAAGGTTGTCTAACTAGTATGTATATAAACAATGGTAGAACTTTTGTTCTTGCATTTAATTTTTCAATTTTGTAAATTTCTAGTAATTGTCCATGCTTAGTTTATTTTAATTTGATACCACGTGGATTGAAATTGAAAGATTTTGGATAATCTTCCTGAACAAACAAAATTTTTGCTTTGCATAGGAAATAGCATAGTCCTATTTTATTTTAGAGTCAAGTGCAGTTTTTATTTTAGGCCAGAACCTTCAGTTCACGGTTTTTTCTGCACTATCTGTTCTAACCGTTGTGTAAAAATAATTGATTTTTAATAGTGTCACTGGGTTAAAAATTCCTTTCGTTATTTATATTGAAGCCTTTACAATTTTCTGTGTAATTAATTGAAAGTCTAATTTCATTTACTCACAATGTAGTTAAATTCGCGAGGGTAACTCTGAGATTAATTGTTCTTTTGTTCAATTTTAAAAATCTTATCCGTTGAGCTAGCTAATTTTATTTTTCTTTTTTCATTTTAAAATTCATTTAGCATTTTCAATTATTTCAATCAGTACACAGCAATACGTAGAAACGCAATATTTCCACTCAGCTTCTACCGCATGAAACTTTTGACCGCCACAAATGCGCCACATTCCTTACATTCATCTTCGCGCCTTCGCAGCGACACTCCCGACAACATTTTAATTTAATCGCATATGTAAAATTATCCATTATGCAAATGTCGCATTCGTACGCGGGCAATGCCGTGTCAGCGTGTCGCACACGGGTTCACGGTACCTGTACCTACCTCGTCCAGTTATCGACACGAAATTACTCTCAATTCGTCCGCTGCTTTTAATATTTTATCATACGATCGCCGTTTTATAACGGCGACAAGCGACGAGTTCTCGCCTGAATACTCGTCTGGACATAATGAGATTTCCTTGCTAATACACGGAGACTTAGCGATGTCCGCTACAATGTATTTATTGCTCCTGTTGTTCAGATGAAAGGCACTCGGACATATGAATGCACTTTGGGCATTAAATAGTATAGTGGCTTGTAGTATGCAGAGGTATGTATTACGGTTGATTCTTACAATTGTAGGTAGGAGGACGTTGAAACAGATTGTGAAAGTGATATACAATCGGCAAGCTCTAGATTCTCTCAGATATTTAACTATTTATAAGCAGTATTACGGCTGCTTATTTAGTTTTAATCTTTTGCTTCTCTTTCTTTCACCTTCTTTGAATTACTATTCTTGTTTTATTTTTTCGGGAATTATCGGCCCGGTTATTAATAAAAACACCTTTCATTTTCATTTTCTCAACGACCAAATAAAAGTTGTGTATTTAAAGAAACATCTCCGCTAATGACCATGATTTCTAACGGATCAAGATTATTGAGAGTACGACCTTTATTGGCAGAATGTAAAAAAACAAAAGTTAGAATTATGATTTTTCTTGCTTTTAAAATAAAGTTCACAACTTGAATTAGGTTTAGAGCTTCTTATATGTTCTTTAATTCGGGGATCAAAATTTCAATATGTTCTACCAATGTAATTAGAACGACAACCATTACATGTAAACAACTCCTTTCTTTTTTATATCTTCAAAACTACTTGTGCCACTGTATTTCACGATGTCCCATTCACTTTTCGTCCTATGGTGATGATGATCAGTCAATATTCTCAGCCCTCTGGGGTATTTGTCTTATCTGCGTCAGTAGTAAATGCTTGCCTCTATAATCCAAATAATAGGAACGGTATACGGACAAAACGAGACAACACAAGGAAAGACCCATTCAACTACAGTGCTCTTTGCAGCAAGCACAGAAATGGGTAGCGGCAAACATAAAATATAGAGTTAAAAAAGAGAAGAGAAGCAGAATTTATCGAAAAACTGAACAAACGCAAGGATATCAAGTTTACAATTAATAGCACTAAAAAAGTTTGCTAAAAGTTTAATTCCATTGATATTAACGTTTACTAGAATCATGGATATATGCACAAGGACAATGCAATTCCTGTCTGCGTTAAATTCACATGTATGACAGATAGCTCATTCCAATGCTTCGAACACTCGAAGAAACTGTGATTCGTATCTTCATTTTCCCACATTTACATAACAGAGACTCTAGGACATAATTTTTTTAAAATGAGCAAGGAAGAGGAATCATTGCCTCTTCCTTGTAAAATGTAATCTACAAATTGTACTAATGGTATCTTAGTAAGTATAGTCAAATCTAAACCATGGAGACTTATTTATATTAGGATTTTTTTACAATAATCTTTGGCTTTATGACGGTTCAACATTTTCTTTATTGACCCCAATTGCATTGCTCCCCTTGCTTAATATTTTTTTCTATTTCTTTGTTCTCTTCATTGTTATCGGTAATCGTTACCCCCAAATATTCAAAGTGACTTTTTAATCCCAATTATAGGTTCCTGTATCTATTTAGAATTTACTATAACTTTGTTCATGTTAGTTTCATTATCAGGTACTTTGTTTTATCCTCATTAATTTTTAGCCCATATAACTTTGCCGTCCTTTCCATTATGCTGAATATTTTTTCTAATTCTTTTTTGGATATGGTTATTAGTGCTATGTCGTTTGCGTGGGCAATTACTTGCTGTTTTAGTTGGTATATGACCCTTTGTCTTTGCATCTTGCCTGGTTTTGTTCCTCTATTGTTTTTCTACAGTTTGTTGTGAACCAATCTTCCTTTGTTTTGGATTCTCTGACTCGCACATGCTGTAAGCTCTCTTGAATCGCTTTCTCTATTTCTATATATCGCCTTCCTGCATAGTAGTACTCAATTTGTTATTTAATTCTTCTTATACTTTCTTTATCATGTCTTCGTTGGAAACTTCCTCGGTGTTATATAGTTTTCCTAGTATTTTTGTCGTTGGCTTTGTTGGCATTTCCTGTTTCAATTTTTACTATAACTAGCATATGATCGAAGTTTACGTTCGCACCCTTGAAGATTCGTGTATCTGTAATATTTTGATAGTGTTTATTATCAATTAAGAGGTGATCAATCTGGTTTTTAGTTCTCTCATCCGGTGTGATCCAGGTCTCTTTGTAGATGTGTTTGTGGTCGAATGCTGTGCTTCTGATTTTCAAATTATTTTTTTTTCTGCAAACTGAATTACTATCTTCCCGTTTTCGATGCTCTTTAAGTGTCTACTTGTACCTCTTGTTACACTTCTTCCCTGCCCATTTTTGCGTTCATATCTCCAATTAATATTTCTACATCGCAGTTCGGTATTCTTTCCCATACAGCTATTGCAAATACACACTCTTGCATCCACACGGGTGCCATGTTCTTGTATCCCACATGTTACTTTTAGCTCTTTAATGACATCATCCATAACCACATTAAACAGCAACGGACTAAGGACCCCACCCTATCTAAGCCCTTGCTTAACTATAAATTCTCCCAACTTCATATTCTCCAATCTAACATAACTCCTAATATTAACGTATATGCTCATGACTGCTTTCCTCAATTTTCTGTTTACTCTCCTTTGTGTCAAACTTGTTTCAACTATCCTTCTAAGTATCCTACCGAATGCCTTTTCAAGATCATTCAAAAAACCTTTTTCGCTAATTCAATTTTTTTAATTAATTGTTGGATAGTGAAGATATGGTCCTGTGTGCTCCTTCCTTTCCTGAAACCACTTTGGGATTGCTCTAGCTATGGTTCTACCTCCTTCTTTAACTTTCGTCAAGTATTCTTTCATAGATTTTGAGCACTCTGTTTAATAATGTTATGCCTCTGAAGTTATTGCAATTCGTGATATCATCTCTTTTGAATATTGGAACCAAAATCCCAACCTCCCAGTCCCTTGGTATTTTTTCCTCGTTCCATACTTTGTTACAGATGTTTCTTAGTATCTTCTTGTCTTTGTTTCCCAAATATTTTAGTATCTCACTTGTGATTCTGTTACCACCAGCTGCCTTTTCCTTTCTTTGGCATTTTTATCGCATTTCTTACTTCTGTAATATCTATCTGTCGGTCTTGCTCTTCGGGCTGTACTTCATCTAGCTCTTCAGGCTGTACTTCTTACATCTTGCGGTCCTCACACTGCTGCGCACAGCAATTTATATGCCTCTTCCATATTTCCATTTCTTGTTGTCCATCAATGTCAGGTTTTCGCCTAAGTTTCTTACTTTTTCAGAACAACTTCTGATTTGTGTGATAATCGTCTTCTAATTTTTTTCTAAAATCTTCTCATAATTTATTTTTTGCACCAATATGTCTGTTTTTGGCTCCTCTTAATTTTTGTAGTACCACATGCAGTTTATGCTTTTACTGTAACATATACACTCAAAAAAGAAAGTGGGGAAAACTCTTCCAATAATGGGAGACAGAGGCCAAGAATGTTTATTCCCTTCCATACGACGCAAGATGAACTTGTCACTTTCTTCTGGTGTCAAAGGAATTATTGTGATGTTGGCTACTTGAAACGTCACAAATAACAACACATTAGTTATAAGTATTTATTGTTGGCATTGTACTAAACTACAATTGTACGCAGCACGACAAAGCAAACTTTTTCTAGAACCCTCACTGAATCAGCAGAAATACTGAACTGTTCAGTGTTTCTGCTGACGATGATAGCTTTGCTATTGAAACGTACTGCTGTGGCATGGCACCCGCGATTCCGGAAATTTAAATGTGTATTTTTATTTATTCCAAATCAGCTTTGTCAAAACAATGATAGAGTTTCCACAATTTTAATATTTGTTTATTTTGAAAAGATTTTGTTAATTAATTTGATTGTTGGAATTATTTTAATTGTTTTGTGTAAATTTAAATTCATTCAATTGTACATTTTGCGTGTATCAGTATTGTATATAGTTTATATGCTAGTATTTTCTTTGCGATGCGTTGCGGCTTCATCGCACGCAGATGTTGTAAATTTTATATATGTACGATGTTATCCCTTTGGAGGCACTCAGTTCTTTGAATGATGGCGGCCGTGTAAGTACATGTTTTCATTTTGTTTGCTACCATTTAGGTAATTTCGTTTAATTTTAAAGCTTTGTTCGTTTAATTTGATATTAATTCATCCATCAAAGAACTCTTTAATTAATTATTGTTGTTTTGTTTAATTGTGTACGCATTTTGGATATTAGATCAGTAATTATTGTAAAATGTTCTAGAAGATTTCGTGTTTTTAGTTTAAAGAGTTTAAATTTTCCGTTTTCTTTTTGCTGATTTGTATTTTATTGTTAATCATCACGGTTAAGGTGAAGAGAAGCTTTGTGCTGTTAAAATTAAATTTCAATTTAAATTATATTTGTTTCTCCACGTGTAAATTATAGTTTGGTTTAAATTTCACCGCGTGGATATTTTTTGTGTGATTGAGATTTTGCTTCTGGAACAAATCTACCATTTTGATTTGTTGAAGGACTTACATTGTCCTTTGTAAATGTAAATTCATGCAGGTTTTGATTTTGGCCAGGACTTTCAGTCTAAGGTTTTTATTTTGCCTGTTAATTTTAATTAAATGTTTTTTTTTCTCTTTTCTTTTTGAACAATAAAATTTATGATTGTAAATATCATTTTAAAATTACAGTTCTTTTATTTTTGAATCAACCATTTCAATCTTTGGGGATTTTAAAATAAAGTCAATTTATTTTCGCCCATATTTTGTTTTCATGATTAGATCAATTCTGAAAATAACCTTGAGGTTATGTTCTTTTGCGCCCTTTTAAATTTTTATACGCTGAGCTAGCTAAATTAATTTTGTCATTTTTCATTTCTTTAAACATATATGCTTGTACTAGCAGTTCACAGCAGTACGTTCAGTTTAGTGCAGTTTGTGGTGAGGGGTCTAGAAGAAGTTCGCAGTATTACCAGTGCCCCAGTTTGAAGTATTTTTGTCACGAAACATAATACATAGTTTGAAACGATTGTCTTATATATACACTTATATCCAAACGTCTGCGTGACTTTTTGAAGGTTTATGTTTAATTGCAGATCTAATAAATCTTGACATGGATACGAATATGCAGGGCTTCCAACAAAATGTTATTGTTCAATATATTACTCGATAAATGCGCAGTTAACGTATAAGATCGAATGATCTTATTTGCGAAAAGCCACAGAGTGTCAACTATAAATTTATATCCTTTGGACCATATAATCTGCTGTAAATTATGTTAAAAATGTTTTTTAATATTTTTCTTTCGAAAAATTAAAAAATTGGGCAAACCTTGGAGAGGATTGTACCCGTAAATTGGGCGATTGCGCATTTGCAGTGCTTTCAGTCTGTAGAATTTCATAGAAACCGCCATTAAACTGTTGCGAGTGTTTCCTTGTTAGTTAAGCACTAAAAGTTTGAACTTCAAGAACCCGTTAAAAAACAAAGGAAGCATCACGCGGCATTTCAAGATTCCTGGATGAATTCCTCTACACACTTGATCACTTTCTATTATTTTTTTTATGTTAGGGTGGGCACCTAAAGTCCAGGCACTTGAGCTAGTTGCTCACTGTCCATATTAAATCTCTTACTTCCACTCGAGCAGCTTGGTGTTCTCTACAATGCCCAGTGTCTTGCCTAGCGGAAACTTGAGAACCCTCGAGGGCTTCAATAGATCCTTCCCGAAATGTTTTTGCCTGAGTACTTTCAATTCTGTGGTAATTGGTTACGCTAATCTGGTGTATCTTAAGTGTAGGGGTAATTCTACTGCTAAAAATGTGGAACTCCTCACGATTTTGCGTGTCATTCTTATGCAAGGGCCATGTTAATTCTATATCGTTCCAATTTTACTATACACACCGTCGAAGTGTCTACGTTTTCGTTCAATAAGTAATAAAATTGAATCTTTTTATTACTTATTGAACGAAGAACAAAAGAAAAGAAGTGTTGTTACGTCGATTACAAATCACGATTTTCTCAGCAGGGCCTTCATTTCTTCCCGCTAAAACGTATTCGCCAATATGATTTCCCGCTTCTCCCAATAATTACCCCACGACAAGAACTTCTCCGCACCGGCGAAAAGATTTATCAAGATCATTAGCGGATCGGAGAGGCGTAACGGTGTCGCGCGTCGTCGTGCGCTACTCGGTCGCCCCCTTCTCCCCTCCGTTCCCCGTTCGTCGAAAGAACCGCGGCGGGTGGTCCCGGTTCTTCGGCGGCCGTTAGCGCCGTCCGGCACGCACATTGCCGTAACACGAATTAAAACATGCGACGTGAATACGAATCCGTCGATTTTATTACGGAGCCGAGCGCACGTCCCGCCGAACGTCAATCGTGTAACGAAAGCTGCTCCCACGAGAGAAGAATCCGCGAGCGAGACGAAGAAGAAGGCGGTGCAGAGCAGAAAGAAGAGAAAAACGGTTAATATCCAATTAAGAAACTGTAGGAGTCTAATGCGTACGTGATTACGTTGTTAAGACAATTAGATGGGATTTTTTTTCGATTGCTCTTGAGAAGAAGGACAATAGTTATCACATCGGACGTCCATTTATCTCTATAATAGTATATTAAAAGATTCATTTTGACGTTTCAAAGTACGAATTCAGAGTTGAAGAAACGAGTG
The DNA here is from genome assembly GCA_004143645.1 of Protaetia brevitarsis. Classification (NCBI taxonomy): domain Eukaryota; kingdom Metazoa; phylum Arthropoda; class Insecta; order Coleoptera; family Scarabaeidae; genus Protaetia; species Protaetia brevitarsis. The sequence continues at coordinate 272,277 of RXPK01000187.1, read as the reverse complement.
GCGTAGCCACGAGTTTCTTAACTGAATGAGTGCTTTAATGTCAAATGAAACGTGTCTTTTATGCCTTTTTTGCATTAGTTTTAAAATTCTCTTTTTGTAAAAGCAAAACGAGAAAATTTGATAATGTAGGGAAATTTGTGGCGGTTGTCACCAGTTGTCACGTTGGTTTGGCACAAGATTTAAATTGACAAGTTAATTTAAAATTGACACATTTTTGAAATTTGTTATATATTATATTACTAAAGTAATTATATTATAATATTTAATATGAGTTCTACAACTTTTTCATGTACTCCGCCTGAAATACGGCTGAATTGCTGAAAAAACCATTAATAATTTACTTCCGGAGAAATCGTACACTATGTATCAAAAGCGTTACAAAAATTTTGAAAAATGGTGCAAAGAAAAGGAAATTCTTCATATTTCTGAGAACGTCTTACTTGCTTATTTTGAAATGCTACGTAAAGATTATAACGTCATCATCATATGGTCGATTTATTCGATGTTAAGATCGTGTTTAAATGTACATAGAAATGTGGATATATCAAATATATGAAACTTCAAGCATTATTAAACGGCTATCTAAGGTTATCAAACAAAAAAATCTAAAATTTTAGAAGAAGAAGATATTCATAGATTTTTGAAACAAAGCCGATGATAAAATATACTTAGCTATAAGGTTAGTGTTGATTTTATTTCGTTACTTTTTTGTAAATTCTTTATATTCTAGGTTATTTTGATAATAAAATAATGGAGCCTGTAGGCGAGAAGAATTAATTAATATATGTGTGGAAATCTTCAATACAATTCCGATTCCATTATAGTCAACATACCTAAACAAAAACCAATGTACCAGAATATTCGCAGGGACTGATGTAAACTGCATCAAACTTATAAAAAAATATAATCTCTGCGGCTAAAATAGTTACTCCAAAACGTTTTTTTCCTAACTTATCGTCATGGCTGCTTAATTAATAGCCCTATCGCGTATTAACACCATGGAAATGTTCCTAAACAAATTGCAAGTTTTCTTCATTTACCAGATCCTCATCTTTATACAGGACATTGTTTTAGAAGATCCAGTGCGACACATATAGCAAATACTGGAGGTGATATTTTAACTATAAAACGATTAGGTGCTGGAAAAGCACGGCTGTTGCTGAAGGTACGTTGCCTCTTCTATGAAAAATAAAATTGATGTTGGAAATATGTTTGCACAGAAAATAATGTGAATCTACCTGGAACTTCTGGGAATGGTTCACAGTTTGAAGTACTCCAACAGAAGCAATATCACTATCGCAGAGAACGATAATTTTCAACAGAATGTTTCTACTGCACACGGTATCACTATCACTTCGAAAGATAATTCAAACGTTAATATAAATGTTTATAATAGTTGTACTATTTCAAAGAGTTAATTAAAATATCAAATCTTACAATGAATTTAATATAATAACCTCAAACTTGCTTACAAAATGTCATATTGACATCTCCATTTCTGTTGCAATGTGACCAACTTAAAATAAATCTGCTTAAATGTTCCATTTCTATTACGCAACTAGTGCTGTAATAGACCCTATTACGGCACTAGTGGAATAAATGGTATGGTTACGGCATTAATTGCAAAAATATTAATATTTTCACCAATATATCATCTGATATATCTTGTAATGGTAGTACTCGTATTTCTGACCATAAGTTCATTAACACGAAAATAAAACCAGATTATGTTAAGACGCAGTGTCAAAACCAATACATTAAAAAACGACTCTTTAATCGGAACAATAAAATGTACTTTCAATACTATTTCTTACTCGCCTTTATAACAATGCTTTCCCATATAAATCAATGCATGTTCAAAATAAGCATTATAAGCCGTGGATTACGAATGAAATAAAAACTTCAAGCACCTTGTTACGCGACCTATACATTCTGCAACAGTCATTTCCTCAACTGAAAGATGTTTATCGAGAAGCTAAACAAAAGCATAGAAATTTGGTAAACAACACCAAAATAGCGTTCAACACTAATTATATCAATGCTGCTACAAATAAAACCTCTGCTATGTGGCATATCGTGAAACAGTTACGCAACACACCTAAAGCATCACAAGAAAACACCATACATACAAAAAATGGAGAACAGATATCAGATCCACAATGTGTTGCTGACAATTTTAACGCGTTCTTTGTAACAACAACTTCTAGAATGACCTCCACAATACCAAGCATTGACCAAGCAAAGAAAATTCAAATAAATCCTAACTCCATGTTTGCGTTTCCATTCACACCCGTAGAAATCTACGATATTATGGGAAAACTAAACTAAAAAAAACAAATTCTTTACTGGGCCGGACGACCTTGCTCCAGGCATACTAAGAGAATTTAGAATATAACTTTCGGATATTTTAACTTATCTGGTGAATTTATCATTGAAGGAAGGATGCTTCCCTGATATCCTGAAGAAATCAGTTATATCACCAATTCATAAAAAAGGAGATGCTACTAATATTGCGAATTATAGACCGATAGCCTTGACATCTGTAGTTTCGAAGATCTTGGAGTACTGTATGCTGAATCGCTTAACTTCATTTCTAAATAAACACATATTATTGTCAAAAACCAATACGGCTTCCGAAAAGGTAGATCTACCTCTACTGCATTATTAGAATTTTACGCTAACATATTGAGTACCATTGATCAACATAGAATGGGAATTGGTGTTTTTTGTGACCTACAGAAAGCATTTGATTATGTACAATATTCAGAAATATTAAGTAAACTTGATGCGTATGGAATCAGAGGTAATGTGGTAAAATGGTTTGCGTCATACTTTGAAAACAGGATCCAAATGGTGAAAATAAAATTTAAAGCTAAAAATAATAGAACTACAGCAACGGCATCATCCGGCTGGTGACCTGTTGATAGCGGCATACCACAGGGATCTGTTTTCGGACCCATATTATTTAGCATATATATTAATGATATTGTATTATTCTTATCAGATGCATATGTTACCATCGACGCTGATGATATTGCAATGAAGCAGACATAGCAACATCCACAGTCGCAGCGAATGCCATTTTGGATGTTTTGAACAAATGGTTTTGGAGTAACATGTTATCTTTAAGCATCGAGAAAACAAAGTATATAGTATTTCATGCTAGGCAGACAAGTGTACCTGATATGAGTTTAAGCATTGATGGAAAGATTTTGGATAGATGTCAACAAACCAATTTCTTGGGGGTTAGCATTGATGAGACGCTATCGTGGAAGAACACTGTGATCACTTAGTGAGGAAACTGCAATCTAAAGCTCCGTTTGTTTAAGATCTGAAATCTCTATTTCCTGCTTGATTTCGTTGTATTACGCAAAAGTATACTCCAAAATCCAATATGGAATATTACTGTGGGGCAGTTTAGCAGCAGCACAACATGTATTTTTAGCACAAAAAGCTATAGTAAGGTGTATTGTAGGAGCGCATTTTAAGGATCCTTGTCGTCCGATCTTCCAGAAATTTCAACACCTTCCTGTGCCATGCATATACATTCTCGATGCCGCTAGTTATATATACAAAAGAAAGAATAATATTGCCACTAACGCTACCTATCATGAATATTATACTAGAAGAAGAGACGATTTCCATTTGCCAGCACGCTCCATGGTTTTTGTTAGCCAAAGTGTACACATTAAAGGAATCAAAATATTTAACCGCCTAACACAAGCAATAAAGAACTCTAATTCCTACACCGTATTTAGAACCAGGTTAAAATCCTACCTCTCTGAGCGTCTTTGTTATTCTCTAAATGATTTCTTTTTATAAATACTTTTTTTTATGCACTGCTACTTATTTTGCACAAGAGAATTATGTTATTTTCTTAATGTTATTATGTAATTCAGTATGTTTATTTTATATTAATATTATTTTTTTGATTTGACATATTATACACACCATTGTGTCATTAATAATAAAGATTCTATTCTATTCTATTCTAAATATTATTAATGTCTATTATTAATAAATACGGTCGTTGTTTATTTGATTTGAAGTAAATTACGAACAAACGAATTAGTTCTTGCCTAAAAGTGGTTAGTGTTAATTAGGTCACAATACCTGCATGTATCATATTTGTGTGTTTTCTTATTGTTCATATTCATTATCAAGCTTATTGTTGCCTTAGTGGAATAGCTTCTTAACAGATTATAATATTTGTAATTTTAGTCATTTTTTTCTTTTATTAATTTCTTAATGCATAGTACTATTAACATAAACAACTTAAATATATACAGTACACAGTATTCATTTACAACCCACCATGTAAGAACACACATAATATAAAGGGGCAAGAAAATAACACAGCTGACTTTATGTCGCTGTAACGCGATCTGCCAGGCGACTAATAACACCCACATGCGACTCTCTGCGGCCAAAAAACCGGCGCATATTTCACGCATCGCTCCTGCCCTGTCATTTATCCCCGTCGCGAGTAACATTCTCCGCTACATCCAGTGGATAAAAAATAGTGCCTAGGAACGCACGGAGAGGGAAAAAGAGCACACAGGGTCCTCCTGCCGGCCGGCTCTTCGGGCGTCAGAGTAATAGTCACCTGCCCCGGTTCGGGCGTCCTACAAGGAAAGTCCATTGTCTTTCGCGTCGGTTAAATTTCACTGCTATAAAAATCCTTAGGTTGAGGTAGTGGTCTAATCAACGGCGCTGAGGAATATGAATAACGATGGCCATGTTCAAGTTTGTGGAAGGTGTGGACGATAAATGGTAGAGGATTATGATGATTCTCTGGATTAGTTATTGTTACTGATATGATACATATTTTCTAGAACCGAGAAAGCTTATATCCATAGCAAATTCGACAGCTATTTAAATCATTGTTGTTGTTTTAGAGTTTTAAATTAGTACATTGTAATATTTATAGCTTGATAAAGACTGTTGTCACAGTCGAAACGTCACTGAAAAAATTAACAACTTACGAATAAATGTATAATAAGATAAAGCCCAAAAAATATTGGTGTATTAAGTGAATTGTAAATAATGAGTTCGAGTTCTTATTTATTTTAAAATATCTTTTTGCTACATGTTTCGATTAACGATCATCCTCAGGCAACTACAACACGAAAAATTATGCATTTCTTATAAAATTTGCTACTACAATTTAACAAAATTACAATATTAATGTTAAAAATACTTACAAAACTTCAAAACTTTGTTTAATATAAAAATGATGTGTCAGTAAATTATTATAATGTGATGAGAGAAAACTCTTAACTCTAAAGTCAACAATTAAAGACAAAACACATTTACAAGTTCACATTAAAATCTTTAACTTTAATTAAAATATCTTGTTTTCATGCGAGTTCAAGGGGCAAGGGAAAAATGTCTGGGTACATTGCAAAGTATTCTATTGACATCCATAAGAATGTAGTGATAAATGTTACAACTCATAAATAAATGTATAATAAGATAAAGCCGCAAAAATATTAGTGTATTAAGTGAATTGTAAATAATGAGTTCGAGTTCTTATTTATTTTAAAATATCTTTTTGCTACATGTTTCGATCAACGATCATCCTCAGGCAACTACAACATGAAAATTATGAATTTATTATAAAATTTGTTACTACAATTTAAAAAAAATTACAATATTAATGTTAAAAATACCTACAAAACTTCAAAACTTTGTTTAATATAAAAATGATGTGTCAGTAAACTATTATAATGTGATGAGAGAAAACTCTTAACTCTAAAATCAACAATTAAGGGCAAAACACATTTACAATAACACATTAAAATCTTTAAATTTAATTAAAATATGTTGTTTTCATGCGGGTTTAAGGGGCAAGGGAAAAATGTCTGGGCACATTGAAAAGTATTTTATTGACATCCATAAGAATGTAGTGGTAAATATTAATTATAATAATTTATATTAAGGTTGACGATAATTACAAGATATCGGCCACAAATTAAAAAAAAATGTAATGCGAAACATTTACAAAATATTCCATTTAAACGTTCGCAGTACTTCACTGCGTGACCTAGGATTTATGGGTGCAATTTGTATTTCGGAACATTAGCTGTTAACTACTATTGATTTTTGCGACTTTAAAATGTTTGTGTTGGACATAATTGTGGTTTTTTAAAATCAAAAAAATATAAAAGTGTATAAAAATTGTGACTCAAATTAAAAATAATATTTTTAATTGTATAACGTTTGGAGATAAGAAAGCTATGGAATACTAAATAAATTGTAAAATATACCTTTGGAAAAGACTAAATTCCGTTGAAACGTCAGGAAAAATAAGTTTGTTCGAACATGCAGTTCATCACGATCATGTGAACCAATCAGACAACGCATCCCAGTTCGCGAGAACTCCAATCTGTTCTCTGATTGGTTCACGAGAGCACGAACCGTTCGCGAACCGCATGTTCGAATAGCCCTATAGTAATTTGAATTAAGAGGAATTAAAATATGGCCACTAATCTCAAGAATATTATTTAAAACTATAAACCCTGTTTGGCCAAGAAAACAAGATTATTAATATTGTTATTATATAAACCTGATATAATGGAATAGAGCCATAGACATAGGTAAACAATATTAACAATGATAAAAAAAATGTAATTTTAAATATTTGATGGTGAATGATGGTCTGAATTTTTCATCGCAAGGTAGGAAAATTATTAATAAATACATATATTAGTATTCTTTATTTATCATTCTCAGGCCAGCGAAAATTTAAAATTCCACTTATTTTTTACTATACTTACAATTAGTAATGTGTTAACTGTTATTTGTACTACGTTTGGTTTCTCGTTCTAAATTTTGTTGCTTTTAGCTGGCCTGAGGATATGTATGCTTTTGGTGGACGAAACGGGTCACAACGGTCGTGAGGGTGCCCCAGTTTCGAACCTTGATCCGCTCATTGGCGATAATCACATCTTCCCGAGGCTATGATTAGAAAGGGGATTTAGCCCAGTGGCGGTGCCTGATAAGCATATAAAAGCTTGTGCTTCATCAAACTCCTTTAAAAAAGATAGAAAGTATTAACACTGCAGTGAAAAGTGTCAACGGTAAACAAAATTAAAATGTATTGTATTGCATTTCTTTGCAAGTTTCAACTTTTTGGAAGAAGAGGATTTTTCGAAGTCCACTTCACAGGCGAAGTCCAACAGTGCTGTTCAATGTATTAACTGATAAAATGAAGGAAAGGAATCTTTCTTCGGTAGAACTTTGGTAGTTAAACTGTCATCAACAAAATTGAATTGCTAAACTAAAAAACATTCTAATTTTTACCTAAATATATGATGCAGCGATGATGGTCCTGGAACTCTTCACTAGTTTCACATCTAATCTACTTTTATTTATTATACTGCGAATGAAAATCTGTTGAAACGTACTGGTATACCTGAAATCTCTACAAGTGTAAAATGCTACTATGTGTTTATCTCTTGCTCACATTCAAAAAAAAAATTGACACAAGCAATTTTTTAAAAATCATTCTAATACAGCGAAGTAAGAATTAACAAAAAAAAAACAAAAATATATTTATTTACTACACTTTAAACAGATTTCACATACGTAGTGCTGTGGTCTGGCATCCCGGTTTTCGGAAATTCAAAATTGTTTTTTTGTTCATACCATACCTTTATCAATGTCGCGCAAGAGTTTCCACAATTTTATTTGTTTATTTTGATAAGATTTTATTAATTGTATTGATCTTATTTATTCTCTTAATTGTTCTGTTGTTGAAATTAATTTCATTCATTTGTACATTTTGCGTTCACCAGTATTGTATATGTTGTTCAATGTTATATTCTAGAAATTGTTTGTTTGTGCGTTGCGAGTGCACGCTGGTTTTGTTATATGTATGCGATGTTTAAGCCCCTGGAGGCCAGTTATTTGATGTTTATGCGTGAGTACATATTATTTTATTTTCTTTGCTACCATTTTGGTATTACATTTTTCTAAAGATTTGTTCGTTTAATTTGTTTTTTTTCATCCATCAAGGAACTCTTTAAATAAAAATTGTTAGTATATTTTTATGTACACAAATTAGATATAAGATCAGTTATTATATTTGTTCTGGAAGGTATTTTTAGTTTAAAGAGTTAATTGTTTTCCGTTTTTTAGTTTACAAATTTGTATTTTATAGTTAATCACCACGGTTTAGGGGAAAAGAAGCATTGTGCTTGTAATTAAATTTCAATTTTGTAAATTTTACTTGTTTTGACCACGTTTAAATTAATTTAGTTCGTTTAATTTTGAAACCACGTAGATTTTTTGTGAAAAAGGATTTTCTTCTAGAACAAATTTGTTTTTTGCTTTGTTAAAGGATTTGAATTGTCCTTTTGTAATTGTAGATTCATGCAGTTTTTGTTTTCGTCCAGGACCTTCAGTCCAAAGTTAAATTTTACTGCAATTTGTAACAAATGTTTTTTTTTCCTTTTTTTTTTATAATAAATTTTTAATTGTTATTAACGTCAGTTTAAATTCTGTGATTTTATTTTTGATGAAACCCTTATCAATTTTTGGAGTAATTAAAGAAAGTCAGATTTCTTTCACCTACAGTTTACTTTTCATAATTAAATTCAAGCCCTTTTAATTTTTATCCGCTGAGCTAGTCAATTTAATTTTTTATTTTTATAAATTCATTTTGCTTTTTCCTTTTGTACGTTCAGTACACACCAGTAGGTTCATATTCAAGTAACAAACTGGGTAACACTGACTAATTACCCCAGTGTTGAATAAACAAATGAAAAATACATTAGTGTCAAGTGGTATTATTAAAATGCGTGTATACATAAGAAATGCTTAATGTTCCCGTCACCCTTCCGAAGTCTAATTGGCTTGAGATATATAGAAAAAAACGTAGGAACGGAGACGAATACTCGGATGTACCGGCGACAACGCGATAAACCCCAACGTATTAACATCGGTTAAGATCCGCCAAATATTTATAAACTTGTCGAAAATAAATTAGCCGGTTTAGTCTGCCCCTGGTATAGTAGAACGTAATGGTCGGCGTTTTGAGGTTATGTACCGACGGAAATAGAGTCTTTTGGGGATGCACCTGTTGACTGTCATCAGAAGAAATACCGTGGACATCGATTTAAGACTGAAATTGCTCCGTCTATCGAGATTGAGTGATGTTCGCAGGCCGGGATTGATAGGTGTGGAATAGAAATGCACTTAAAATTTCATAGGGTAATTTACATTAAGTGATTTGTGTAGGGCGATAATGGAATTGGCTTAAGGCCCAAAGAAATGTTTTTCTCCCATGTGGGAGTATATTTTGGCATATAGTTAGCGGTATATACATGGCATTCTTGGTTTGGAAAAAAAAAATATTGTGGTACGCATTTATATTTGCATTATTTAGCCCGTATTTGCACAGAACTTGAGTCAAACGAGTATTATGTAAATGGGGACAAATGTTTATTGTGTGTATAAAATAAACGTAAGAAATTCTTTACAAATATTGCAATATGCGCTCTATTAGCATTATGGGCCGTATAGAGTAAGCTTACTTATTAATGTCTTTCAATGGTTGTGTAATTTGAGATTTACCCACTATCAGAGCTAAAAATCCAATATTTTGTCTTTCAGAATGATTTACCACCTTCTCAGACTACTAATATAAAGTTAAGATACATGTTTTATGAACATCAACCATTTCCTCTTGAATAAATGGCTTTATGATGCAGCTGGTGTCGTCAAATACCAGTATCCTAACGTATTGCTGTGTATTAATTGAAATAAATACAAAATGCTAAAATGATTTTAAAATGAAAAATAAAAAATATTAGCTAGCTCAACGGAAAAGATATTTAATTATTTTAAAGCACTAATTCAAAAACAAAAGTATTTTTATTAAATGGTAGGGAGTAGTATTAAATCACAGCTTTTTTGAATCTTCCACTGTTTTTAGTACTTTTTTCCATTTGCTCAAAAAATGAATAGCTATTTTACACTCAGGAACACATGCTCTTTCCGCTAATATGCATATAAATCGCCAAATCAGTGGTCCTCTTACGGAACTATAGCCATAAATGTTTTCCAAAAGAGAAAATGTGTATGGTAAACTCTAACGCTGCGAAAAGAAAAGCTCCTCATCTCCTAACCTTACTAACCTATGAGAAGTATACACAATTTTACCACAGTATAGTATACACTATACTGTGTTTATACGAAGATATGATATAGATGAGTCAATACAGTGATCGCAATCACCGTTATTTATAAATCATTTTCACGACTCACGACGTGATTTAAGAATCACCGTTTCGCTCATCACTAGTTTTCTATGACTTCACTTTATTTTGTTATTTTAACGTTTACCAGTTCCCTTGGACGCTTTTAAATATGAATTCTTAATCTAATACAAATATATAAAAACAACTGTGTATAAAATAAACAATGTTTTCCTCACACACTTATAACTCCAATCTGTTCTCTGATTGGTTCACATGATCGTGAACCGTTCGCGAACTGCATGTTCGAACAAACTTATTTTTCCTGACGTTTCAACGGAATTTAGTCTTCTCCAAAGGTGTTTTACAATTTATTTAGTATTCCATAGCTTTCTTATCTCCAAACCTTATACAATTAAAAATATTATTTTTAATTTGAGTCACAATTTTTATACACTTCTATTTTTTTTTTTTTTGATTTTAAAAAACCACAATTATGTCCAACACAAACATTTTAATGTCGCAAAAAAATTATATTTTTAATTGTATAAAGGTTGGGAGATAAAAAGGCTATGGAATATTAAATAAATTGTAAAATATACATTTGAAAAAGAAGTAATTCCGTTGAAACGTCAGGCAACAATGTAATTTGAATTAAGAGGAATGGCCACCAATCTCAAGAATTTTATTTAAAACTATGACAACAATGACCCGACCCCAAAATAATGAAAAATTTCTTGAATTAATTTAAAATCATTAATTATCTATAAAATTCTGCATGAGGTATCATAAATGTTTAGTGTAAATTAAAAGGGTTTGTGTAAGGATTTATTTAACATAAGCAAAGATATAGGGTGCTATTTAAAAAAATCAAGTTACCTTGGATTAAGATTCAGTAAATGTTCAAGATTATAATAAACACATGCATAAAATTATATCGATTTTAGTTGTATCAAAATAAGTATGTATGCGTGATACTTAAAATATGAATATATAAAACAAATGCAAAGACAAACTACGCCGCCAAAATCAAAGGCTTGTAACGGAGCTATTTTTTATGAAAGGGCAAATAATAACTTTGTTGTTACAGATAGATATATAGTAGTTTATACAAAGTGATGTTGTTTCTCTGCGTAGAATTTAAAAATAGAATAATATATAGGTTTTCCATTTCAAATAATAGAATAAGTATAAGTTTATCAGCTTCTGAAATATTCTGTATTATCAGAAATATTTTTAAGTTTAGCAGTATTAAACTCTAAATTTTTTGTACAAAACACTTTTGCCTAAAATCCAAAATAGAGTTGTAATCAAAAATCCAGTCTGCGGTAGGATATCTTATATATTGAAGTATAAAAATAAGCATTAAGAACACATGCCTATATAAAATAGCAATAATGTAATATAACTTCCTTATTATTCGTTTTAGTGTAGTAGTGTATTTAAGCTTTTGTATTGCAAATTTTTGAAAAATATACGGGGTAATTTGTTAAAAAAAAACTGCTTTGTCAATTAACTAACAAATACGCCAGGCAATTGTTTTTCTATTCCTTTCCCGTTAACTCACTTGAGGAATACTAGAACCGTTCCACCTTAATCGGCATCGTAGCATTAATAATAACAGAGGTAGCTACAGTAATCACTTAATATGGATCACCTTATACATACACACTAATAAACAAGACTCTGTCTTATGAGAAGTCTAACTCTGAAGTATATCTGCATCGTTCCACATAATAAATTTTGCCTATTATCCGTAATTTACAGCCTACAATTAATATCATGTCGAATCTTTCCAAGATTTTTAAGACGGCGCTCTACAAATATATCTACTCAGCAGTAGCGAATTACATTTTCCAATACTCAGCATGGTTTCGTGAACAAGAGCTCGACCGTAACCAATCTAGGAAATTTTGTACAATACGTTTCAGAGACCTTGGATGCACAAGGACAGGTTGACGCCATCTACATGGATATGTCAAAGGCTTTTAACAGGATTGACCATGGCATTTTGTTAGATAAACTGCGTCGTTTTGGATTTGGCAATTCCCTGATCAACCTGATTAATGCTTATTTAACTGGACGTGAATCGTTTGTATCCTACAATGGCTACTATTCTACAAATAGATTGATTACGTCGGGAGTGCCACAGGGTTCCAACTTGGGTCCGTTATTCTTCTTGGTATTTGTCAACGATGTCTCTACTATCGTGGATTGTCAGCTACTGATGTTCGCAGATGATACTAAAATATTTTCATCTATAACGTCCAGCCAGGATTGCTTGAAACTTCAGGCGGATCTGTTGATGTTTGGTATCCAATTGGTGTATGGAAAATAGATTGGATTTGAATGTATCAAAATGTAAAATCCTAACTTTCACTCGAAGAAAATCCACCATGTTACACAATTACACTACAGGATTGGCGACGCTGATGCGGTGCACTAAAACCAAAGATTTAGTAGTAGTATTCGATACTCAATTGAGTTTTAATGACCATGTTACGGAGATTGTATCTTCAGCTACGAGAAGCCTAGGTTTTATTGTGCGCAATACAAAAATGTTTACCAACATATATGCTTTGAAAGCGTTATATCTTTCGTTGGTACGTTCCAGACTAGACTACGCTGCCATCATATGGAGCACATACTACAATGTGCACATAAGCGTAATTGAAAACGTACAAAGACGCTTTCTCAAGTATCTCTGGTTTAAAACATACAATATTTACCCATACAGAGGTTTTTCGCATGAAAACCTTACTATTGTAAGTGCCTTTTCTGTAGCGCCGTTGGAGTTAAGACATAGCAATGTTTGTCTTTCTTTTTTGTATAAAATCCTTCATAATGAAGTCGACGCTCCGTTCTTGCTGAGTAAATTGGCCTTTATCGTACCGCGATCGTCCGCTAGAAACGTCCCAACGTTTTACATATTGGCAGCCCGTACCAACCTGATGTTCAGATCGCCAGTCTTTCGAATGTGTAATAGTTACAACCGTATATGTCCTGAGTGTGATATATTTAATTGTTCCCTAAAACAGTTGTTAGACGTTAATATGAACAGCTTCGTATAATGTTTCTTTCTTCTAAGTATATATCTTCATGAATTTCAATTTATTAACTTTATATTTTTTTTTACCGTTTCATATGTTCTACACGTGGATTTAACCTGATTTAATAAATATGTACATTCTTTTATGTTAATTTGTATATTGTCCTTAATATGGCCACTTGTACTGTTGAGCAATAAATATTATTATTATTATTATTATATCAGTTTGTTGGACGAAATTCAACAATAATCATTCTACCCAAGCTTGTAAAAATAACAGTCGAGAACTAGGGTTTAAGACAAGCATTATGTAAAATGAAAAAGATTTTTCTATAGGTTTTTATGAATCTCTTTACCAGAAAAAAAATTCTTAGAAACTTTGGTGCATAGGTAACCCGTAAGAATTATAATTACCAATCAGTATCCATACTATTTATTACTGTTACCAGTTAACCGAATACACATTTCTCAACATATTTACGTTTAAAGATTACCACCCCGGTTCACCTGTCAACTGAGGACGCCGTACTTCTTATGGACCCATTTTTCAAAAATTGCCATTTAAAAATCTAAAACGTTACGGTCCGGCAATTTTTAAAAATTATCTCTCCTCCATTACAGATAACCGCGTATCGAGTTTCGCATAAATGTCACTACGCAACCCGGTCGCCGATTTGACGTGGGCACCTTCGCCTCTCCTAATGCCCTAACGTCTAGACTGCGGTAGACGCAATCTGAAGATCTGGTCCGTGGTTCAGGCGCCAGGCTCGGTGTCAGATTGCAACGGATACGGTAATGCCTACCCCACAGCTATAATATCCGTAAAGTAATGCGGTTGTTTTTAGTGTTTTTCTATACAAGGGAATATTGGGGTGTCATGGAAAATATTGCAAGTTGTTTTTGTTTTGGCATGTGTTGAATGGTTCTTTATGATTTTATAATTACCATTTGGAATCATAATTGAGGAGTATAAGTTACAAAAAGTCTATGTGCCAAAAAACTGTTTAAGAATAAAAAATAATAGTTTAGTCAACATATTACAGTGGAAATCACTTGGAAAAACGTCTGATGTAACGACAAGTTGCTTATAGCGTCCGAATTCTTGGATCCCGACGAATTTGTATATAATATAATGTAAATTTTAACCGCTTGTGTATCTCGAGTCGAATATAACGACGTGTGAGACTAATTGAATGCGCATAAAATATTTCTTTACCTTTATATTATTCTTCACCCTACACTTATAGCAACATACCTAACTAATAGAAAATGAAATAAGGTTTCCCCACAGAGACATTTTTTGGAATTATTATATCAATACGAAACACGGAAACAACTAAGTTATTTTTATATTTTGTCTTTGCATAGAAGCTGTATAGCTTACGTATTTTTAAGTAATAAATAGACATGACATTTTGAAGCCACATACCTAGCCGTAGATATTGTGAGCGCTATCGGTTATCGGGTTTGCAAAACTGTATTTCATTGATGATTCGTAATGCGGTAAGTGTTTGTGCACGTTTTATAATTTTCTCCTTATAATTTAAATTAGATACATAATTGCATGCTTACGCCGCTGGCATGTGTGTCAAATTTGCTAGGTTTAATAATAAACATTAAAAAGCAGGCTCGGATATAACGACCATCCCATGTAACGATCACATTTTGCCGGTCCTTTCGTCGTCGTTATAAGTGATTTCTACTGTAATTTAATAAGTATGAATTAAAGCAATACTAACTGCAAAAAATATACTAAATTATTAAAATTAAAACATAGAAAAAAATTATTATATATAGGTACATAACTCCATTGGATGTTGTAGTGTATGCATTCTAGTAATAATTATTCTCAACTGCAGTTCGTCTAACAATAAAGCATCATAATTCCATGGATGGTTGACTGGGATATACTCCATCGTGGCTTTCAATTTTTTTTTTTAATTTTTACTACTACGGAATTTCAAAGTTCGTTATGTCATTCAAGGTTTTCCCCTTCTTCAAAAAATTGCAAACTGTCCATTTCTCCACTTCATTAAGTTTTTTTTTTTTGCTTTTACTTTACAGAAAAGACTTGGTATTAGCGAAGCAATATTTAATTTTGTAGTATTCATTAGATTATCACAAGCTATTTGATCTTTAAAAGAACGGTCTTTCTAATGGGTGAACGACAAAAAGATTATAATGATGTGTATTTATAATAATTTTTTCAATATTCTACGGCACATATATCACAGTTATGCGTTTAGGCTTTTCAATTCGCGCAAAATCACGGGGGCATCCTAAATACGAATGATTACTAACTTATGTTGAATATTGCCAAACTCCCTCCTTTGCTACAAAATAGATCATTCAAAATACTAGGATAAGTTTTTGCTTTTATCGATGAAGTTATCTGACGAAATTGCAATTTTTCTTCCTTCTCTACACGTAGACAAAAAAAATGTTGAATTAATCAAAATCACTTTGTTAAGCTCAAATGCGTTGATGTGACAATATTTTTGTTTGACTTTACATAAATTAATTGTTACAGTAAGAATTTCTTTTAGTTAACATAATTTTGTTGAACTAAAGAAACATTTTAGTTGTTCGATGAATGAAACGAATTTTCTGTTTATATTAACTCAAATAATTTTCTTAAAATTACTAAACTGTCATGATCAAAACTAAGCTTCTTGGTAGTTGTTTTAACAAAAATTTATGGTTAATCAAACACATACAATACATTAAATTAAGATTTCCTGTATTTTTAACTTTAGGCGTATATCCGAAATTCGCACCGAGAGAAGAAAATGCATTCCGTCAACCCACACCCTTTTGTTGGAAAAATATTATTGCATTAACAACATTTTTAATTACTTTAACAAAATTCGTTCTATTGATATAACTATATTAGATGTTCCGTAATGTTTGTTGCGTTACCAAAATTTTCGCAAGAATACCGTATAATGAAGGCAACCGTAACGTTTTATTAATTTAACAAAGCCAATGGGTTCACGTGTATAACAGTTTTCTTCCATATAGTAGCAAATACGTTAAATATAGGTAGGTATGTATTTTAGAAATCGCAGTGAAGATGGCGTTCCTTCCATTTCACACCAGTAAATGACACATAAGGGTCATAAAGCACAACAGCAGTTAACAAATATTAATCTAGTGCATTTGCCAATCAAACATTCAACAGGAGTTGCGACCATTAAAGCAGCGATTGGTTGTGTGCAAAGGCAGAGTGATGTCAGTAAAACTGCAATTTTTTAGAGCTTTAAATATACCCCGCCTTACAGATATTTTACACTTTATGTTGTGAATGAGATGACAAATGTACAATACCAAGATACTTGAACATTTCCCCTTGTAAAGCGAATCAAAAAAATGCCCAATAGGTTGCTGTAGCAATAAAATCTTATCAACTGAAAAGCAATTCTGTTTTGGCTCAACATAATTTTCTTGTTTAACACAACAATAATTGTTATTTTGACATAACAAATAACATTTATTCAATTTAACTTAAAATGTGTATTTAACCTACCAACTTCTGCTTTTTATTTTAATACATTCTTTTGGTTAATTTAACATGAAATAGTAACAATATTGAATGTTTAAAATAAAATTATCTTGATTGTTAAAACAATGCCAAAAATATTATCAAATCTACACAATTATTTTAACATTTGCATTTTGTTACTTTAACAATGATTTTTGTTTGTCATGTCCTTCTTTACGTGTAAGAAGAAGGTGATATGTGAGTAAAAAAAATACTTGATACTATGATTTTGTAGCGATGATTGTATAAGTAATAGTTTACTGAAATTTTAGGTTGGAATAATTAAAATCATAATGGAAACTAATTAAAATGCAAAATGTTTCGACTTGACGACGTTAGTATGAGTAATGAAATATTAATAATACAATAATACTGTTATTATGAGTAATTGAAAAAAGACTGTAGTAAAGTCGAATGGTCTAGCGATATAAATTAGTTTTAAACATCTCAAGCCAAAATTTCATTTAACCCTTAATAAATTAATACAGAGAAAAATATTTATTAAGAAATAACAGTAAATTTATATAACATTATCTACTAAACATAAAATATATTATTGCAGAGTAATTAATAATGCCAAAACTTTAAAACCTAAAAATATGCATTCATATTCTCTAAAAAAAAACATATTTCGGTGGTTAACGATAAATAAATAAAACTATGTATATATTGCTAAATATCAGCTGTCTAGTCAATAAGCTTTTTAGCCAGGGTATTTCCTTCGTTTATTTGCTATTTTCTTATCTTATAGCCCTCATTCTCTCATTAGCTCCAACACTTTCATGACACCGAAAAGATCCAACCACTTACCACTTATGCCTAACACATGCCCAAGTATGTAAGCAAATAGGACACGTGTTTTTCATTTTGCGATTTGTCCCCTTTCCCAGTAGTCAAAAGAGTACTTTCAGCATCCCGTAAAAGCGACATGTTTATTGCTTTCCGTTGCAGAGTCCACTTTAAAGACGGACCCGTTCGCTTTCTATACACCACGATGACATCCTTACAAAGTGGAATACCGAAGAGATTTATTGGCGGCTTCCTCTGCGCCTCTCCGCACGAAACCATACGGGTTAATTTGCGTTCCGGCGAAGATCCCTTTTCGTAGGTGTTCCCATATACGACTCCTTGCTCTCGTCTCTAATTTATAATAGGCTCGCTATCGGTTCCCGAACGTGTTAGGTCAAAATTTTATCTTAATGGGACTGGATGCGGCGATTAAAAAGATGTATGGATCGGAGAAGGAGTACGGTAAGACTGCGTCTTGTTCGTGTATACGCGAGGGAACGGTGAGCGTTGAAGAAGACGGACTGGAAACTGTAATGTAAGCGTTTAAAGTATTTTTGGTGCGTTTAAAGTGGACTTGATAAAATTACGTGGGTTATATAATGTTACTGAATTATTAGGAAACACCTTCGAATTCCTTTTGCTGTTTAATTTACGTATTGGTCCGGTCTGAACAACTATTATTTCGAATTAATTTAGATTGTCAACTTTTAGGAAATAGTCAATAAAATTATTTAAAGATGAATATGTAAGGGAATTCAGCATACGATTCTTAAAAGGGCAAATTTCAATAGTAACATATTAATACATAAGCTGTTCGCAAACTATTCTTTACCCCAAGATACGACCTTTCATTAAAAACAATTTTCTATCCGTGTTTGAATTACTCGAATACCTAGAATCCATCTCCTTAGAAACGATATAAAAAGCAAAGCAATTATGTGCACATTAGTGAGTAAAGGTTTCCTTTGTTGAAAAAATGTTTTGAACTTTGACCAGATAGGGTTCGAGGGTACTAAAAACAAACATTTTTTGAATACCGAAATGTCCAAAGTTCCTAACGTCACTATTTAATTTCAATTTAACCATATGATAAAAATAACTGAATTCAAGTTACGTGAGCAATTCTTATTGTAAGTTTAATAAAATTCTTTTTTTCCCAGCAGGGAGGAAAGTTGTACTTTTCCTCCCTAGGAAGGAAAAGTAAGTGACATTGAAATGATGAAACTGTACATATTATAATATGTGACATTATTGATAGATGACATTAGTACATTCGACCCAGTCTGAGTTCATTTATGAGATAGTTGCTAAATTATTAGGTATTAAATTTCAATTAAACTATTATTAAACACTTTCAAAACGATGTTAACTTAACAGTTCTCAAAAAATATTTGACAGATTAAGCCAACTACCTGTCATGTCACTCACAGGTATGTCCCTATTATTTTTAGACATTTAGTTAAAATGGGACTGGCTGGGAAAAAAGTAGTACTCAAACCACGTGAGGAAAGTGCTATTGCAGGCCGCGGGCAAATATTATATATTGTAAAATAAAAGTAATAAAGCACTTTCCTCCCTTGATTTGAAATATACTATTCTTAACACAAAAAAATAATGTTCCTTCATTTGATCGTATTTTTTTGAATCTCAGAACCACTGTCAATTTTCAATACTAGATAAATGTGAGTTGGAATGAAGAGAAGGAGCTAGCGGCCGACAACTCATAGTTGAGTGAGACTGATTTGTTTCTACTCTAACTCATCGGTTTAAAATATAGGGCGTAGGTTTAAATTTGATAACATTGAAGAATTTTAATCTTTATTATCCACTCGAGATGCAAAATTTATAATGCAAATAGGCCTGTTATAAATAACGTTTGTGATTTTTTTTTAATTTTAGAGGCTCATTTCTTTCTTTTAGCTCCAGCATAGAGTGGCCATTAGTTCTAACAAGTTAAAGAATGTTACCGTTCCTACGACTTACTAGAAAACGCTCTAATATTTCAGTGAATTACGGTAAGATGCAACATTTCTTTACCTATTGGGTGTATCCTCCTTCTGTAAATATAATTTTTTTATGTACTCTTTATGACACTTTTCTACGATAAATTATTCTTAATTTAAAAATTGCATTTTGAATTTTCTATCTAATAATTTAATAAGAACTTTCATATGACGTTTCGCTTCTTCATAGCCATCATCAAGGTTTTTATTTTTTATCGGAGATAAAGAGAATATTGGATTTTAACACAGTTTTCTCTGTTATTTCAAACATTCATGTTAGCAAAAACTTTAGACATGCGTTAATTGAAGAAAAAATCATTTTAGGTTAAACAAGGTAGTCACTACATTTTAAACAATCAAAAATTTTAATTGTTGTTTAAATAAATATACAAGTTTTCCTAAATTCAAAGAATTCGCAACTGCTTTAAAGATAACCGTAACTGAATAAATATTTCAATGCATTACCATTACCACACCATTTTTGAATTTTTGATAAATGCGTCCTGCTGGTGTATCTCCCATGTCCAATCCCATACCTACTAAAAACTTTACTATACTGCTGTATCCAAATCAAATAAATTGATATTACTGTTACTATATACCGGGTGTTCTTGGAAAATGACTCGCCTAAAATTTTTTAAGTATTTGAGATAGACAAACAAAATTTGGAAATTAAGGATGGGACATAAATTTATATTTTTTGGCATAATCAATAAATTTTTGTTACTTCGGGATAATATTTTTGGTACAACGGTACCTGTTTATCATTTATTTTGATAAAAAAAAAACTTTTTCTTTTTTGATAATTTGGAAATGCCATCGGAATACCACCTATTTCCTTTAAGCCTATGTAATTAAAAGACATCTCAGGTCACTGAATCTAACTTCCTTGTGCCCTATTATACCAACACGTTAAGCGTGGTTTAATTAATTTCAAGCGACACTTTGAAGGTGAAGGGAGATTTCATTTTTGCTACAGTGAGTGTCACATTCTAAGCGTCACTTAAAATTAAACCACGCTTAACGTGTTGGTATTAAGGGCCATTGGACTTTTTTTTTGCGGGGCACCTCCAAAGGCGAAACATATAGAATCTCGTCCAGTTGAGCCGGAAGTGACAAAAATTTATTGATTATGTCAAAAAATAATGTTATTTATGTCCCAAGTTTCGTTTCTCTATCACAAAAAGCTACAGCTAATCCCTAAACCAAGTTTTGCAAAGTCTTTTTTTTTTGTTCAATTGGAAAACTACTGCAGCACGGTCCTTCTGTATAATACTAAAATTCTTGATTACGAAAGCAATTTCCAGAGGAGATTAATATCTGATCTACTACATATAAGAACTTCTGATAACTACAATTTTAAAATTGATACCATCAACAACTTCTTCCATTTTAAACTTTCATATCTTGAACATTAATTACTCTTTCGCTGTGTTTGTTAAACCATACTTGTCTGACAATAATTTTTATTGCATAATTTTAATTGCGACCGTTTATTAATTGGTTCATTTTTGTCGGAATTTACTCATTTCATTATTCATGTTTATTTTTGCCAGTGGCATTCACATAGTTTTGTCGTTTTACGGAAAAAAAAAGTCTTTTCATGGACGTATATTTTGAACGATTGCATTTATTCTCCCTTGTTCTGTAACCGTTTAGATTTGATTTTGGTTATGTTTTAATTATTTTTTTTTTTACACTGTGTGGAATGATTCTAATATTCCTTGATTCGCTGTTTAATCATATTTTTTTCTAATAGCCCCATAAATTTCATCATTTCATCAACGTCATTAATGCAATTAAAATAAATGACAAATTCTTCAGCAAAAGAAAGTGCTACTATATCCTGACATCAAATTGCAGCATCCCATCGCATATTGGATTTTTGCAACCCAATTCTGAACACACGTCTTCATTAATTCCACTTTTCAAGTGTATTGAAGTTCACTTCTCATCGACGATCACCTTCGTGACGTTTCAATTAAACGCGCCTACCAAAATCGAAATTTCATCACCGCCCTAAATTAACCAAACAACTAGGCCTGGACGTGTCTTGGTCTTCGTCCTTCGTCGGCAATAAATCATTTCGACGACGTTCCTAGGTCATAATCGCCGGCACAAAGCCGTGCGAAGCCCAAGGAAGAGAAGCACGCCATCTCTTCATCCTCGGCATTAATTGAAAAAATACGCACTGTCATTCCAGCTTGTGTACCAGAGCTAAATTAATTACACGTTAATTAGAGCCCGAAATATGCAGGTCATTAGAGCCTGGGCTGCACGATCGAATATGTGGTTAGTTTTTTTTTTTTCTTATTGCTTATAAGTTAAGTGCTTAAGGAAGTGATTGTTATCTCTAATTAATTTAGTAATTATTGCTATCGTTAATAACTTTTTTGGTATATAGTGCAGGACAAAAATGCGTGATGTGGGAATAGTTTCTAAGACCATTTTTGTTGTCTTTCTATTGTTTATAAAAGTGCATTAGATATCATTTTTATTGAGTTCCTTTCTTAGGTTTGTTAAAAGATATGAAGTTTGCCTAGTAGTAAAGTGATTTTACATATTTCAGGGGATAGAAAATGATTGTGTAGACCTATAAATAAATTTCAGGGAATTATTTTGTGAACATATTCTAACGATGCTTAATTTTTGGAAGTTGATTTATTTATAATTTCTTCATCAGAAATGTATAATATTCTTATTATATATTTCTGTATTCATGTACAGCTGTAACTAATAAACATTATATAAATCAGCAACTGATGTAAACTTAATTAATCTACTTTAATGTAAAATTCAAAATTCAGTCGTATAACAAAAAATATCCATTATCCAATTATCCAATATCCATATTTTACTTCAAAAAAATCAATCCAACATGACTTCATTTTACTGTTGGCATCAGATGTCTAAATTAATAATACAAAAGTAAAGAATTACTTACACATGTTAATTGAAAAATATATTCAGCGTGATTAATTAGTACACTAAAGTACAGTTATCTTCTACGTCCTTGGAGGTATCCAAGTAAAAGTAAGGGAGACTGTAGCCTTTGATTTGAAATCCGCTTCACTTCCTCATTACAAAAATATAAAGTTGTAATAATTTAAAAGGAATGCAATAATAATAAGGATCCATTGCAGCTATGGCATAGGCAGCTTTGATTGATTGATGATTGTCAAAACCTTCTTTTTTATTATTCATTAAATTGGTTACAGGGTGAGTCAAACACAAGTTAATTACTTCCTTAGTTTTCTTTTTTACTAACTTTTATTTTTGTTAAGCATTTCGTATATCCAAAACTATTAGTATTCGGGATATTTTCATTTTTGTATGCAAAATATTGATGAGGTTGTATTTAAATATTTACCATTTAGGTATGAGTTGGTCATGATTTATTTGTCAAAAATTGACAATTTCCAAATAGATCTCAGAAAAAATTACTGAAAAGATAAAAACAATATCATTTCAATAAATGCAATAAATTTTAATTACAGCAATATCCCTTGTTATTGGAGCTGTTTTATAAACTACAACATATTTAACTACCATACTCAAGTTTGTGTGTAAAAATGTGATATGGATTACTTGTAGAATAATAGTGGTAATTGCGCTTGTTAACACAACCATTTCTATAAAAAGTAACTTCATCTCTAAATAATACATAGTTAAAAAAGTCTCTTTGTTGATTAATTTTTTGTAGGGCTAATTCACAAAATGCTAACTTCTGCTACAAAAATCATTATCAGTTAATTTTTAATGCAATTGAGTGTGGTAAGGATACATTTTATTTTTAGAAAGATTTTTATTTTTGCGCATTGTAGGAACTGAGTTCTTTGGAAATACTCCTTAAGCTTGTATGTGGGTTTTCGGTAACTGTCGATAAGACAATCATTTCGTTTTCCCTGGTCATAATAGTATTTCCTCGCTCATGTTTTTCACAGCTTACTGATCCAGTCGTATTAAATCGATCCATAAATCTTTCAAAGCTTGCTTTTGCAGGTTGTCGCCTCTCAAAAAAACGTTCATGATAAATTCTTGCTGCTAGCAATGTATTTTTATTGCATGCCCTCAATATTCAAGGCATACTTAGCCAATGGACTACAGGCAGTTAAAATAAACAGTGTTTCGGGTGTAGCGTATTCCAGTACGCTATTCACAGACTTTGGTGTTCCTCGGGGTAGCGTGCTAGGGCTATTTTTATTTTTAATTTTTATAAATGACATTTTTGTAAACGTTTCATGCAACAATCAAAAAATAATGAATTACGCAGACGATACAAACTTGCTGTTTAGTGGTTTTGATTTTCTATTCTTAATCTAAACTGGACAAGATATATATCGTTTTGTAAAACAATGGTTTATAGAGAATGGTTTACGAATAAATGAAAATAAAACGTTTTGTACACTGTTTAAAATCAATGAACGAACACACTTCAGTTGATATTGTTCTAGATAACGATAAATTAAAATTAACAAAATCCTGTCGTTTCTTGGGAGTCAGTATAGATGACACACTTAGATGTACCCACCGCATAGAACAGGTGTGTGGCAGGCTCGGTGGTACTTGCTTCGCATTAAAAATATTAAGTAGAGTCTGTAATTATGCAACTGTGAAGGCAGTATACCATTTCATACTGTGTTTCGATAATCCATTATGGTATCTTGCTCTGGGGATCCTCTCCCAAAGCTGAGCACATATTCGTTTTACAGAAAAGGGCGGTGCGAGCACTACTAGGCCTGAATTTTAACGTATCACTTCGATCCGTCTTTAGATCTAGCGGCTTTCTCACTTTGTATGGTATTTACATACATGAATTTTATTTACCTTTAAAAACAAAACTTTAGTTAGAGATAACAAAAAAACACATACACATACAACAAGATATAAAACAAATTATAATGTTCCTCGACACCGACTAACTAAATCCACCAAAGGTATACTTTACAATAGTATTCGTTATTTCAACAAATTACCTTCAAATATAAAATTAAAAAATAACTTTGTAAAATTTAAACGAATGACATATTCTTACATATGTAATATTGAGCCATACAGTGTTCCTGAATTTCTTGAATTTAATTAGTTGAATTGTATATAATTAAAATAATGTAGGTGCATAAGTAAATATTTTCTTTTTCTTAGTTTAGACGTTGTTTCGATTTGTACAGTGTAGTGGAAACAAATACTATATTATTATTATGCATATCATATCTATCATTTCATCACGAATAAAATTCGTCTTTGTCCTAGTTTAAATTCCTTAAAATAGCAACAAATATACCATGCCACGGAACTCAGACACAATAATGGTAAACTCAATTTTTGAGAAATAAATGGCTAACTCATAACTGGTAAACATTTAAATACTTCCTCAAAACTTTGTATACAGATGAAAATATCTCAAAAAACTAAGTTTAGGGAAAATAATGAATTTGTGTTTTGACTCACCCTGTAATCAGTTTAAGGAGTATATAAAAAAATCATTTTTATAAATTTCTACAATCATTAGAAGCTGTGGCTGCAATTAAACACAAATTATACATGGTATTGAACTCGGATATAACTTTTTAAATAATGTATTATAACTTTATATTTTTCTAATAAGGAAATGAAGCGGAAGTGAAACTAAAAGTAAAATACAGGGTGTTACGTATAAAAAAATGTTATTTTGACCTGGCATGGCATTCTGGAACACCGGCTAACATTGTAACTAATTTTAAAATATGAAACTTGATGGTAGCTAGAATCTCTCCTACCTCAAAGTACATAGTCTTGATACTGGACTTTATCGTACTAGTCCATCATACTGCTTGCTACTTACCAAATACAGGTAGAAAGTAATAAAATAAAAATTAATCAAAAAATTAAAAAAAAAACACTAAAAACCACGTTAAAATTTTAATTTAGAAATTACCAAAAACAGAAATATTCTATAAGGAAAAGCAACAATTACTGAGACGTATATTCAAGTTTTATATATGTAAGTGATCGTAAAATTACTCTCAAGAAATGAACTAATGAAGATTAAAAGGTCAATGAAAGTGTTAGGAATGTTGAAAATCAAAGATATTGAAGTAAAAATGGATTTAAAAAAGATGAAAATTGATCTTGTATTCTTAGACTTTTTCTAACAAATGTATGTATTTATAATATTATAGATACAGGTTACAAAAGTAGTAATAACAGTAGTTTAAAAATTCTACATGCATACGATAAAGGGTACAAAATGAAATTACTTAAAACGTACCAAATATAAAAGCATAGGAAGAATAATATATAATGTCTCATGGTGGTACAACTTTAAACGAGAATGAATGATGTTTTACATCTTTTAACTATTTTGTTACCCATTTTCATAGTTTTGCTAACTTACAAATTTCTACAAGTTTGGGAGAATTTGCCTTTCCTTTGATACGCAACCACCTTCTTTAAATTACAAACTTCATATTTTAAAAAGAGAGAAAAAACACCAAAAATACTTTGAATAACTCATCGAATGCCATGACCTGCAACAATCTTACTTATCGTCACAACTCCTTTTTGTGCTCCATATATTTATACAACTGACAAGCGCAGAGCTTACAAACTTATGTTGTACATACGTACATATGCACGTTCAGCAACTAGTGTAGTGGCGCAAGGTTAATGGCACACACGAAACACGAAAAACATTGCGTACAGATGCGTTTAAGTCAATGTCGTCGGTTGCAATTACACGTTACTCTGTCTGATTATTTATTTTTTGTTGCTATGATAATGTGTATTACGCGTTTACATAAGTTCGTGTGGCAGTTTCGGACGCATTATAAGTAATAAATTTTAACGTGACCACCAAGATATGCGTGTTTTATTGCTGGTAATGATTTTTCTTTTTAGAAACGAGATCAAGAACGTGGATAACGAAATACGTTTTTGTGTATCATTTCACGTAGGTGTAAGTAGTATATAGTATGCTTTAGTAGGTATAAGGGTTTACCATCTTTAACAAATTAAATGTGAATTAAAGCTCTATAAATCCTGGATTATTTATGCAACCGAAACCACAGGTACTGCGTACAGAGCAATGCATAATTCTGAATTGTTTGCAAATAATTTTTAATTACTATTTCAGTGTACTGTTGCTTTGATTGCATTAATAATCGACGATTTGTTAAGCTTAGATTGGTATTTAATTTGCTAAAGAAAGAACTTTAAGCCAAATTAGTCCTACCGACGAAGGTGTAATTTTCTGAAAACATATTTTATATAGAGTTTATTTGCTTGATCTTCTTTTTTAGGTTTTACCTCCCTTTTTGGAAAATAGATTACACTCTGACAGAAAAGATGCTTTATACTAGGGACGGTTACAACAAAAATAAACCAAAGAAATATTTTATTTCCCACAATTTTGTTAAACACTAGGGTGGGAGAGGACCAAAAATGTTTTAATTGATTAATTTTTAACTTAAACATTATGATGATTTTTAATTAATGTATTTCTGCTTTTAACTGCAATGATTAGGAGGAATTATTCCCAAGAAAAAAATTCTCCTCACGCAGCATTCGAACCTACATCCCCTCGTTTGCCGGATGAGCGCTTTACCAATTAAAACTAGTAAAGGATGAGGATTCGATCGTTTAATGGAACATACGTCGATATTAGATCTTGAAAAGGCCGGCAGAACGGCAAATATGCAAAGATTGCAAGTTGTTTACACTAAGAAAATAACAAATTAATGTATTTCTGCTCTCATCACCCTCTACTAGCTTAATTGGTGAAGCGCTCGTCCGGCAAACGAGGGAATGCAGGTTCGAATCCTGCGTGAGGAGAAAAATTTTTCTTGGGAAAAAATCTTCCCTAATCATTACAGTTAAAAGCAAAAATGCATAAATTTGTTATTATGATGATTTTTTTATTAATCATATTAACCATTTTTAAACACACAATTTATAATGTTTTAAATAATGTAATGAACTTTTTTGAACATTGGGAAGAATGAGGGTGATTTTTCTTTGAACTGATTAAATTAAATATTTTTTTTGAAATTATAAATAGAGAGTGCTAAGCATTAGACATGCTTAAGATCATTAATTTTTTTATTGACAAAACAAAATTTGTTACGTCATGGCAAGTTGTTCTTGGAATAACGATCTTATGCAGTGGTGTGTTCTCGTTTATACGAGCAAACCTAGGGGCACTGGTAATCCAGTGAATTTGCACGAGCTAGATCAGTGACTGCATTGCCGGCTTTATGTTACGATCGCTTTTTGAGTGAGAGTTTATGGGTGGACGCGCATAAAATTAAAGAAACAATGAATTAATCGGGGTGCAAAAATTGTTGACCGTTATAAATACCCGAACGCGTATTCATCTATTTCGGCAAACCGCGCGTGCGTTATTCGGGTAATACCAGTAGATTTCCGTTTGAGAGATTATAAAATTTCGTAGGCTCGTGAATAAAATAGGATTGTGAGGGTTTGTGTTACCGCACGGGAATTAGATTAGAATCAGGCGATTTAGAAAGGTGAGTAGATATAGAGGGAGCTAATTCATCCCGCGGAATTAAAAAGTATACCTATAACAAATAAGTAGGCACTTTTGGAGAGGTTTAGAACTTTTTGCGGGTGGGTCGAATGGTGAGTGTGGTACAGGGCGGCTTTAGTTGCTTATAGTAAGGGATTCATTGCAAAAATTTCAGGCAGAATTAGTTGCAATTAACCAGGCAGTACATTATATTAGATGCGAGTAAAAATTTATACGGGACGTGCGAATTATAACTGATAGCTTATCTGCATTAGAGGCGTTAGAAAATTTGAGAAATTAGACCGATTTGTTACTAGATGTCACGTGAAGGGGTGTAAATTTTTTTTGGAGTAGTGTTTCTGTAGCACAAGGTTATATCGAAAATTCTATTGCAAATAAGCTAAAAATTTCCAAAAAAAAATGTAGAAAATCTGCTAAAAGTTTAAGTGAATATAAAGGTAATAATAAAGGATATCGTCAATCTTCAGAAAATAAATTTCATCAGAATATACTTTCTCTACCAGTAAGAATCACGAATTTATAGAATTTTATAATTACATACAACAACAAGAAACTATGAACCCAAGTGTTTCAATAAATAATAATTGTTTTAACTACATTGTTAACATTAAGTGTTATTTCAGTGTTATAGTTCTTGCTGTATTAATAAATATTTTAGATTGAATAGTTTACTTAAATTGATTTAACGATGAAGTTATATAGATAATAAAAGTGAAAATGACTTTAACAATTGCTCATTTACTCTATTATTATTATTTACGCCCACTAAAGCGAGCCCAAAAGCACTACCTTACACCTGGTCCCGCATAATTTTTTTTTAAGGCCTACTCCTTTAAGAAGCTTCTCACGTATGCATAATGAATGGAAAATTACCCAACACCATTGAGTCAGTTAGATTTTGGTGTACCTCGCCTTAGTGGTAAATCTTCCGCTACGTTTCCCATTCCTAGAGCTCGTACCAACACATTACTTAAGGCTCTCCTTAACACATATGTCTAGAAACATCGACCAAATGTTCACTGATCCGTTTTAACTTGCAGCTCTTTTGTACTTAACCTTTATTATTTAATTTTTTTTGTGAATAACTTTAATTTTGTAAAATGGCTCTAGCTTATACTTATAATTAAGGATTGTATACCGGTTTACCGGTAAACCGGTTCACCGGTAAATTGACCCAAAAACGTTCGGTAAATTTACCGGTAATTCGGTAAATGAAAAATCCATACCAGAATTTTTTATCTACGAAATATTGTGTTTATAGATATGTATTTAAAGGTCTAAAGAGACATTGAAAGTAAAAAAAAAAAAAAACAGGTACACTTATTAATTTTATGGGAGATGTTTTTTGTTTAATTTTAATTTAAACTTTCTTGAGATTTGAACCGCTGTAATGCACTAGAATAGAGAATATAGAAAAGAAACTGACAAAAACTTTTGATTAAAAAATTATCTTAATATTATCAGAAAGAGAAGGAAGAGAAGGAATCAAAAAATTCTCAACAAAAAAAGCAAAAAATTGAAAAAAAAAGGTCGTGTAGAAATTAAAAGAAAATAAGAATGGAAACAAGACGGATTCCGAAAAGCAACGTAAAGTAAAGCGAGATTAATGTTCATTTGTTGCTAGGACGGTAGGAAGCAAAACACCCCACTTTTCCTACCTGCCTTTGGCAACAAGTACAATTTCAATTCTTTCATTTTATGTTTTTTTTTGTGTGGATTTTATTTATCTCTCGAAAAAAGTTGAATTAGCATATGTGATTTGTGCTCTAGAACTTTTTAAGATTTTTAAAAGTTTAAAATCGTTTTTCTTAATGAGACATTAACTCAGTCTCATTTTTTTAATATTTAAAAATAATAATATGTATTCATATAAACAACATTTCACGTATATAAATTAATAGCAATTTTGAATACACCACATTATGAGAGAACGTTAATGCAAGATTGTTGTAAAACAACATTAAAATTTGAACCTTAAATATTTTGTTTTACTTCTTGCAACTGTTTAAAATAATTAAATACAAATATTTATTACAAAATTCTAATATTATGCCTTAAGATTGTGTAAAATATGTATTATTCTGGCCTAACTTCTAACCCTATTTTCTTGGGGAATCCCCATTAATGTCACACATGAAAAAAAAAAATTACCGGTACACCGGTATTTTCATTTTCATTTACCGAATTACCGGTAAATGAAAAAATCGGTAAATTTACAATCACTACTTATAATGCTTCTCTTTTTTCTTTCATTTTTGTTTGTATTATTATTGTTATTATCGAACGCTGTACTTTACTTTTTCCTATATTTGTCCTTTAATTGGAATATTTTCTGTGGACAATAAAGATTACACTGCGTGACACGATTTTGGTACCTGAAAAACTGATTACTATTATGATTTTCAATTAGTTGCAATATGTAAGCAGTGGATGTTTTTTGTTACTATCACGTCTTGTTTTTGAAGTATACACTGATGGCATTAGATAGGCTATGCCAATTCTGGCACAAAATCTTAGGATTTTCAATGGGGGTGGAGTTCACATTTTATCCCCTCATAGATACAATATGCATATTTATATGTCACTTCGTGCTCGTAGCGACAGATTGAAATATTCTACCTGATATACATACCGGGTGTCCAGCCTAAGATGCAACGGTACATAGCCAATTTATTATTGTTTTTTGGAAAAATGTTTCAAATAAATGTTGGCTCGAATCATATTCTACACATTTTAAAATTAGTTTCAGTAATGGCGAACTTCCGGTTGTACCGGAAGTAGATACTTTATTATTTTAAATGGAACACCCTGTATATTACTGTATTTTTGGATTGCTTGTTAATTTTAAATAACAATACGTTAGGCATACATTGGGGCTAAGTTGCACCGTTTCCGAATTACATGACGTTTTTTCGAAAAATAATGACATTTGCAATATTTGCGGTGTTTGCAAATATCTCCGGCAATGCGAAAGTTAGAAAGATGCGGTTTTCAGTTTTTGCTTAATTATGAAACAGCACACGTCAATTATTTTAAAATTGTTGCTGTAATGATATTAAAGAACTTAATAATCGATAATTTTTTAAATTGAATGGTACAGCAATTTTTACATAAATGGATGTAAAATTTGATTTTCTTTCGATTTTATGCGAGTGACATTGTGTCTACCTCCAAAGGTTTCGGAGATATTCGCGATTTTTCAGTTTTTCATGATGGATACGTATTGCGAAGCGCCGCCACCTCCCCTCGCATTTCACCAGGCTTGGGACTAATTAACAAAACAAAATAAGTTTTGTCGTTAGTTTTAATTTTGTCGTTAATTTAATCGAATAATGATATTAAATAAAGCAATGTGTATATTTTTTAAGTTTTTTACCAATAATTATTAGCTACCGTATCCAAAAAACAGTACGTCATAGAAAAAAAGTACATAGGTGTTCTTATTAAGCGATTTGTATAAATAAATAAACAGGAAAAATTGAAGTGGGTACTTAATTTTTTTTTTAATTTGTAACGTAGTGTTATTATTATTATTATAACACCAACAAGAACTTTTTCAGTCAAAAGGAGACTTATATGTATTGACCATCTTTTCCAGCATTTCTCCTGCAATCTACCATTCCCCAGAGACTCATTTAGCAATTTTTGAAAAATTACCCAACACTAACAAGAACTTTCCCAGTCAAAAGTAGACTTTCATGTATTGTCCACCTTTTCCAGCATTTACCTTGCAATCTACCACCGTCACAGAATCATTTAGCGGTTTTTCTCCGCCATAATACGACACGACTTTGACGTGAGCTCCCCCGAACGATGATCCACCGAGCAATCGAGCCGGTCAGAGCCGAGGGAGGCAGGGGTAACGGATTGGCCAACGGACGGACAGCCGAAGCGGGCATACGCAGCGGCAACCGTCCCATCCATCCATCCCCGTCAGCGAGGCCGCTACCAGTGTTGCCTCATTACCGTTGAAATACGAGCCGCGGCTTTAATAACACCTCATGTTGGAAATAATTGCCCGGGAACACAAAACGCTTGTTTTTGTTAGGTGGTCCGGCGTTCCGTCGGGGGCACCACCGGCGGCGTTTGAGCTCTTTCGGAGAGCGCACATACCCCGAAAGCGCACGCACATTAAACTTGAGAGGAACTCAATCGTGATCCGGCCGCGGCTGTAGTTTCCAGCCGCCGAAAAAAAAGAGATTAAATATATATGGAGAATGATGCAGCGGCGACAGTTGTTCGGTTTTTCGATTTGGTTGGTCTTCTGGTTTTGGTTTCGGATGTCGTTAGATATTTGATACCGAAAAAAAAAACACTTAATTGGGCGACTTAATAATTAATGTTTCATTTTAGAACAGCACAAAGAGAAAAATATTTTGTAGAAAACAAATTGTAGTAGTATTTACAACAATTGCAATTCAGTCTATTAATGTGATACGTAAATTCTATGTCGCAAAATTCTCATTAGTACACTATTTCCCTTGTAGTATTATGATGCCTAGACGTCACGTGACTAAATATAATGTTGAAATTCTTATTTTTTCTAATTAAAGTTATGGATTCTACTTTGAATTTAAAAAAATAATCTGGTTTGAAGTTAAATATATTAAATATATAAGTTGAATACCAAACTTAGAAAAATAATTGATGGATTTACAATAAGTATTTCTCATACAAACAATAATAACGTTTTAAATTATTAGTTCATATGTAGGTATAAACACATACTGCAGTATGTATAAATATACACGTGTGAGTAGCGAGCAGCTAGTCTATACCAGAGAGCGCATAGTGAAAAGTTGAAGCGAGCGGAGCGAGCCGCCGAAACAAATCAGCAATTACATTAATATTCGTGAATATAAATCATAAAAATAAATATTAGTAATTAAGTGAATTAGTTTAACCCCTTAAGCGATCATTATTTTTTGGGGTAAATGCCACAAAATTGACAATTTTACGTTTTGAGCCCGTATATTTACGGAATTACTAGTAATAGTCCATTGCAGTTCGCCCGTATATATACGATGTAATCGCTTAAGGAGTTAATAAGTGTTTTTAAGTAGTGTTTAGTTATTTATTAATTAGTATTAGTGTTTTTATTAGTATTCATTTATTTTATTGGACCTTGAGTGGAAATAAATATTTTAATGTTAATTAATATTATTAAATATTCCTGGTGCTTATTTAGACTCGAAAACATGACAATATATATATCGTATTATAATGACAAAACCATCTAATTAATGGTGTCCTTCTTTAGCCTTGAGTGAAAACTTTTTATAATTTTTGCCAAAACGATCATTTCATTCACGTGATACTCTCAATTTAGTCATTAAGGGAGAATGGGGGAATGACGTTCGCCTAAGGGAAATTGTTCATAATTCCGTCTTTTGGAACCAATTTTAACATATTTGTGCTTTAAATGATCTAGGTATGTCTTGTATAAACATGTGTATGCGCTGAGTTCTAAAATCACTAGATAGTAAAAATGAAAAATGAAAAAGTAAAATTCAGTGTTTGATTGTTATTTCCTCTTGCATCGGGTAATGACGGTCGCCCATATGGCTAATGGCGGTCAAAAAGTTACCTAATGTAACCAAATAAATACAACCTACTTGTGAAAAAGCTTTAATCGGGATTTATAAGGCACGGTCTAGTTATATATATATAAAAGAAAACATTTAATAAAATTTAAGTTTTCCATATCTTAGGTTTTTGTAATGACTTAATATTCCAACAATGTCAGCTTTCGTAATACAACTAAGATCATCAACAACCGGAAAAATAAATATATTTGGCTGACCCTGGTACTGCCGCATGAACTTTACAGTTATAACTTTCTTGTGTAATTCAGTCACCTGCGCAACGAATTCTTTTTTAGATTTTTCATTGGAAACCATTACAAGTACAAAGGAGGGCGTTAACTTCTAGTGTTGGAGCCATTCGCTTACGGGCATAAATAAACATAGGTGGAATATATCCCCCTGTTGCATTCATGCAACAAATTACTGTTGTAGTCTTTCCCCTTTCTCCGGAAGTTACAACACCAATTCTCTTTTGCCCTTTTATTCCAATAATTTTGCCTGTTTCTTGAACAGTAGTAAAACCACTTTCATCCATATTGTATATTTTATGGGGAGGGAACCGGTATTTTGTCATAACTTTCTCAAGATTTTTAAAAAATAGAGAAACCTCACTCTTGTTAAATCCTTTAATTCTGTTCAAACTTGTTGCCTCTTACTGATAGTGAAGGGTTTCTTTTAAGAAACCCTCCTAACCAATCTTTACCAGCAAGTCGACTCCCCCTGTTAAACCTGTGTTGTATCTGTAGCCTCTCTGCATATTCATAAACTAATTTTCGCAGCTGAAGTGGAGTCACTCCATAATACATGCTCGCTAAAGTTTTCACATTTGAAGCAATATCGGCCTCCTGCTGTTTAGTAAATACTGGCTTTCTCCCCATGCTTGGACCCCCCTTCAGTTAAAGACTTGTATGTTTGCTGAAATGTAGAAAATGGTATGTGGTGATTTTTGGCCGCTTGTCTTTGGCTTATTCCATTTTTTACTTCATCAAATGCAATTGACAAGTCCTCTTCAGTCCAAACAGCCTTCTCAGTAATCCGTTTGTAATTTCTTGGCATCTGAAAATAAATGAAATTATAAGTGGGGTAATGGTGGTCAAGTGACCGCAATTACCCAATCTTTCTAGGAACCGTTAAACAAATAATATAACAAAACACGCGAAAAAAAGAAGAAATCTAATACGTGGATAAGCAAGTAGTCCTACTTACCTTCCCAAAAAATATATTTGAAAATTATAATGTAAGAAGACAATCTTTTAAGACATTAAACACCTGTAGCACTTACTTACATGGCATCCGCGGAAAAGTATAAAATGCCTGCTCAACGTCTACCGCTCAACTGAATTAAAAATTGGTCTGTTCTATGTGGTTTGATGTCGGTTCACTAAAGGGCGCTCGCTACATGTATCGCAATTTTATTTGAAATAATTAGTTAGATATTGTACTGATCGCTATTACCCTATGACCGTCATTTCCCCCTTCTCCCTTACTTCTAGGCGAGAAAGTTCCGGGGGAACCTAAAAGAACCGAGGTTAGAATTTCTAAGTTTACCCTTAAATATTGATTCAGTACCGCTGATACTTCAACTGTGTGTGGCGAGTGCAAAGAATACTGATACGTTTTGATGATTAAATACAAATATATTTTTTCTAACTCCTACGTTTGGTATTGAAAAGAATTTTGCCAAAAAGAATATAGTGGCAGAATTATTACTTGGCCGTTAATAAAATCGAAGACAACTTTTTTTATTTCAAGTACGGTATCGTTATTTTAGCAACGTTTTCTTCAACATCACAATTAAATACATTAAAACGTAGAATATAATCTTTTGTTTACGCAAGTCCAGAGAATCTACGTTGAACAGATAACACCCTCTCACTGAAAAAAAAAAAAACGCACCGAATACACGCCGAAGTTTTTTAAGCGAAGATAAATAGATAGATAGATAGATATTTATTTCAAACAATATCAAACAAAAAAAGACAATGATGAAATATGTCAACAGAATACAAACAAAAATAATGAAATACTTAAATTAAACTAAATATTATTATTACGAAAATCGGCAACAGAATAATAGCTCAAATTCAAAAGATAGCATTTAACTTGCTTTTGAAATCCTTTCAGGTTATCACCTGCTTTTATATTCCAAGGCAGTTTATTATATAGTTTGCATCCCATGTATATTAAATTCCTTTGAAAAACAGTAGTTCTATGTCTTGGTGGTAACAAATAATTAATAATTCTGGTATTGTAATTATGCGACACACTGTCGTCGAACTCCTCACGATGCTTGTAAAGAAAACACAAAACTTCATAGATATAATCATCGTAAAAAGTTAAGATTTTGTGTTCCTTAAAAGCACTTCTACTAGAGGCGCGTGAGTCAAGGCTTAATAAAGTTGTAATGGCTTGTTTTTGAATTAGAAATATTCTCGCGGCGGAAGTGCATCCCCCTCCAATAAATGATGCCATATGTCATCCGAGAATAGAAGTTGGCATAGTAAAAATTATTATAAAAAAAGATTATAGAGAGCATAGCAGGTGCGCGCCAGTTCACCACACAGTGTGTCAACATGGCTAATCCAATTAACCTTTTCATCAATGCGCACTCCAAAACCCTCGCAGAGATAGTGAAAGGAGTGTACTTATTGTCAAGGGTTAGACCGTTGATTCTATATCTGCATCTATTAAATAAAATAAGGTTTAGTTTTATCTGAATTAATTATTAATTTGTTAAGGTTCATCCAAGTTTTAATAAGTAAAAAAACTCTATCTACCTCTACAAATAGCTCAGCCAGGGTATTGAAGGTTACAAGTATGCTGATATCATCAGCATACATCGTGATAACATCACTGACACTCAGTGAACATAGTAGATAGTTTAAACTATGCTTAACTCCAAAATTTCAAAATCGAGATATAATTTCAAAGTCAAAAACTTTTAATGGACGGGTTCCGTGAATCAACCTGTATATATTTGCAAGTAATGAAGAGGATTTTTGGATATTATCATAATTAGATAAACATTAAGATAGTTTAAAGTTTTAGTTTATTTATGGTTTTTCTTTTTTTTTCTTGGTTTTCGACTTTCTTTTCCTTCAGAACTGCTTTTATGAGCATTTTATCTTTTTGAAGAAATATTCAACTAAATATTTCTTCTAAAATATATAGAAGTAAATAAAGAATAAAATTTATTTTAATACGTTACTTTCTTTTTCTTTCGACCATTTTCGATAAAATTAACTTTTCTTGACTAAATCAGATCTGAAAAAACTTTTAATATGGTCATTCTATCCAGAGCCATCCAAAAGTGAAAAGGATATAATATTTATACATCTGATTCACTTTACCCCAATGTATGAGGTAAAGCGAATGACGCTTTGGCGAAAAAAAAAAAAATGGTAATGTTGAGTAAATGACAACAAACTTTTCATTGTTTTTTTTTTTAAATTATTTTTTCAAAGGTTACAAAAATATTAACGAAAAGCTTATATTTTTGATTCAGTTAACCCCGTTTAACGGAACTTCATGTTAGTCGGCAGATATCCAAAGCTTAAAAAACTAGGGTTTTTTTAAAAGTTCCTTATCTAGTTTTTTTGTTTTTTATTTCACAAATATCCATATCCCCATGTCCTTCACATATTACACTATAAAAATTCTTTGACAAAGATCTTTGGTAAAAGATATTTGACAAAGAATTTTTATAATGTAATGGGGCAAACTTTCATATAAAAGTTCTTTTATAAAATTTGTTTGTCAAAGATCTTTTATAGTGTAATATTCACTTTAGCCCACAAAGAATATTACTTGATTAACATTGATCTGTAATATTATTTTACAAAAACAAATATTGAAATACGAAAAGTTTTTTCACTATAATCTTTCCTTTTCTGAATAGTCTCTCTATTATTGGCTTTCAACATTTATTTTCCAGTGACCACCAAGTTCTGGAGTTACAAAAATGCACACAATGTTATCGTACAACTTGGTTTAATGACATACGCTAGTCTTAAAAAATTGTAATACCATTTAACAAATACCCTGTATAAACAAAGTTAAAAAAACGAGAGGCGAACTAACCCGGTCCAACTTCCGCCCGACAAACTCGCGGCCGGCTGACAGGTTAGACTTTATCGACAGATTGAATCGCGGTGCGCGGAAATTAATCATTCCGCTGCGACCGGCGACGTCATAAAGTCGAAGAACGAGAGAATGTATTCATTAGCGGATCCCGTGTCCTACACCCGGAATATTGCGCAACGAAGCGCCCGGCTGATGCGGCGCGCCGATCGTCGGCGGGCACCGCCTACCCTCCGGGGATTCCCCCAGGACAACAGCTGATTGCAGGGCCGTGTTTCATTAGCGGACCGTGTACCCGTATCGATACCGCTATCGGGTCCACCAGGACGTGTGTAAATTGATGAACCTGCGTGCGTGTAGTTGTGCGCCCTCTATACTGGCAGACACATAGTATGGATGTTCGTGTATGTGTGTGTGTGTCTGCATTTGCAATTGCATATGTACGTATATGTGGGATTGTGCAATGTGGACGCATGACCGCCAGAAACAGGCATTAAAGACAACGGGAGTTAATAGTTTTCGAGGCGGGTGCTTTTTGCGAAAAGAGCTATAAAGCACTCGTTAAGAGCGTTGCTTAATCAATTTTTAAGTACATTATGAGGGCACTAAATTAGTGCCTGCGAACAAAACGCTAGCAGATGTTTGAGTAATTATTATCTACGACAGGGATGGCAAACCTTTTTCATTGCCATGTCATAATTTTTTAAATAATATATGAGATTAATGATTAAAATTGCATAACATAAAATATGATTATATTCTAAGTATCCAATGAACGTTATATGTGACGGTTAAATAAGAGTAATAAAACTCGTTCTTTCGTTCATTTAATATTTATTATATGATTACTAGTTTCGGCTTTTTAAAAAGCTATCTTCAGATCAACGCCAAAAAGGTAAAATTGTCCATTATTAAATTAAAAAACACCAAACATGAAAATAAATTAAGCGGACACCAACAATTATAAATATAAATTAAATATAAAATTTAAATATAAGAAAAACTTTTCACACAGAATGACAACGATACAAATGATTCACCATATGAAAACTGTGTCTAATGTATTTATATTTATAATTGTTGGTGTCCGCTTAATTTATTTTCATGTTTGGTGTTTTTTAATTTGATAATGGACAATTTTACCTTTTTGACGTTGATCTAAAGATGGCTTTTTAAAAAGCCGAAACTAGTAATCATATCATAAATATTAAACGAACGAAAGAACGAGTTTTACTACTCTTATCTAACCTTTATAAAATATGATGTTTGTTTTCTCTTCTTTTATGCTTTATTTTTCCTTTGCTGTCACAAAAAATAATTCAACAAACGGCACTGGAAAAAATCGCACAATGTTACTACGGAGTTATATATACTACTAAAAATGTATAATTACTTTCAATTTGTTGAGAAAGAATGCATTGTTTTTAGTAATTTTACGCTAACCTAGTATTAATTTCCCCGTTAGCGAAATATTTTTTTTTAGCGTAAATTAGCAACAGTAAATTGTATATTTTCACAAATTTACGAAAATTTCGATTGTCGTGAAAAGGGTACGGCAGGATAAGAAAGATAATTGAAAACCCATAAAAAAGTTGCGACTTCTAGAGAAACCTAATGAGCGGCGCAAAATTTCGGCTTTCTACAATATATGAGGGTCAATAGAAAATATAGTATTGTTGCAACTTTCACTAAATGTCGTGCCCCTTTGCTCAAGGGTTGGGTGTTTGAGCTACTCGCTTCTCTTATTTTACTTATAAATACGGACTATTAAAAAGTACAATAAGAGAAGCGAGTAGCTCAAACCCCAACCCTTGAGCAAAGGGGCACGACATTTAGGGAAAGTCGTGACAGTATCTTAGATTCAATTTTACTTTTTTTTTCAAACTGTTCCACCACAGCTAATTGGATGAAATCGTTTATGTGATGTCAGTTTTCACTGCTGTAGCGTCGAAGTAAAAAAAAACCGTTGCTGGCATAGCCGCCTATAGAAGAAATTAATGTATTTAGGCAATGCGGCATTTGGATTTATTCAGTCAATCGCTAATAACTTCATTTTTCGATAAACTTTCTTCTGGTTGATTTTATTTATTACGCAAAAGTATCAATTTTATGTACATAACGAGAAATCGAACGTTTTTCATCGGTTTATAGTTTTCTGTGGCCACAGAATCAGTCTAATTTTTTTTTTTAGAAGTCTGAGCAATTTTCGGCAATATTTTTTGAATTGCTTAATCAATTAAAGATTCCATTATGTGTATTTATTTATAATTTCAATGCCTTTTATTTGGTACCAAGAACGACCAAAATGAATACATCTAGTTCAAGATATTGTTTTTAAATTGGAAAGAGCTAAAAAAAAATACTAAAAAATCACAATATCTCAAAGACTGTTCCATAAAAAGAAAATTAAACTTGATTTTGGAATTTACCAGGAGAACATCCATAAGAAAAATCATCTCTTATCAAATGTACATGACAAAAAATTCATTTTGTAAACGTTATACTCAATAATTGATTATTTTCAACTACTTCCAAATCTTTTCTCAAATCAGTAGTTATTTGTATCACTAGGCCAGAAACTACAGTTTTGCGAGTATGAGTATGGTTTGTGTACGTTTGTACAAGTACGAATACTCGCAAAAGAGTTTCTGGCCGTGTGATACACAATGTTTTTTGGGCCGATAAATCTTAATTTTGAATTGAAAGTAGCAAAGAAATTTTGACAGTAGGGAGTTGACAGTACAAGTTGGCACACATGTTACATACCTTAGAATGTTGACGTTTCCGAGAATAAAACTTTTTGATGATTACGGTTTGTAGACGAGGCCCACAAGTACGAATACTGTAGTTTCTGGCCTAGTGATACAAATAACTATTAAATCAAATCAATTAATGGCATTTATAGTGCATGCAAACTTAACCACTCAAAGAATTTTACATTTAGTTTATCGAACGGCATTTTACTGTGATATAAAACAAATTTTGTAGTTTCTTCAAATCGTCTAACTGCGTAAATCTTGCAGAAAATCAAAAATTGTTTATATTATTATTATTAATTACTATTGGAAAATCTCTTGATTTGGTTTATCATGCCTCCC
Organism: Protaetia brevitarsis; assembly: GCA_004143645.1. NCBI lineage: Eukaryota > Metazoa > Arthropoda > Insecta > Coleoptera > Scarabaeidae > Protaetia > Protaetia brevitarsis. The sequence continues at coordinate 231,403 of RXPK01000187.1, read as the reverse complement.
AATTTCAAAGAAAAAAAGTTTTGTATTAGAATTCGAGAGGATGAAAATATCGATAATGATAAATTACAAATACCTGTGGTGCCAGTATCGATTCTTGAGGTATCCCAGATCATACGTGTTTTTTCTATATAAATTTGAGAGAAATTTAAGATTTTAGCAACGCACCAGGTATTTCTTTTATTCCATAATATTATATTATAGTTTACGCAGTAGAATATCGTGCTTTACCAAATAAAATCCTTCTTCTTTCATCCTCTTTCCTGCAAAAATTTCTCGGAAATATCAAGGAACATTAATGACCGATCTTTTTCAACAAATTAATTATAAAACGTACTAATTTTTAATAACAAGCCCGATTAACAACAGCAAAAACACAGGGCAAAACGATTACCCTTAACGACCTCGTGTCCTGACGATCCCCCTATTGCTTATGCGATATCTTAAACAAGTCGTCAGCAATTAAATTATCCTCATCAGATATACGGGGTCGGGCGCATATTAATAACAGCACCCAGGAGAGGAAGAGAGAGACAGGGAGAAACAGAGGGAAATAGAGAGGGAAAGGGAGTCTAGGGGTAAGAAACGCGGCCGTTAATTCGCGAAGCCGAGTCGTTAAAACACACAAACCGCTAATGAATCACACACAGGGGCCGAATAAAATAAATTAATTTTTTTTTTCGTTTCGTTTCCAGTGACGCCGTAGTCGTTGTTCGGTTGTTCGGCTGTAGAACCGGGCCGGAGTCGTCGAAGAGGCTCAGGCCGAAAAAAAAAACACCGGCCATATATCAAAGCGAATACAATCGCCCACCTATCCGCAGTTCCCAATGGTTCGACCTGACAGTCGCGTAATTAAGATAATATATTATCGATTGTAATTAAAATCTATTTAGTATAGGGGTAGACGGTCGACTACCGTTTTGGAAAACGAAAAAGAAATTGGAAGAAACCACCTCACTAACCAAAATTATCATTTTCAACGTCAAAAAAGGTCTTTTCTTAACCAACGTATATTTTTTGATATTTGTTTCTTGACTTTTCGGTCTTTTACGTAATATAAAGTAGAAATGTATAACGCACTGAAACAAAAATGGATCTTGAAATAATGCAAGAGTCATAGTTCACATGAAATAATGCATTAAAATTGGTCCAAAGAACGAGTTCATCTAACCAGTGAAAAAGAATTTATTAAATGACCAAGCAATTTATTGAGTAATAAATCATTCATTGTTTTAATGCAACCAAAATCATTGAAAATGAAATGGTAGCTTGATTGGCTCCATGAGATATGTTAATGAGCTTTCTGGTAACACCACGCGCTCAAATAATATTACTTTATCTGTTAACAACTCCAAAATAGATAATCCTTCTGAAGTGGCGGACCTATTCGATAATTATTTCATTAATGAACCGCTGAATGTTCGGAATAATACTAAAACTTCTAATGCTACCGGGGGTGTCCTTCCGCATTGCCGTAATTCTCTTTTTCTTGTACCTTTTGAGCCTAGTGAGCTCCAATATTTAATTAGTGTCAAACTAAAAAATAAATCTTCACATGGTTTTGATGAGATTCCCATGTTTTTAATTAGAAGGGTGTTGTCCGTTATTGTTGAGCCGTTGGTTTATTTGGTGAACTTATCATTTTCTAGTGGAGCCTTCCCTTCCAGATTGAAGTTCACTAGAGTCGTGCCTGTTTATAAAAAGAACGATCGTGATGTGCAGGCGAATTATCGGCCTATTGCGGTGACCTCTGCTTTTTCTAAGATTTTTGAATACTGTTTCCTGGAACGCATATCTAATTACCGATAAACAACACGGGTTTTGTAATGGAAGGTCTACCGGTACTCTCTCCTCTCTTTTTATGAGGAATTAGTTAACGGTGTCGAGGCTGGCGGGAGTCCTGTCGGGATCTTCTGTGACCTGAGTAGGGCTTTCGACAGTGTCGATCACTCGATTTTGCTTAATAAACTCTATGATTACGGCTTTAGGGGAGTGGTTTATGATTGGGTTTCGTCTTTTTTGCGTGACAGGAAGCAATATGTGACAATTACTTATCTTTCCGACGGATCACCTGTGATTGTTAATTCTAATAGTAAGGTGAATAACATAGGAGTTCCACAGGGCTCTGTTTTAGGACCAATCCTTTTTCTTCTTTTCATTAGCGACCTGAGCGTATTTCGGGATAACTTTCTTGTAATGTATGCCGATGATGTCACCTTTTTGGATTCTGCCACCTCTGACATTTCCCTTCAGGAGAACTGTAATAAAATTCTTAAGCTTTTTTCTGATTGGTGCAATTGCAATTTTTTAAATTTAAATATATCAAAAACCGTTAGTCTGAGGTTTCATAACAGACAAAAGCATTGTGATACGATCAAACTGAACTTAGATAATGAATCTTTAACTAACTTAGATAATACTACTTTTCTGGGTCTACAAGTTGATCAACATTTTAGTTGGAAGATGCATTTCGGGAACCTTGTTCATAAATTAAATTCTTTATGCTTCTTGTTTAGAAGTCTGGCGAATGTACTGACTGCAGACCAAATGTTGGCCCTGTATCACGCCCAGGTTGAGTCGAGGCTTAGCTATGGGATTTGTTTGTGGGGGTTGTCTACCTCGGCACCGGACGTCTTTACGGTCCAGAAGAGGATTTTACGCATTACTCTCGGTCTTTCATATCGAGCGAGATGTCGAGATTCGTTTAAACAGTCCGGGATTTTAACTTTGACAAATTTATTTATCTTAAATATCTTACTTTACATATTCAATAGAAAAGACAGCTTTCAGAGGGTCGGTCAAGGGCAAAGAGCTATTACTAGACAACAGAATGATTTCTACATACCGTTTTATAAATATGATATAGGCATGAGGTCGCCCTCATGCATCGGTCTCAAAATCTACAATTCCCTCCCTCAGGAAGTCAAAAATATAGCAAGCTTTTTTCCATTTAAACGTGCTTTGCACGTTTTTTATGATCTAGCCGAATACTTCAACACACCGCAGCTGTGATGTAAATTGTATTCTGATAGTGAGTTTCTAATGTAATATTTTAAGAATAAACTAAGCTATATGGGTAATACGGTCTTTAAAATAAAAATGCTAAATAGCCTCAATATTTCGTCATATATTTATGACTTCCTCAGGAGGACATCTACAATATTACAAAGAATATGAACCAATGGTAATAAAATATTTAAAATAATACTTACAAAGTTCAAATATAATAATCAAATTATACGTATTTAAATTTAGAATTTTTAAAAAAATATTTTATATTGTTTGTCGTCTTCAGTTTTATACATTTATGTGTATTTGACCCCCCTTCCCCTTTTTTTTGACAATTCCTTTAAAAAAATGTAATTTTTAGATAGGAAATATATTATTATTATTATTATTAATATTATTATTATTATTATTGTTCGTTACAACAATAACATATCTCATTGAGCCTCAAAATCAATTGATTAATGTATTTTTTAATAATGTAAGAATTTTTAAAATTGCCCTAATTGTTTTGGAGTTTATTTTGTACAAATAAACGTAGGCGCTGTCGATAATAACCTAGAATTCATTTTTAACGAAAAAGAAAAATCAAAATTTATATTTTTATCCGTTTGCGTAAAAGAGTGTTTTCATGAGAAAGGAAAAATGTTATTTCAAAATTTTATTTGCCTTATACCATATATACACTCCTCTAATAAGATATTACTCACCTCATTTAAAAACATAAAATTGTTATATTAATTTTTTAAACATATACTTAGTTTGGTCCAAATCGTCAAATAATATCAATTTAGAACCAAATTTTTCTCATGTATTATTTCACATGTTCTCCATATCTTTTTCACGATTTAGCTTTCCTTGTATATCTGTTTTCTTTAGTTCCACACCTCCCATTAACTTTGGGTCATCGAACGCTTAAAACAATAAAAAGAAAAGAATTCTCCATCCGGAGAGAGAAAGAAGTTCCTTATAAATCTCCCGAGTTTTCGCTCACTAACTTAGCAACAATTTATCGCAACAATCGAGCTTTACATAATTATAAAACTGAGGGCATAAATCTCTGTTCCTTGTTCTCCTTCTCTTTCTTATTCCCGCTGCATGTACGAGACGTTGGTAGTTATTTTAAGTCTCTAGGTGCAACCCCGAGATGGCGGTTTTCGTCCGGACAAGATTCGTTTAATTAAAACTTATTCCTCGCGTTGTGTTGCTTAAAGCTTCGATGTGTGAGTGAGTGTGGGTGGTTAAAATAAATATATATGGGATGCCGAATTTGAACAGATAGATGAAGAAAAAGGTGAAAATAATGGTGGGAAGAGATTTCAAAATATTGCCTAGAAAATATTTTTTTTTTGCCATTTATTTCTTGATTTTTTACGTAATAACAAAGTAGAAATGTATAATAACGACGTCTTGCTTTAATTTTAAAGCTTTTTAAAGTTACATGTGTAAAGATAAAATTGTTAATTTTAGATATATTATTATGATATTTGTGAATAATTTCTTTTTGATAAAAAAAATCAGTTTTTTTGGTTTTAATGGTTTTTTTTACGTTTTTTTTTGCGTTGTAATATAATTAATATGTTGAATTGATTTCAGTATGAAGTATGAAAAACATTATTAACTTTCTTTTAATTAAACAGTTTTCTAAAAAAAATATTGCTGTATTTAGTAGTTTAGTTTAGTATATAATTTGGTGAAGTATCATATATCTGCTTTATCAAACTTAATTGCATCTCTATGCTTATGTGTTTGAATTATTTCGAATATATTACGTGTTTTTAAATTTTGTAACTCATGGTGAGAGATTGTTGACGATGGATGAACACTTGAGTTGTTGTTTGAGCTATTTCCATGATTTGTATGATTTTAATGATCCGACGTTTCTGCAGTTCGTCTACTGCCGTCATCAGGGTAGCCCTGAAGAGGGCTGTTTCTTGCCAAATTCGTTATTTGCAATTAATTTAAAAAATATGTTCGAGAACCAATGTTTTCTTTATCTTGTGTGAAATTCGAACTCGGTCTCCAAATTCCAAATATCCTCATTTCCACAGTTTCAACATTGATTTGAAGATGCACGAGATAACGAACTAGCTCCTATCTCCAGATTATTCAAATCTGCTGGAGTTTGTATACCATCTTGATTTGTTTGTTCCATCATTGCAACAGATATGAAATCCGAATCTTGGAATACGTTCCTACCAAGAGGGTAGATTCCAGATTTAGTAAATTCATTTACACTTTCCCTATTGTTGCTGACCTCGCGTAAGTTTCGCCCACAAACCCACAAAATGCATCACTTTCCGCTTAGCAAACCCCAGAGCTCTCGCTGCAGATGTGGCTTCAGGTTGCCAAAGTGATAACTGTTTGTGTCGGGACACAAAACCCCATTCCTGCATATATTGAAAATGCCATTTGCTTGAACCACATTTAGAGATCGTTTCGACTAACTCCAAATAATGATCTTTCCGAGGCAACCACGTGATTAGCATTAACTAGTTTTTTCTACTATTACAGGAGGGAGATCAAGGACACGCCCTAGTTTCTTCTCGGCTTCCACTGCGTATGTAGTTGTTTCGTTGGACCGTCATTCTCATATTGCATTGGAAACGTTATACTGTCTTGCAGTAGCATTTAACTCTGCTTCATTATTCTGTAAAGCTGGAAGCGTAGTCTCCATTTGGGCTTTGGACCATTTATAGTACTTTCCTCGACTTCTATGATTTTGAAGTAGATTTCTCTAATTTGAACCAGTCCAATTTAAGAAACTGATAACTTCAAAATTTCATAAGTCTTTTCGTCTATTAAATTTACAAAGAAAAACTACATGTAGAAAAAATTCTACCCTTCAATCATAGTACAAAATATTTAACATGTTTCTTACCGTTTTGTAAATATTCCTTAGGTTTCTTAACCGCTAACTTACATCAACACCTACAGAATCACAGGCTAGCATGAAACAGGAGAATTACTTGGATCAGCGACAATTACATTTAACTGTTACCAGTTTCATTCGTGTTGTGCTGCGAATTACCATAAAATGGCGCAAACTTTAAACAGTAACAGAAGTAGGAACTGGTCCAACTTAGATGACAGTGAAATTAGGGGATTTTTATGTTGCCGTATTTACAACAAAGTTGGAGTTGTCAGAGTATTGAAGGTTTAGTATAATCTTATAGTATCTACAATAGATCCTTGTCGCTGTCGGAATAATTATGTAAGAATTCGAAATTCCATCCTGTATAATGCAAGTATTTAATTAAATTCATTTTCTTAATACGTAGTTGATAGGTATCGTGGCTTTTGCTGAAGTAGCGTCTACTTAACAGGAAATAATAGTCTATTTTCGTTTAAAGACTCGCGTAATTAAAATAATATGGTATTATCTTGCATGTTATCTGCTTTTGTTTTTTGTATGTTACAAATGCTGTTCAGCAGTTTCCACGTTCCTCTCAAGTGGGCGTTTGAAGATAAGAAAAAATAACGCTTCGTCCATACTTGCGCCCTCCTGTAAAGAGAGGCCGAAGTTATGCGGTGCAAAATGACGTCACAACCAAAGTTTATAAAAACCCTTAACATTGCTGTCTTGAATTAATTAGTTCCGGTCATTCAATTTCAGCTAAAGGAAAAAGCACGCGTCCACTTCGTCGAGCGTTTCTAAATTAAAAACTTCTCAATCTTAAAATTTTGCAATCAAAACAACGCCTAAAAATTCGAGAACAGAAGCAAAAGCTTTCCTCGAGAGGTGATTAGTGATTTTGTGCTAAATCCGTTTAAATTCCCCCTTTTGCTGTGCTTAATTTTTGTGAGTGTTGTGTAAGTATTTGTGCCCTATAATTTGGATTACGAGAGAATTAACTACCCACATCGGCCGGTAAGAAGTACAAAAGTCCTGCTTAAAACTAACCAAAGTAATACAAAAAATCCGTAACTCGTTCGCTCTCTCTCTCTCCTTAATAAATAATAATTTGTAAGTAAGAATTACTAGAATTTAAGTTAATCAACATTATTAAAAAAGCCTAAAATTCATCTAATATTGTGTTTTGTTTTGTCTTCTTTGTATTTTATTAAATTTGTAGAATGTTAGTTTACCTAATTATCACAAATTAATTCAATATATTAGTGTAGAGTAAACATTCTATTATTTCACCATACCAACTCGAAAGAAGTTATTTGGTACCCATAGAAGGGGTTGAAGAGGAAGTTATCATCCGTAGAAAAGCCGACGAGGTGGGTAAATCAGCATCTTTAGGCAACTAACGGCCTGCTTCGACTGACCGAGGAAAACACGTTGGAAAACAACTTTGGCTAAAATTACTAACCAATCGCTACCGATAAAAGAGTGCTTTCTAGCAGCGCTGTCGCTCAAAAGGCAGGTGGGTTAAGCTGTGAGACGGATTTGCTTTGTCTATTTAAGTTGGGCGGCCATCCCCAAAAGTCCCCAGATAGGAAAACCGTTCCATTACATTAGTCTGGGTTGGTAAAATCATAATAAATCAATTATGAAAATCCACATTGTCTGCTGGGATCGTGAAAAAATAACACAATAATCGCGTAAAATACAGAAACCTTTTTCACGGGGTTAAATTCCACGGTATAGTGTTTCAAACTTCTTTCTAACTCGCCGACGATGTTGAAAACACTATTTCAGTAAAGATATTATGAATTATTTTAAAATTAATCACTCGCAACCAAGTTTAGTCAATATATTCTGTTGCAAAAATGGCATACATCTCAGCCACATTAAATAAGCTAGAAATGGTACAACGGCATGGGAGTCGTCACTTTCTCATGAACAAAAAAAGGTTTACCACACATTAGCGGTACCGCCACAAAGACACACCGAAAGATCCATTGTTTAAGCCTTTAATAAGGCGATATACATCTGCGTGCCCTCTCTGCTGACGTACCATCAGTATAAGATATCGCATGATACGTCTCCACTGGTTACTGTCGCAAGATCATTTGCCCCATGCAGGTCTCCGGCTAGACAGGATCGACAATAAACTGACGGTTCAAATCTTCTTCATTTAAGAAGATGGAGAGGCAATAAAAACAAGAAGGTTCCAATTCCATTTCTAAAATCTACATCTACAGCAATTATACAGAAACAGAGACGCAAATGCCTTTGTCTTAAAGGGCGTTCCCGTCTACTACGTACTGCATAAATTACCAAGCTCAAAAGCACAGACATATGTGAATAAAAAATGCGTTTTACACGATCTATTGCCTTGCCAGCCCAATGTGAAATCGGTGAACGAATAAAACTGCCTATTCATTCGCGTTGTTGTATAGCGTTTTCCTATTGTAATTAATAGATTGGAAACGTTTAATAAATGATTCAGCGCGTTCGGAAATGTAGTTACGTGTAAAACATTGTAAAAAAAAAAAATAAATCGACATCTCAACCGTGGTTTTCTAACTATTTGACAGGTCTGTCTGCACAGTAGGAAATGGTTGCTTGTTTTTTGGTGTAGGTACGATATTGATACACTGCGGATTAAGGCACGGCCATGTTGTCGAGAAACGGAGAGAGGAAAAAATCAGTGGCGAAGCTGCACTTTTCTGTACACATTTACATGCGTGTTACGTTTTTTTTTCTTTCGCCTATCTCGTATTTTCCTGATGTGATATTATCGAATCCCACGCATCAATAGATCGTCGATTTGCCACATCGATCGTGTTCCTTTCATCTGCCCTAATCCTGTGTTTACATCTTTCGACGTTAGAGGGGTCTCTATGTCGTTTTCTTATTTATTTTATCTGTCTTCTGATTGGTGGTGTGACGTATTCCTCTTCCGCTTGCTGGCCATTCTGTGCGGTTGTTTAGAGCGTTCTCACGAGTAATACTTCCCTATTTTCGAGTTTTTGGATATTTTCACACATTTGTGGATTTAATTGAAGTTCTGGAAATTTCTTGGCTGTATTTNATCTGTTCGATTGGGAACTATAAATGCCAAAATACTTTAACCAAAATATCACTTCCGGTTGACCGAAATGGATTCAACTTTGTTATTTTAAATAGGAATGCATCTAATGTTTTATTCGGGTTTTGGATTCTACAATATAAATTACGTCAGTTTAATTAGGTATTCCTATAGATACATGTTGCCGTTTTTGAGTTTATTTAAGTTTTTCTTTTTTTTAGTTCATAACTTGCATCATTGCAGAAAGGAAAGGGGAAAAAAAAAATGTTAATATCTCGGTTAATACTGGCAAGTAGAGACTCCAAATTTGCTATGGTTATGAATGTAGGATATTACTCTAGAAATGGTGAGCACACTTTACATTCTAACATTAAAGCGTGTTCAGAACTGAGGAAAAAGTAACATATTTTCAAGCCAGAAAACTCAATTTGTTAAATAGAAACATCCTGTATGTTAATTCGGATAGGTAGTAATTATCATTCCCTATACTTATATGAGCATTTCCCATACCTATCTTAATAGGATTTTGAGATATGAGCGACTTTCTGTAAACAGGACTTAAGTAACCCTATCTTTAAAGTTGTGTAGCTGCGCTCTTGAAATGGATTCACGTCAAAATTTCATGTATATTTTTGAAATAACCATAAAGAATGTCTGTTCGAAATAATCATTTCTATAATATTGCGTTATACGAAAGTGTAATTACAATGATATACATAAACACTTTTGGTTAGTCAATGAATTTGACATTAATCCCATTCAGAGCCCAGCCTACAAACACGCAAAGTTAGGGGCTACTTAGTCTGGTTTAACCAAAAGCGTTCATATCTCAAAATCTATTAAAGAGAGTATAGGGCAAATGCTGAGATATAAATGATTAGGGGATGATAATTTACTGGCTTAATTCCGAATTAAAATACAGGGTAGTGGCTATTTAAAAAAATGAGTTTTCGGCATTTGAAAATATGTCACTTTGTTCCTCAGTTGTGGACACCCTGTATGTTAGAAATGATAAAGTTGCTTACCGTTTCTTAGAGTTATATCTACATTCATCGTAACATAGCCAAATTTGAGGTCTCTACTTTGCAGTAGTAACCGAAATATTAATTTCTCAATGATGCAATGATTATGACTATAAAAAAGGGAAAACTTTAAATAACTTCCAAAAACGGCAACATGTAGCTATAGGAAGAGCTAATAAAAACTGGGGACGTATTTATAGTTGTAGAATCCCAAAAATGAATAAAAAAATAGATCAGTCTATTTAAAATAACAAAGTTGACCATCCATTTTCGTCAACCGGAAGTATATTTTAGTTAAAGTATTTTGTATTTATAGTTCCAATCGACAATCTGTTCGCCAAAATCCTCAAATAATAAGTAATATAGAACATCATAAATTTTTAATGAACCAGTTACGTGGAATACCCTGTATAGTTAATCATCATTTGAAGTTGTGGCCTACGTCATACAACCCTACTTTTTGAATCCAACTTATTCCGTATTATTCAGAGGGGATTAAAAAAAACGTCCCGTCAGAATCATAACTCATAGATATATCAATGCAAACGCTAAGAGTATGTAACCTTATTGTGTTGACATCATGCTCCATCAACCACAATCTCTGAATTAAAATTGCTTTAAGCCTTATTCTAGCGATTATATAGGGGTATTAATAATGCCAATATATGTTTAGGATGTCATTAAAGCAACGAACAATATTTGTTATTAAGTGATTTTTTGAGAAATGCTTAGACAGGTCAATATTGTTTTTCTGAATCGTACTAGTTAACTGGAAACTTATTTTAAAGAAATAAAAACATTGTGAGATAATTGAGATATATACGCATTTCTAATACGATTCGTATCAATTTGCTACATATATGATTGTTTGTAGCTAATGTGCAGCATTAAAACTTCTATAGAAGCATTTTGTAAAGAGTCAAGAATTTTAGAACCCTTTATATTCCAAGACTATTCTATTTTCGCTTTTGCGCTTAATCCACGATGCACAATTACAAATATAATCCATGAAAAAGACCGACGTTGCAATTTGTCAGTTCGTCTTAAAATGACCGCATTACTAGTTGAAGTTAATGCTAGGGATGATGTGTTTTGTACAGTACAAAGATCACAAAGGCCGCTGCTTGTTTTGCGACCGAACAATGCTCATTAGTACTGGCTTCTGTGGCATTAGTTACCTGAAAATCGGTCCCTTACAAGAGTGAAATGTTTCGTGTCTTGGTATTATTCTTTAGCTTGTTTGCTGTCTTGTTCTTTATCATTGCTCATCACTGCTTATAAGTAGGATTTTAGAATGCGATAGAAAGCCTCTTTTACATTATTACCCTTTCGCTTTTAAATGCTTCAGTTAATTGTATATATTCACAAATTTATTTATTTACATTATTTATACTTATTAATTAATTTATATTTATAACTAACAGGAAATACCAATAATCTTCAGTCTCACAAATTCTTTAATCTTCAAAACACAATGTAAATTATAAGATCAAATGCGGTGGTTGTAATAAAGTATATATAGGTCAAACAAAGAGGAATGCGGAGATTAGATTAAAGACCATTTATCATATTAAGAATCACAATGCCGATAAATCCGCTTTGGACGCTATCATTTTGTTAAACACCGCGACACACTTTTTCAATATGATGAGTTAGAGTTATTTAAGTCTCAAATGTAAGAATCTTAATATTGGCGAAGCTATTTATATGAAAAAAATATTAATAGCTTGCTCAATACTGATTTAACACCCCTTAATTATAAATATTTAGAATTTATTGAATACAGTAGTCCTGATGATTAGTTTTGGTAACCTAGGATATACTTACTATATTTACTATATTTACGCATTTGGTATTTGACAATAGGTACACTTGTATGTACACCTGAAGATGTTAGCATAACTAATGAAATGTACATTGTGTTTTGAAGTTAAAGAATCTGTGAAACTGAAGTTTATTGGTATTTCCTGTTAGTTATGAGTATATCTCACAGTACTCAATTTACCTTCTGTTTAATTAATTTATATTTATTTATAAAATATACCTGTACGTCGCGATTTACTTTGTTAAATTTTTAGCCATTTATCTCAATTGAAGAATCTTTGACCATATATCCTGCGTTTACACTAAGTTTCTAAACTCAGTCAATATGTATTTTTATCTAATTGTTCGTGCTAAAAGAACAGGCACGACTCGACGTCACCCGCATCGCGCTCATTCCTGAAGCACTCACCAGTTTAAATGTAAATAATATCCTTTCGTATCATAATTTCGTTCTTAATATTTCTTTATTAACATATTTTCATATAAAAATAAAAATGCATAAATGGTATCATAGTACAGCAGTATTAAAATATGCACGATGGTAATTCGGTAACCGTAATCGCGCCAAATCCATGAAACTCGAAAACTCACCGGTTTACCGGTAATTTCCTTTCTCTCTCTCTCTCTTCCATGTGTGACACTAAGGGGATTCCCCAAGAAAATAGGGTTAGAAGTTAGGCTGGAATAATAGATATTTTGCATAATCTTAAGGCATACCCTAACAGCCAGAAATATTACATAGATATTTTTAAAAATATATTTTATAAATATTTTCGTGAGAGGTTTTGAATATATTTTTTCGTATTTTTTTCTAAAAATAGATAAAATATTCAATTAAAATTATATAATTTTATTCCATATTTTAAAATTAATGTAAGACTATATTTTTTCTAAAATATTTGTAAAAATATTTATTTATGCAAATGAGATTTTTTATGAATCTATAATTTGTCAAAATGAACTAAAATTGTTTCTGGTTATTTAGAATGTATAACGTCGATAACCCGAAAAAGTTGAAACATACATAGAGTTTGTCTAAAGGCAAAAACTTGTTTTTTCACACTCACCATACAAGTTAAGTAATTAATAATTCTGGGCATCTTTAAGGCATACTTGAAAGTTTATCAAATTAATCACTATTTTAATGAAGTGTTCTAAATAAAAAACAAAACGTATTTTATTATCATGTGTATTTAAATAAGCCAATAAAAATGAAAATACTCATTTTTAAGTCTAGTCTTGGCTGTGTGCAGGTAAACCCTAGGCTTTTTTATATCTTCGGTAGTTGGGCGCTTTATGGGCGTTCCTTTGTGGCCTCTAAAACAATTGCCAATTGTATGTAGATCATACCATGATTAAAACATCGTACAACAGTATCAAACACCTACTAATACATTTGGAAGCATTTACGATAATTGAGTGTAAGCTACAATTCTTGATACGACGATACTTATTTTTATTTATTTCATGAATATTGAAACCATTCTACGACAAACAATAAAACAACACAACGTATTCTAACCGTCTATTTGAGGTTATGACGCTTATCTTACCGAGATGAATCTTTTAAGCAAATCAACTTAGCAATTTATCTGGTAGATGGCAGTACATATATGATGCACCCCCCCTTAAAATTCCTACAATTATATTATTAATTGAGGTCTGTACATAGCGATATTGAGCATTCCAATTATCGTTATAAATGCCCATGACAGGTTCAAAGGTTTTTGCTTACCTGCGAGTACACAAAAACTAAAACACACCGCAAAATAATTACACAGTAACCCCTAATCTGCCTAAGTATGCTATCATAAATATAACACGTAACGGACAAACGAATTGAAAACGTTGATGGATACGCACGTGCGCGTATGTATTCTATGTACCTTATCCTAGATGCATAAACATACTAAATCGTATAACACCGCACCGAAGTAATTAGAGGTTGTGTGACGTCGCAACTTACAAATATACAAATATATAATACAAAACGCAGACATATTAATAGAAAAGTTTACAGCGCTCAACTAATTACTAATTAAATTCATATTAGATATATATTATCTAATTAATCTTTAAACTAGCATTTGTAAATAAGTACATCCGTACTTAAAGTATGCCATACTTTACCATTTTTATATTATTCGTCTTACGCAACAAATTACAAAAGCAAAAATTTCAAATCTTTTTTTTATATAAATAATATTTACAGAAATACAAAGTTAAATTATTTTTTGCAGAGTTATGAAAAATATATTGAGAAAACATTGCAATAAAATATATAATGCTGCATAACATAATATATATTTTAAATGTTCCTAATATATTTTCTATATTTATTTTATGCATATTATATTAATATAACTAATTATTCAAGAAGATTTAATATTTTTTAAAATATTATAAAATATGAATAAATACGTCTCGCCCGCTCATGGGGTAATATTCAGAATTTTGTAATAAATATCTTTGTTTTAATTATTTCAAAATATGGTTAGAAGTAAAGAAAATATAAGGTTCAAATTTAATGTTATTTTACAAAATGTTGCATGAATGTCCTCTCATATGTAGGTGTATTCAAAATTACTATTAATTTAAATAAGTGAATATTGTTTCTTTATAATTATTATTTTAAATATTAAAACACGAGACTTATTTACTCTTTAAGAAAACGATTTTAAACTTTTAAAAATTTTAAAAAACTCCAAAGCACAAATCACATATGCTAACTGAACTTTTTTCGAGAGAAAATAAAAATCACACAAAAAAAAAAACCATAAAATGAGAGATGAAATTGCACTTGTTGACCAGGGGAAAACCAAAGGTAGGAAAAGTGAAGTGTTTTGCTTCCTACCTCTAGCACCAAATGAACGGTTAATCTCGCTTTTGTTGCGTTGTTTTTTGTTATCCATCTTGTTTGAGACTTATTTTCTTTTAATTTTTACACGACTTTTCAATTGTTTGCTTTTTTTGTTGAGAATTTGTTGATTTATTCTCTTTCTGACTAACTCGGTGGAATAGAGCTTATACTTTTCTAATCAAAAACGTTTGTCAGTTTATTTTCTATATACTCTATTCTAGGGCATTACAGCGGCTCTCAATCTCAAGAAAAGTTTGAAATTAAAAAATTTAAACAAAAACATCTCCATAAAATTAAGAATTGGGTATATTGACTTACCATTTAACCTGTTTTCGTAATACCTATATCCTCAGAATAGTACCTCATTTATACCGTTATAAAATATTATCTAAATAAAATGACCTATAAATATCGACATCATAAAAAAGAGATCATTTGAAAATAAAAAAACAGAAAAATGATATTTCATTTAACCGAATTACGAAACGTATTTTTGGCAAATACGGATTAACGGTAACGGTATACAATCCTTAGTTAGAAACTCCTCTATTTTGTTCCTTGTTCAACAGCATGGACTTCACTTTAAATTTGAAAGTAGTCAGTGGTGCACTGGACTGCACTCTCTAGATCTGCTGGTAAGGCGTTATACAGTTTAGTTCCCCAGTAGTCGATTGACCTTTGCGAGCAAATCAGTCGGTGGAATAGTATTCGGATATCATTGCGAGCGTGTGTGGAATTATGATGGAGTGTTTCACTTTGTATAAAGATGTCTTTATTCTAATGAACGTACGTCACAGCTGCCAAGACATACGTCGCTGGAAAGGTAAAATTCTCTCTTTACAAAAATGTATTTTGCAGTTATCTCTATATTTCAAGTTACAAAGAAGCCTAATCGCCTTTTTCTGTAATAGAAAAACCCTGTGGGCCTCAACCGACGTGCCCCAGAGCAGGATACCACAGCACATAAGTGAGTGAAAATTTGCGAAATATGCTGCCTTTGCTGCCACATGCGTTGCGATATGTTTCAGCTTCTTAAGAGCGTACAAGGCCGAGGACACTTTTTTTTTTGCCAGGCTCCCAATATGTTCACTCCACCTCATGTTCTCAGCCATAACAACTCTTAAAAATATTGCTGGTGACAGCTGACATGTAGGTTTTGTTGTTAGGCTATTCTTTGTGTTTACTGATGTTCAGTTTTCAGTTTATTTGCTGCAAACCACTATTCAGCATCCGTAATTGCACCTTCAGATTTTTTCACGGAGAAATTCTTGAGTAGTCTCTCGTACTAGGAGCGACGTATGGTCAGCATATATACAATGTTTAGCTCTTCGCACATTCGTTGGCAGATCATTCATGTATAGAATAAAAAGTAGGGTACCCAGAATGGAGCCTTGCGGAACACCGCACAGTACTTTCGTGGATCGTATGTTGTGAAACTCAGTTAATTGCCTTCGACCGGCCACGTAAGATCTTAGTAAATCCAGAGGTATTGCCCGTATTCCGTAATATTCTAGTTTTTCAAGTAAAATATGGTGATTAACAGAATCGAAGGCTTTACTTAGGTCCAGAATGCTTAGCTTCACACATTCACCAGTATCAAAAGCCTCGTAAATATCTTCAACGATACTCAATGCACCTGATGTGGTAGAGCGACCTTTCCTACACCCATGTTACTTATTGGTAGATGTTGTTTGTTTTTCTAGGTATTTAGAAAGCCGTACTCTATTGCCCTCTCAAAGATTTTAGAAACATATACTAACTGGGCGATGGTTTTCTTTTAGTATATGGGGATTATTCTACCTACTTTTAATGGATTCGGAAAAACTCCCTGTTTTAGACATCTGTCGAAGATAGCTGCTAATGGTACACTTATTTGCCCGGGTGTTTGTTTTGAAAGGTAAGTGGAAGTAGCTTAAAGGTTTGTGTTATTACGTTCAGTGCTTGTTAATTAAATACTTTAGATAACTATCGATAGTTATCTAAAGTATCGAGTTCCATATAAATATTATTCACAGTACTATCGATAGTTGGTCGGACTAGCGATAGTTGAAAATACCGATAAGGCTTACCATTTAGTAATGTGTATCACTAATAGGCGGGAAACTATAGTTTTGCGAATATGAATACGATCGTGTATGGATACTCGCACAAGAGTTTCTGCCAGTTCATGTTAGTAAGGTACCACATCAGCTTAATGACAGTTTATTATATGTATACATACTTGTCATGTCGAATGTAGTGTGCCCAAAGGTAGTGACATTTTTGTCGGTCAAAGCGACCGAGTAGTGCAAAATGAGTGTTTTTGGACGGAGGCCCAAAAATATTAAAAAATATTATTTTTTGAGCTTCATTCATTTCGCATTACTTCAAAGCGGTCGGCAAGAAGTCACTGAAGGTTGACATACTATATTGGACATAGCAGATGTGCATATATGAATAGGTATCAAAAGAACATTACAGAAAAAGACTTATTCTCGGATACGTCAAAATACTAAGGTATGTACAAGGTAAGGTATGTAAAACTGTAGTTTCTTGCCTAGTGACACAAATAACTATTTTCTAATCTGATGTTACAAAAAATCTATAAATACTCACGACGGAGTGCGATTATGAGTTATAAACGCACTAGTGCATTAGTAGGTTTTTAAAGGATATTTACCCATGCAACACTCAATATCTAGTGGATGTCTAATTTAAGCCCAGTACGTATATGACTTTTGCACGTAGGTTGTTGGAATGAAAAACGTGTTAATAGAGAAGAATTTCGAATTTTTATTCCTTTTCTGTTACACCGTTGAAAAATTACATGTGGCTCAATTGAAGTACAAGTTGTTAATTCCCCTTTATTGCCCATGTCTTTTCAAGCGACCTTATTTTTCCCCCGGTAACGTATTTCTTATGGGTATTATGCTAGCTTGCCGGGAACTGCATGTAATAACGCATGCATCAGCTTTAGCATTTTCTTACATGAAGTGGGAACACAGATAAAGTTGCTTTACAATTACATCATAATATGTTATACAGAGTTTATTAAAAGTAAAACAATTTGAATTAATAAGATAATTGTAAAGTAATAAAGAGAGAATACATTAATGCATAACATATGTATGTATATCCAAGATATAAAATGAATATTTAGAAGCTATCCGTGTTTGTATATCCACATGATATTCTGTAAGGTTATTTACAGAATCCAGAAGAAACCCTACCAGAACATGAGCGCAAGGACCACATTTACAGGGGATCATGGGAAAGACGTCATCATGTTGATCTTAACTAGTTTGCGATACCTACCTGCTTACGGTGCAGTGCAGTGTGCACTGATTGTACGTATATAGGTTGACGATGTATGCACTAAAATTGCTTATTTATTTATAAAGCTCGTTAGTTATTTATAGAGATTATTAAGGTAAGTGAATATTGTATTAATTACATCATTTGTGTGTGTTCGGTTTGAGGTTATAAAAATTATTTGCCAGTAAACCCATGATAAAAGAACTATATAATTTACAGTTTTATTTTTATTGCAAATATCAAACGTTTTAAAATAAAGATGTGCAGAAACAGTGTTGAAATATAATGTCATCATAAAAATGAATTTGCCCTTCTACTACCCTAATAGCCAAATTTAAATTTTCCGCAATTATTCTTAGTAACTTCAAGGATAAAACAGAAAATTACCTACTATTTTATACTATATTAATAGTTATTTTAATGCCTTTACGTGGAATTCACTAAAAGTAGTGGCGGGAAATTTAAATTTAGCTATTAGAGTAAGTACTATGTACTATCATTTTTCTAAGTAATTATTTGGTTATTTATTTAAGTTGATGGAGTAAACTAATATTGACGATATTCAATTTAATGCACATGATTCCGAATAAGCGTACTTCCTTTTTCTTATCAGTTGTTTAGAATATCTGTTGTAAAATGTCTAGTACTGTTTTTTTTTTATAGGTAAAAATAACATTTTGATAGATAGATATATATTTATCCAAAAAAAAAACAAAAAGTGATAGGATAGTCAGGACATGCATACGACATATTATTGGTGTTTATATAGTAGATAATAAATAAAGTCAACACTAAAAGGAATTAAACATTATTGTATCCCTGCAAAACCAAATACTCGTGAAACGAGTAACGCAACTTCAAGCAAGGATTTCGCAAAGCAGATTTAAATATTTTGAAGGTTTGTATCCCTTGATAGCATCGGGCAACAAGTTAAAACGAGCCGAAAGCCCTAGCGAAGCGAAGAATCTTTGTGTTATTTTCAAAATCGATTTTAGGCGCAATCTGAAAATTTGCTCTACTTCTCGTGTTGTGTGATGAACATCAAATTTAGCCGAAATTATCCGTTATTGAAATACACAGTAGAATTTCTAGAATATATGCACTAGTTAGAGGTAAATACTTACATTACTTGAACCATGGCCTGCATGTTTTATTTTGCCTGCGATGCACGAAATGTATTGTGTTTTGGCAGGGAAAAGCATCATGGGCATGGCGAAGAACCCCAAAAGACAATACCGTACGACATTCTGGTGAATGTAGTAAAAAAATTTCACCAAGCAGTTGGCGAATCAATACTTCTTAAGATTCGGGAACTAATAGCAGAAGTTGCTTTAATAGTGTGCCATTCAAGTATGTACATTCAAAAATTCATTTCATTGAGAAGTGTGACCAAGGTAAAAAGAGTTTTTGAAACGTTAATGTGCAGTTTATTGCGTTGAACGCATTCACACAGCTTGACCAGGAGAACATTTGCGCGATCTCGAATCTGCGGAGGATCGGTCCCAGAAACCACAGCACTTGTGTCGTCGGCATATAAAAACAAAGAAAAGTCAATGAATTCCATCTTGATGTACATTATAGAAAAGTAGAAAACCGGAGTAACCGAGCCCAGAAGCCGAACCTTGACGGTACGTCCTGAAACACCGAGAACAGAAGAAATAAAAAAACTTGTTGGACATTTCCTGATCCTAAACAAACTTTAACATATTGCGTGCGGTCCAGACAGGAAAATGATCGAAACCAATCCGGCAAACAACCCCTCTCACGTCATAACTCTCGAGCTTTCCCATCAATATCTCATGGTCAACGCAGTCAAAGGCCCGTGTTAAGTCGCAGAACATCGCCGCTGGACACTCACCAGCGTCTAAACAATTAACAATTTCGTTCAGAAATGAATGAACAGCAGTAATAGTTGAGTGCGCTGTCAAGCATGGCGTATTCAAATACTTTTGAAAAACTTGAACCTAGAGCAATTGGGCGATAATTTGCGATATCACGTCTACAATTCTTTTTATGAATTGGATTGATAACCAGTAGTAGTATTTTTCGCATGCTAAATATTAGATGTCTTTTAGATATATTACATAACGTATTTCATATCCACCGGACATGAACTTGTGTTGTATGGGTACCGAAATATCTTGAGTTAAAAAAGGGTGATTAGTGTGGAAATGAAAAAAAACAGAGCATAATGAATTTGTTTGATAAGGCCTTTTCAGACACTTCATTGGAAAAGCTGGTGCAAGAACCTTCTCTATCGAACTTGTACCAGTCTGATAAAACCCCCTAATGGAACCCTAACAGCCAGAAATATTACATAAATATTTTTAAAAATATATTTTATAAATATTTTTCTGAGAGGTTTTTGAATATATTTTCATATTTTTTTTCTAAATATAGATAAAATATTCAATTAAAATATTTATTTCATATTTTAAAATTAATGTAAGCGCTATATTTTTTCTAAAATATTTGTAAAATATTTATATGAATTTTTTTTTTGCAATCTACTTAATTTGTCAAAATGGACTAAAATTGTTTTTGGTTATTTAGAATGTATAACGTGGATAACGAAAAGTTGAAACATACATAGAGTTGTCTAAAAGGCAAGAACTTGTTTTTTCACATTCACCATACAAGTTAATAATCAATAATTCTGGCATCTTTTAAGGCATACTGAAGATTTATCAAATTAATCACTATTTTTTAATTGAAGTGCTCTAAATAAAAAACAAACGTATTTATTACCATTTTATTTGAATAAGCCAGTAAAAATGAAAAATACTCATTTTTAAGTCTAGCCTTGGCTGGTGCCAGGTACAACCCTATGGCTTTTTTCATATCTTCGGTAGTGGCGCTCTCATGGCGTTTCCTTGTGGCCTCTAAAACAATGCCAATTATATTAGATCATACCATGAATACAACATCGTACAACATTATCAACACCTACTAATACATTTGGAGCATTTACAATAATTGGAGTGGTAGCTACATTCTAATACTTACGATACTTATTTTTCTTTATTTCATAATATTTGAAAACATTCTGCGTACAAACAATAAAACGACACAACGTATTCTAACCTCTATTTGCGGTTATGACGCTTATCTACCGAGATGAATCTCTTAAGCAAATCAACTAGCAATTTATCTGGTAGATGCAGTACATATATGATGCATAAAATTCCTACAATTATATTATTAAACGATTTCTGTACATAGCGATATTGAGCATTCCAATTATCTTATAAATGCCATGACATGTTCAAAGTTTTGCTTACCTCGTAGTCACCACAAAAACTAAAACACATCCCGCAACAATTAGTTACACAGTTAACCCTAATCTGCCCTAATCGTATACTATTATAAACTATAACATGTAACGGACAAACGAATGAAAACGTTGACGATACGCACGTGCGTGTATGCATTCTATGTACCTAATCCATAGACGCATAAACAATACTAAATCATATAACACCGGCACCGTAATGAATAAAGATGTTGTGTTGACGTTCGCAACTTACAAATATTACAAATAATATAAACAAAAGCAGTAATGTAACATACCTACTTATATGTATGCCATATTTTACCATTTATATATTCGTCCTAACGCACGCAAATGTACAACAGCAAAAATTCAATCTTTTTTTTTATATGAAATAAATATTTACAGAAATACAAAGGAAAATATTCTTGAAAAAATTTATGAAAAATATATTGAGAAAACATTTGCAATAAAATATTATTAATGCTACATAACATATATTTTTTAAATGTTTTCCTAATATATTTTCTATAATATATTTTATGCATATTATATTAATATAACTAATATTCAGGAAAGATTTAATATTTTTTAAATATTTATAAAATATGAAATAAATATAGTTGGTCACTGGGGAATTAATTCTTTATTGTGCTGTTATTGTTATAAGAAATTTTTTTTACTATTGATATATTGTTCTTTTTTTTAACGGTAATATATTCGTTGGAAACTAGTTATAGAAAAATATAGATGTTTGAAAACTATCGATAATTTTAAAATATCGATCGAAATTTACAGCGATAATTTTATAACCGATACTTCATCCCTAGTTTATAATGAATCAGCTATCTATAAAGTCTTATACATAAAAAAAATATTTGGATAATTTTTGAAATATAAGACATAGATTATTTCATTATCTGTCTATAAGGAAAAAAAAAACAAATTTAGTAAATTAAATAAAATTTATTTTAACATTAGATATTATTTATAATAGCCGCATTTGAGACCAAGTGTAATAATAAATAAAATAAAAACGAATTTAAACTAGAATAAAATAAAGTTGTGCATTCTATGCGAAACTAAAAGAAAAATTCTATCACAGCAAAGTAACGCTTACACGCTATAATATATATTCGACACACTAGTCCGTTAAAACGAAAGAAAACAAACTCTATACACGATACAGTATTCCAACTAATTGGAAAAGTATTGCGAAAATTATTGTAATATGTTTATACGTATATAAATATTACATAATCAGATCTGGCAAGGTGGCTTTGTACATATCGCAAATGATTTTCTCAATGGGTATTTGCCCTATGGTGTTTCGGAAGAACAACTCCTCGATGGTTTCGCTCGAAGTACATCGCAGCGTCGGCAGAAACATCAGCAGTTTTCCGAAACGCAAAGGTTGTCCTGGATGGGTTGTCGATATGTACTTGCTCAGGGTGAGTTGTGTGTGGTCTTGGATCGCAGTGATAGCTCCCGGGTCGCTCAAATTCTTCCCATCCATGGACGTGCTGGTCGTTGGGATCGAAGTACCGACAGTCTTTTCGAAATTCGTCTTGAACAAACACATGGCCCGCAAGCAAGCCATCTCTTGGGCGTCCAATTGAAACTGACTCAATTTCGTCAGGGCTTCTTGGAAGTCTTTGATCTCTTGAAGGTAAGTGGCGATTTTCTCCGAATCTTTCTCCAATATGCGCGAGGCGTGGACCAGGGCACTGAAATCGAGGCCGGAGAGAAATTGCGCCGATCCTAAAATAAATAATTCCCGCCAGCTTTCTTCCAATAGGAGCAGTTGATCGGATAATGGAAACGCTCTTAAAGTGGTGATGGATTTTGCCCATTTCACGTTGATAAAAAGTAAACGAGCTGCTTGTTCGCAGATTGCGCCATGGTTGCTTGCAGTTGGTACTGGTGGAGGAAATGTTAATCCAAAAGGCAGCTGTAAGAAAGATAATATTTTGAAATACAATCTAAACAGAGAAAAAATTGTTAAAGCGACAAAATATATTACTTATTTAAAACAAATAATAACTTGTTTAGCCTAACATATTCGGTTATTTGGCCATACACAGACAGCTTTTTTGGCAAAAATTAGTTGAATCAACCATATACTTATAAAATATCAAATCCAACAAAGTATTAAAACATCATTCAACCAATTGTAATTGTTTTGAGTCAAAAAATATATCGTTTCCAATTCAGCAATTAATTGTTAACCCCGAATTAGTATTTTTTTTTATTTAAAGCAGAAAAAAATATTTCAAATAACAATTTTAAAGTGAACACATCAGTGTTGGAAATTACACCGAAAATACTAAAGGGAGTGATTTAAATTATTGTACCACGAAAGCTGCAACTATGTATTAAAACCACCGGCTTGCAATTTTAACATTTAAGGTATCTAATAAAATAAATTCTAATTTTAAGCACATATGTAATTCCTTAATAATCACAATCCTGTATTGAATTGAGAAGATTTGTTTCGTCATTTATTGCAGTAAAATAAAATTAAGAATAAGGAACTTCAACTTCAAATACAATATTAAAGATCTATTTAATTACAAAATTCAATTTTTCACATTCTACTAACAACAAATAATCAAAACATACTATTTTGAAACGCAATTTTTAAATAAAACTTAAGATACATTCAAAATTTATGGTAAACAATGTTTTGTTTACTATCAATTTTGAATTATGATTTTGTTATTTATTAAACAAAAAAAATATTTATAATTTACACCATTTACATTTTTACATCTATCTTGAAAAAAGCTTTTGAAATCAAAACGAAACGTCGTTGTTAATGTACATTTCCATATTTGTATGACCTAAAAACCAAGAAAGAGAAGAAATTAATACCCAATTTGTATTTTGTTTTATGTTGCAGGTTTTTATCAACGTTTGTACAAGCTTTCTCTAAAGCTTGGCTCAACATTGTATCCTTGTCATATGCTTTTACAGACAAGCTTATGAAAACCTTGTCCTGCGTCAACTAGCAACTTTGTCATAACCTTGCAACAAGCTTACACCCTTGTCGATGACAAGCTTACCGACAAGCTTTTTCCTTGTCAGGACAACCTTATAAAAGCTTGTGTAAACTTTAAATTGTTATCTGGGAGCAGACGTATTTATTACTAAGAATGAGAAGCGCCATTTTTATTTTCTTTGTTTGCTTACTTATGCTCTTATCGCTACTTACTTAAAACACCATTATGATGTATTTTTTCAGGAATAACTCCCTTATTATATTTATTACTTCATTTTCATAATTTTTACCGTAAGAAAGATATGAATGATAGTTCATTTTGATTTGAAATACTATAGTTATTAATTTGTGCACAATGTCATCCTAGAATAAATACTACACCTTATAACTATAATTAATAAATACTAAATATTCTTAGAAACAATTTTTATTGCAGAGAAGCGTCTAAACTGAAGTCCATATGCGACGACCATCTACATATGTTTCTACTTTCAATAGCCGATTGTCGATGACGCTTGCTTTAGATTTCCCTACTGTGATAGTGGGAGGTGCTCTCTCCCCACAGTGCCGAACACTGACGTATACTGATGACGCGTCTGAGGATGCATTTGCTAATTACAACGTAACTCGATCAACCAACGGGCAACGGGCCGAGATGCGGCTGGCCCACTTTAATGTAATTTTTGCGTATACTCCTTCTTCCACTAGCTCGTCAATGTAATTTCAATAGCCTATATTGTTTTATTTCTAAAACGTTAACCACATATTTCAACTTGGAAAATTATTAATGAGCAAAAAGATAAGACAAAACTTCCAACATTGTTCAATTTTATTACGTAAAATCTTTTGAATTTTTTAATTGTTAATTTAAAAAAATAATAAGAAATTGAGTTATAAAATTTGCTTTCTATTTAATAATGTAAAGAATGTTTAGGATTTCACTTTTTAAAAATAATGGTTTAAGGTAATTTTCAATTTTGTACATAAAACATAAATCCACTGTAAATAACTGGTTTAATTAATTATACATATCGTTAAATGTCGTTATATTGGTCACATTATCCATATTTATTTTCATGTATTTTAAAGTATCGTGATGTAACTAGTGTGTTACACAGTCCCAAAGTACTCAAAATCATTTTGAGTGAATCCAAGTTTGTAGTGATCTTTTTTGCAATCTCGAGGACCACAGTTTTGCTTCTTTCCGCAAAACTTCGACTTGAGTTTTACTTTTCTAGGAACACCAATCTGTCTGGCTTGTTTCTGCCATGGAGTAAAATCTGCAGTAACAGTTTCTATACTCATTAAATTCTCCTGTAAATGAAGGGTTCCCATTTCTCAATCGAGGACTTCTCAAGAAGGATAAGAATGTGTGTACATGCATTGCGATGCCGAAGGAGAAACTGAAAGAGGATGGTTAAACCGAATATATCTTCAATGGGCCCTTACAAATGAAATACGAGAATCCAAGTTATGATTCTTCATTAGACCAATGCTATTTTTTTTATATTAATAATTCCCTCTAACAGATTTTAACTTGTATTTAAATAAATTTATATTTCACTATACAATACCGTACGTATAACCAAAACCGTTTGTCTAAACAATACTATTATATTATTTTTTAAATTTACCTCACGTACGGCTGCGAATGATTTTTAAATGTATAATTTTAATTGACACTGATTGACAAATAAGAAACACGACATACGACTTCATAGCTGCATACGTCACTGTGACGTCATCACAGACGTCCCTACTGAGGAATGAAAGTGGCTTCCAGGCGCTAGACGCTTGTGTATGTATACATGTATTTATCGGTATTTTTATAGAAAATAAACGCTTTTTAATGATTAATTTGTGATTTGCAATACTGGGGCTATGATCCCGTGGCTCTATGAGAAGCTGCCACTGGTAGCACGGCACTTACCCTAGGCAATGTAGTTGTTATTGGATTGCACATGAAAGGTGGAAGCAAAGTTAGGCGAGGCGAGACATCCATTGGCGTTGTTCCTGGCTTTGGAATGACCAAATCCAGTGCCGATGATACACTAGGGGGAAGTATCATCGTTTCTCTGGGATCTCCGAAAAGATGGGCAGCCATTTGCTGTTGTCTCCTCAAAGTAGCATTGCGTGGACCCCTTTCGTGCTGTACGGCTTTGAGGAACAAAAAAGAATCGAAATTTAATTCTACTATTTCTATTGATTATGTTAGAATGGTTAAAAATAAATAAAGCAAATCACTAATAAAAACTAAAAGTAACTATTTCTCATGACAACATTAAAAGGTTGTACCTTTGTTGTATAATGTATTGTCACATTTTTACTTTAACAATATCAGAGTGTATATCCAATTTGCGTATGGTTAGAAAGGCGCCTCAAATTTACATTCAAATATTGTTGGGAAAAATTATCATTTACGACCTAAATAGCACCTCTTAGAACACGGGTATTCAAGGATTATTCTAGACGTTAAATAAATTATGTAAATGAGTGTCTTTGTCGCAGAAATAAGCTTACAGATATCAAAATTTCATTGAGAAATTAATTCCAATATATGTATTTCAGCACAACTCAACACACCAATTTAATAATTCCTTAAATAAATAAAGGAAGATTACACCTTTGTTTTCCCAATATAAATTAGTATCCTGATGGATATTTATGAGTCAATAAATGTATCACCAATGTAAACTAAACATTCCTTGTTCCTAAAGGTGTCTAATGACGGGCAATTTGAGAAAGGAAGTTGGGATTTTTTCTTGGTCAGAGGAGTTTATAACAAACAGGATACTCCACAAAGAATATATTTTTACTAAGAAAGTATATATTTCTAAGCATTACAAGTGTAATAAATGGTATATGACAGAACAACAGTACAGTTGCTATATATGTAGATATGCAAACAGTTTTGTAGGCGACAAAAATTAAATAAAACTATAACTATTTCCACTAACACGAAATACCAATAAACTTCTGTCTCACAAATTCTTTAATCTTCAAACACAATATACATTTCATTAGCTATGCTAACATCATCAGGTGTACATACAAATGTATTGTCAGAATACTGAATGTGTAAATATTATAAGTATATCCTGGGTTACAAAATTAATCTTCAGAACTACTATATTCAATAAATTCCAAATATTTATAATTACCGGGTGTTAAATCGGTATTAAGTAAGCTATTAGTATGTTTTTCATATAAATAGCTTCCCACATATTAAGATTCTTACAAATTGAAGACTTAATTAACTCTAAATCATTAATTGAAGAAGTGTGTCCTGTATTAACAAAATGATACGCCAAAGCGGACTTATCAGCATTACGATTCTTAATATGATATAAATGCTCTTTAAATCTAATCTCCGCATTCCTCTTTGTTTGACCTATATATACTTTATTGCAAACACCGCATTTGATTTTATAAATCCCAGAACATTTTTTAAAATCAATAATTTCAATATTAAATTTTAATTTATTTTCTTAAGTATTAGAATTTTGGAAAACCGGACTAAGATTGTATTTTTTACACAGGTTTATTATCTGGTTAACCCATAATTTATTAAAGTTAAATCTGCAAAACTTTTTCTCCACTATTTTCTTCTGGAATAATATTTCTTAATGACCTCTTTTCTAATTTTCTAACTTATTTTTAATTTTATCTACCACACTTTTCTTGTAACCATTAATTTCTGCTACATGATATATATTCTAACTCTTTTTTAAAATTATCTTCCGCAAGGGGTATGTTCAATAATCTAGTGATTAAGAAAAAGAATGTATGTATTTTTGTGTATAGCTTGTATAAGATAAGTTGTGTATATAGTTGTTTGTGTGTGTGTGGCTTTTCTATGTATATTAAAGTGGTATTAACACCCATTCATTATAAATATTTAGAATTTATTGAATATAGTAGTCCTGAAGGTGAATTTTGTAACCTAGGATATACTTATTATATTTATACATTTGATATTCTGACAATACACTTGTATGTACACCTAATGATGTTAGCATAGCTAATGAAATTTACATTGTGTTTAAAGATTAAAGAATTTGTGAGACGGAAGTTTATTGGTAATTCGTATTAGTTATCAGTATATCTCACAGTGCTCGATTTACCTTTTATTTAATTTAACTATTTCCAATTTATAACTATCATTTTAATAACTGTACACAGATAAAAAGATTTCTTTAAATCAAAGAAATATTTCTTTGCTCGTATTTAAAAGAACCATTTCTTTAGAAAATTTAACATTCATTTATATTTTCATTTTTAGTAATATATAAAGTAATTTCATTCCCAAATTATAAATTATCAACAATATACAACTAATTTGTTTATGCATTGTCTAACTCTGCGAGATATGCTCTGAATGAGATGATCAATGGCATCTGGTGGGATCTCATCCCAGGCTTGCTGTAGTTGACGACAATGTTTCTGCAAGGTGTTTGCTGCTTGTGGTAAATGACTTATGCAGCTTGTCACCATCATCGGGTTTAAATCTGGAGAGCGAGCAGACTAGGGGAGAATTTCTACTTCCTCTACGTATATAAAGTTTTGATGGATGATTATCAGCGACCTTTTTGTACATACAATCTGTTGTTTTGTTAAGATTTCAGCTTTGTGACTGACCTCCTTCAAGATGTTGCAATTTTTTTGACACGTAGTTTAGTTCTCGGCAGTATGGTTAAGATTGTTTTTCGCATGCAATTCTTCAAATCTGTTTGGGAAATAGTTTTGAATGTGCGTATATTTTTCCGGAAGCGTTAAAATCGCTATTGATAAAACGAGAGATAAAAATATTTTACTAACTATGAAGTAAACCCTATGGCAAACATGCAAAACAGCGACGACAAATTTGAACTCAGAAAACCATACAAAAGATAATTACAGTGAGTTTAGTAGTTAATTTTTTGGTATAATAATGTAAAATTGTTTTAACTTTTAAATTTTGGGGTTTTAAAATATTTAAAGAACATGTTTATGCTGTAATTCTATGCAATATCGTAGTGTTCGTACTGCAATCCGTAAGCGTACTAACGGTATTTCGAGAACAATGCAATTCTGAACAAATTCTCTAAGTAACTTTTCCGATATATCGTAAATATTTATAGTGACGTTTCTTGAGGACGCCTGTAACTTAAAAAGGGTACTTACAGTGATAGTAATAGAAACTATTTAAAGAGAAATTAAGATAAATATAAACGCGAAAAAATGTATAATAGCGAAGTGAATATTAATAATTGGTGCATTTCTTGATGAAAATGATACTTAACAAGTTAGTTTTTCATATTTTTCGTAGTGATTTTTTTTACTGAAGTATCTTGTACGTAGTATTATTTTAACATATAGAAATAAATTCCGCTGCACTGGACGCAGGTTTCTATAGCAAAGCTATCATCAGCAGTAGCACAGTGTTTTATTTATGTTTATGAAATCCATATACTTAGTATTTAGAATAGTCTCATGTGGTACCTTTAGAGGGAGCACGAGGCTTAGGATGATATGTAATTATTTAACTCTTCATAAATAAAATGTAAAGTATTATTGCTGATGATAAGACAACTGAAGAACAAATTGGTAAGATTTTAAATTATATAACAAGGGTTAGTGGATTAATTGAAACACAGAAACTGATTTAATGACATTTACTGTCTTTTTCAAGTTTTTTTTTTTTTTGAAATATTAAAATAGAATTAATAACTTATGCTATTATTACACAGCAACATTATGTTGTTTTGCCAAATATTAATTAACATATTAAAAATCTTTGTAAGGACAATGACATATTTACATTTATGTAAACGAACGATATATAAAATACAGAACTGTACTTTGGCAGTAATTGAAAAAGACACTACCTAAATGCCGAAACGTCGTTAAATCAGTTTTTGTGTTTCAATTAAGCTAATTAATCCACTAATCTTTGTTATATAATATTTAAGCACATGCATTACTTACCTCATTTTCAACAAATAAATTCGCGATAATCGCAGAAACATGCCAAATAATAACGACCGCTAATTGGGAGCGTTGCTGTAGATATAGATAACTTCCCTGGCAAAGGGCATTGGATTTTGGTTAATTACAACTAGGTGTTTAGAATTGCATATATCTCCGATCTGTAAAAATTTGATTTATGATCAATGGAAGCTTACAGATTTTACGATATAACGATTTCACGATATAAATATACAGAATTGCAGCATTAGCTTTTTTCAGTTTACTACGTTTCATTGTCTAACCTTAAGAATATTTTCAAATTTGCCTCAAACATTACAAATTAAAATAAATTTTGTTCGTTACATAATTCTATTCACAATTGAAGTCATTCTTTCAATTGATTGTTTATTGTCTTTTTTAATAAACATTAACTGTATGAAACATGTATTGGGCAAACCGAGCAATATTTATTAAAAAATATATACATATTGGCATTAGTGTCACATTAAAAATAAAAAAAATTAACGCCTCAAGCTCTCACATCATCATAAATTAAACCACGCATTGAAAAAAGAAAATAATTACCATGAAAGACTTGTTAAAGAAATGTTCAATATTAAAAAAGATATAAAAACGGCCAGTCACCAATATTAAGTAGTTAATTATTATGATTGAAATGTTTAATAGAATATGTGCGAACAAACTTTTTTTCAGACAAACTTAAAAATGATGGGGTTAGGCAACGAAACGCAACAAATTAAAAGATAAAAGGAAGCCAAGTGAAACTCTACATGTATTTTGTGTTTTTTTTTCATTTTTTAGACTTTCCGCTTTTTCAAAAAATGTATTTTATATATTTTTTAGAAAGATATCGTCGAAAATGGCGCAAAAATAAAGAGAGATTAATTTCATAAAAGAATAAATTTTAATTTTCAAATTAAAAAAATAGTAATTACTAAGTTATTATAAAAACTGTTGTATCCAGAATGTTCATTCATTTTTTATCTTATTATTGAATTGAAAAAGCTAATGTTGGCGAAACGTTTAAAAGAAACATCACAAAATACGTGTAGTGTTTCATTGCTTTAGTATAATCCGCCAAAACTAGGAATTTTAAAATAAATAATTGTCAAAGAATGTAATATATGGACAAACGGTTAAAGTCAATTTATGGGTCTAGAAGAAATGTATGGAAGCAATTGCTGATGATCCAGAATAGTGTACGTTAGCGCTGTCTTAGAAGCCCTCTTTATATTATAACGAACTTTGTGTACTTTTGTAACTTCATAATTTTTCTATTAATTTATGCTAGCCAATAATGATTGTATTGTGTTTATAGCGCAAATATTATTATTTTTGATATAAAGTGATGACGAGGAATAGCAGTCCGTCACTGTGGATTAGGCTGGACATCGCTTTGTAATCTCTGTCGTAACATTTCATTTCTTTATAATATATACAAATAAAAATTAGGAATATCATTCAATTCGGAAAAAAAAAGAAACATAATATATATAAAATATATTATAATGTATTATAAAGTTAACCTCGGCAGATAACTTACATTTGAGACTTACGTTTCCAAATAGTTTTTCGAAAGATAATATGTACAATACACTAAACTACTTAGAAAATTCTTCTAAAAAAAAATGATACCATTTTCAAGACGGTTGAATCAGTACTTTCCAAGTTATCAAATGGGAAACACGATATACTGGAAAGATATCGTCCAAACTTCCTTAAAATTTCACATAAGAAGGCATTGAATACCCTAATTATAAGAGGTACTCTTCGTATACAAGACTTAAAACACACATTTATTATTCAAAAAAAAAAAGTCGTTGCTTTACTCGCTTTTCATATTCGATCTGTAAAACGATATTTTATGAAAGAAGCTCTCTAATGCAAAGAACATTTTTGCAAGTTTTATTAGATAAAAATAAAAATTCTATATATCTTATATTTTTAAACGCACATTTTGCACATTATGAGTGTTTTGCTGCATTTGGCTTTTACTAGCACAAAAAATCCAGTCTCTATTTTATTCTTACCAGGTTAAATAAAAAGTACGTATTGACATAGAAAAGTAATAGTTATTTATGAAACAGTGTGTGAAGTGAACTTTTTACTCTAATTCGCCTGAAGGCTTGAAAAGCACTTCACGCACCGTTTCATACAATATTTTATCTACGAGCAATAAATTAGAAATAAAGAAAAATCATTTGATGAGTACAATTTATTAAGAATCTAAGATTTTCATATATATTTACTTCCATTTGTTAGGCAATAACTATTGGTTGCTCAATCGGTTATTATCTGCAATTTCGAGGTGTGTAGGGCTGTGATTTCTCGTAATTACAATCTATTTAGATCACTTTTATTGAAACGCGACTTGTGATGTGTTTCTTTTCTGTGTTAAATATGACAGATTGTTTTAACGAATAAGTGAAGTGAGAAAATTTTGTAAAGAGGTGCTTTCCATTAAATTAACTACATTTTACTTTCAGTAAAAAGTTTAAAATCCCAATTTTTAATTTTAGCTCGTTAAAAGATAAATTAAGTATAAGTAGGTATAGCTTATATCAAGTACGGTCAAATTCAAAACTTATATCTCCCTAAGGTATTATTTTCTTGTATTTTATAAATATAATCAGTGTTTGCTTAAAATGTGGCCGTTGTTTAACTAAGCGCTCAAGCTTTCGTAGAGTGCTGCCTCAGATATGTTCACATTTAAAATAAATGTATTATTCGCTTACGAAGAAAGTTTAGGCAGACATGAATTTTTTATGTCAATGTACATCATTCAGTATATAAAACCAGTAAGGTTTTACGTCTATGCTGTCATTGAAATTACCAGATGACATCCCCATTTTATACCTTAACCCACACATAAATGCTATTTCTTCCGGAAATACTAAATTTTCACATCGGTTTTGTTTAATAATACTCTAAAAACTACTCACCATCCTTATTCATTCCAGCCTCCTGACACTTAGCCAACCTACACGCTCGGCACTGATTCCTTTGCAGTTTATTAACAACACACGTTCCCTCTTCTTTAGCCTTACAAACGTACTGCCTGTTCCTGCGTATGGATCTCTTAAAGAATCCCGCACATCCGTCGCACGCGAAAATATTATAGTGCTTCCCAGAGGAATAATCGCCGCACACTTTGCACGGTATATCCAGGATTCTGCTCGAAGAAGATGGCAACGCTTTCAATCTGGCATCCATCTGAAAGCCGTCCGAGGAACCCATCCCTGCGTGTATACGTAAAAGAAAAACAAAAACAGAAATTCGGGGAAACCACTTTTGCGCACCCCGTGGCTACGCAGATATTTTATGACCTATTGGTTTATTAACCGCGACTTTTAAGTACTGCACCCCTGTGCCAGGGGAAATAATTCACGAAACATGACGCGTCAGTCGTTTTTTTTGAATTGGCCGTGTGTTCCCAGGCAAGCCATTGGCTGTCGGTAATCCCTTCCAGGTGAAGAGGATGATGTAGTGCCCTCCCCTATCTGTTCGTTTCGCGATTATATAGATGGTTACGAAATGGGGTGGGCGCTTGAAGTCGGTTACGTTTGGTTTAATTGAGAAAAAGCACTTTTAATCGGGCTACGCGGATATGTTCTCCTTTGCCACATTGAGTCAAATGAACAATAAATCCGCTCTTTAAAAGTGTGAGTATTTATACTGAAAAGTCGTATGGAAATTTCTCGAGTAAATAACGTTAAACCTATCGGATAATCTGTAATTGTGACCAGGTAATACTATTAACTATTTAGAAACAGGTACAAAGTATTGATGATTTATTGATTATAGTATTGCTTTATTAATATATACAATCCTTTTCGAAAAAAGAGAACCATCCAAATAAAAACGTAGTACTTACCTTTTGGGTATCTCACGAGGAATTGCATCGATCGATATATGAAAGAGTATAGATTGGAAAATTCTGAAAATTTCGCAGTATACTAAAACTGACATGCGCTATTGAACTAAAATATTTTTAATACGCTTACGCATCTGGTTGTACCGGAAGCAGCTGTCAACTTTGTTATTTTAAAAAGTAAGTTTGTTAAAACAACTATGTCGTTATTTTCAACCCAAATTTTTGACTGATGAACGAGTGCATCTGAACTTCTATAACTGTAAAGGTATTTAATTTGGAAAATTGAAAATTTGTAGAATTATTAACCGTATAGGGCAGCATTCGAAACCGAATGAATTTTTCGAAAACATTATACAGCGTGTCCTAAAATTGCAGTTAAACTTTCGAATTGAAAAAGTGTCTAAACTTTTTCTTAAATACAACTACATATTTTTCTCCTTCTCATCAAACTGCCCTTACAAAAATACAAAAAAAAGTCATATTTATTACTAAAATGGATACTTTTTAAGATAATAAGTAAAATATGTATGTATGGTATAAGAATGTAGTTTATGTAGTTTTTTAAACTGCCATCCTGCTTTGGTGTATCTAAGTTTATCATGATCATTTGGCAAACAATTCAGCATTGATGAAATGTTACTTAGTTTTCAATTATAAATAATTTTAAATTACACGTACGAAGATTATTTAAGTTTGTTTATTATCTATACAGAATGCAATAACGTGACAACAAGAACATGTGAACCTTTGCTGCTCGATATCCTCAAAAGTAGAATCCGTCATCAGACACAGTTAAGCGAATAATACAGAATTTTAATAATAAATAAATAATTTTTGCCTTGACCGATCCGAAGTTTGATCGGTCAAGGCAAAAATTTTAAAACATAAACCTACATAACAAACATAGAAACTTATTTACAATACTTCATAGTAAAAGTATAAAACAGCATATTTAAATTACAAAAAAGGAAGAAACGTAAAATTTATTTTAACAAGTTCAAAGTTTTCGCATCTCCGAATTAGTTTTTCATGAGTACCCTTTCTAATTGATTCTTGGTTCAAACTTTCAAATACATGTCTTACTCTGACCATACAATCCTCCTTCGTAGTTAGTGGAATGTAATATACACGGAAAAAAGTTTCTGTAATAATGCAGTAATAATCCTGTATTATTTTACAATATTATTACTGTAAGAAAATTTTCACAGGAGAATTACTGAAGCTTTATAGTTTCTCAGTAAATAAGCAAACAATGAATGTAAAAGTCAAAAACATTGACGTAAATTTCTGACAGCGTTTAAATATATCAGAAATGATTCTTAAATTTACAGCGATCATACTGTGGGGGAAACATGATGACGCGATACTGTATATTTACAGTTATACTGAAATTTTCATTCTCATCTGTAAAATTACAGTAGTTTTCCTGGCGGACAATTACCAGGATCTACTGTGTAATTTTTTTACTGTGTACTCGATTCTTTATTGTGCCCCATACAAAGAAATCCAGAACTGATAAATCCGGGAGCGAAGTGGCCATAAGAAAGGTCCATCGTTAGCATCAGCAAATACTTACTGCAAAAAATTTCTAGCGAAGTGACCATTATGAGGAGGTGCGTTGTCATGTTGGTAAAGGATTTGTCTAAGTTCGGCCAGCGGCAAATGTTCTAAACACGTATCTTCAAAATTTTGTAAAATATTGTAAAAACGTTCGCCTACAAAGAAGCAATCTTGGTTATCTGATATGATTAAAAATTACTTATTGATATTTACAGTTTAAATTTTCTCCATAGAAATACAATGCCACCACACCATCATTTCTTACTGCACAAAAAACGCAAAACAAATTGTCAGCTTTCCTAGAAGTTTTGCATTCTAAGTAGACGTGGATTAAAATTACTCCAGTAATGAAAATTGTGCCGGTTAAGTATACCAGTTTTTATAAATTTGGCATCGTTCGTCCAGATAATGTTGTTCAAAAACAATGACTATGTTAAAATGAGACTATGTTAAAATAAATTCGCAAAAACTCACTCTTCTTGGGAAGTCAATATCTTTATGTAAGTTGTTGAACCATGGAAAACAGGTATGGGCGAAACACATGTTTGTGTATTCAGCACCTACATAATCCACAATTCTTTTTAAATTTAGCTTCGTCCGGCCATATAATGTTGTTCAAGAACAATGGATTCTCTTGAGACCATGTTAAAATAAATTCGCAAAAACTCACTCTTCTTGGGAAGTCAATATCTAAGTAAGTTGTTGAACCATGGACAATAGATATGGCCGAAACTTATGTTTGAGCAGCATTCTATGTATTAAGCACCTACATAATCCTGATTCCAGTGCAGCTTGTCTTAAAGATATTGTTGGATATGCTGTGAAGTATCCCAAAACGACGATCTCCATGTTTGCATTATTAACAATAGGTTTATGATTTTGAATTTTTGTCTTGACCGATCCGAAGTTTTCTGTGGCATTCGTTTAATGTGTTTGGTGACGGCTTCTGCTTTTGAAGATACCGAGCAGCAAAGGTATCACATGTTCTTGTTATCACTTTATTGCATTCTCCATAAATAATACACAATTTGAAATAATCTTTGTAAGTATAATTTAAACATGTTTATAATCGAAAACTAAGTGACATTTCATCAATGTTGAATTATTTGCCGAATGGTCATGACTTACTTAAAACGTTTACCATTGATGCTACCAAACATATCTATGGTATTACATGCCCCTACAATGCATAAACTGTTAGTGCATTGACTAGACGTAATCGCAGCTGCGCTTCTTCCGATTGGTCAATTGTCAGAGGAAGCGCAAGAAGCACGTAATAAAGATTTTAAAAGATTCAGGGAAATTAACTCCAGAACATGTTCAAGTGAGAAAAGTATCAGAAATGTACTTAATTTAATGCTAATTACTTCTGATCCTATCATAACGAGCTGTAGGGATCTTCAAAAACAAAAAGTGAAACATTTTTCCACAGAAGGCTTCCCAATTGCTAGAGGAGGAAACATATTTCATTTTCTGACAATGACGCTGGAGATTCGTTTGCCGAAAGCAACGAAGACGACTCTTCATCTACATCAAGGTAATGTTATACTTCAAGTTAATTATATTTTATTTTATTAAGAAATATCCCCAGTAGCCAACTATATTTATTTCATATTTCATAAATATTTAGAAAATATATTAGGAATATGTTTTACAAATATATATGTTATATAGCATTAATTATAACTTATTGCAAATGATTTCTCAATATTTTTCCTTAACCTTTATCCTTCTGCAAGAATATTTTGCTTTGCATTTCTGTAAATATTTATTTCATATAAAAAAATAAAGGTTTAATTTTTGCTTTTGTACATTTGGTGCATAGGACTAATAATATAAAATGGGTAAAATATGCATACATATTAAGTACCTATTTAAAATGACAGTTTAAAGATTAAATTAGACAATATATATCTAAAATTATGATTTAGTTAGTATCTACGTTGATATATGTTAAGAACATTTACATAATCCTATATTGTACATATATTCAAAATATGGGCCACATATGTATATATAATAACCTTACCCCTTACCGATAAAATTGGAATAATGTGAATTAGTTAATTACATTCACTGAATTAATGTCAGTTGTATTTTGCCTCGCTGTGGGCCGGGAGTTTGATATGTTAGTCCAGGGAATCTCTTTTCGATTTCTATGTTTAGATTATTCGAGCTTTCGTCAAATGTTTATTTGATTCCTTCAAGGCCATAAGACTGAATAACAAAAATTGTTAACAATGTGTCATATGATTAAAGGAACATAGGGAAGAATCCAGCACGCATTTATTTTAATATTTTGGTTGCTGTTGATAATTAAGTAACAAATGGAGTACTACTGTGCAGGAAGAAGATATCCAGAAATATAGAAAGCGATTCAAGAGAGCTTGAAACATGTGCGCTTCTTTTACCACGGCGCAAAGAGAAAGAATAAAAACGGGTATTTAATAAAAAAAAAATTGAATAACAATTAAACAAATAAATAGAGTATTTTGTTAAAGCCGTAAATATTGGAAATTGTAAAGAACACAGGGAGCATTTAGAGTACCAGACGGTAACTAACGGAGGAAATAGAAGAACCCACAGATCAAGAGACAGAATAACATGGCACGAAGAAAGAGAATTGGTTGATGTCACTATAAAGTTTCTATAACGATTTGGAGGCAATAATTTTGTTTTAAGTCTTTTTGAATTCTTAAAGCTTACGATTATAACTGACAATGAAAACGACAAAGAAATAGTAACCTTCAGAAAATTAGAATATATAGAACAATAATGAGTCATGGTGGTAAGACATGAGGACCTTCGAGGGCTCCAATAGATCTCTCCCGAAGTACTTCTGCCTAAGTACCTTAAGTTCCTCACAAGTGCAGACTACATGTAAACCGTTTCCCTTCTGCATCAGACAGTAACTAAACATGAAATTTACAATGACATACAATAAAGTTTAAAAATACATTTACATTTTTGACGTCGATTTTTATAATTTTGGCATAAACGGTATCATATTATAAACAGATACTCTCACCTCATTCATTTATTCATTTCATTAAGTTAGGGTGGGCACTTAAAGTCCGGGTACTTGAGCTAGGTGCTCATTGTACCATCCCTATTAAGTCTCTTATTTCCACTCGAGCAGTTTGGTGTTCTCTATAAAGCCCAGTATTTTGCCCAGTGGAAACTTGAGAACCTTCGAGGGCTCCAATAGTTCTCTGCCGAAATATTTCTGCCTGAGTACCTTCAATTCCTCACATGTGCAGATGCAAACTCGTTTCTTCCTGTAGCTCGCATCTTCTGCACCACGGTTCACTTACTCGGCCTGTGTTGTATAGATGCTTTTACAGGGTACAGTGTCCAATTACCAGCCCACTAATGGTTATCAGAGAATCTAGCATCCCCATTCCCTATTAGCGCTTTGGTATGGAGTTTTCAGCCGACCTCCATTTCTTTGTACTTTCTTTATCTAACCAGGTCCAGATCTCCCTTCTTGCGGAATCGTTAGTAATCCCTCATACGGGCTCTGGACCTATGAAGTGTTTCTTAGAGCCTTCCTTGGCTAGTTCATCGGTTATTACATTGCCCTTTATGTCCTCATGTCCCGGCACCCAAATCAGAGGCACCGTGTAGTCTCGTGCCAGTGCATTGAGGGATTGTTTGCAGTCTCTAACTAGTTTTGACCTAGTTACGGGGTTCGTGACTGCCTTGATGACAGCCTGGCTGTCAGTCATTATATTAACTTCTCTCCTCATGTAGCCCCCTTTTGCAATCATTTCTGCACAGGCTGCAAGGGCGAATACTTCTGCCCGGAAGACCGTTGTATGCTTCCCCAGGCTTATGGATATCCTTTGATTAGAGCTGGCCCCACAAACATCGGCTCCTGAGCCCTGGCTGGATTTGGACCCGTTCGTGAACCAGTTATCAATAGCAGTGATCGCACTACGTGCTTGATCTCTGTTCGGTATGGAGATTTTCACCTTTTCAGTGTAGATAATTTCGGGTGCCATACTGTCCGTGGGCATTTGCAGCAATGGCTAGTCCAGCATCGCACCCGTAGTATAAACTCTTCACCTCATTTACTTTTGTGAGTTACCTACCGACCGTGAACTCACAATCACACATTGGTCCGAATTTAGTTGGAAACAAAACTAATTATTTTTTTTCATTAAATCGATTCTTGAACAATTGCAGATCATAGAAGAAATGTAAAAAAATAGTTTGTTTAGAGTTACTTTTTAGGGAGGACGGGCGAAATTATTTAAAATTAATCCGTTTCTATTAATACTTTACATTCTTTATCATAGTCTAAAATAACACTGTGAAATGTAGGTAAGTACGTAGATAAACAGAAAAGTGGGGGTACCTTGTAGTTGTTTTAAGAGACAAATCCCTTAAATTCTATTTATTTATTCTATTTATTTGCTACGTGTCAACATTATATTCTATTACAAAGCACTGAGCAAGGTAGTTAAAAAGATGTTCAGTTTACAAACTGCGGCTTTCTCCAGACTTTAACATTTTAATGGGCTTTCCTGGTATAAAGTAAGCTAATTATTGGGTGACAGTGTTATTAAAACTACTTCTATAATTATTTAACTCCGATGGTTGTAATTCGTAGTTTTCGTAGTATGAAAGACTATGTTGCCACACGAAGAAGATATTTTAACAATGATCCAGTTTTATATTTCAACTAAACAAAGGAATGTTTTTCATTATATACACACACTATCAACATTGCCGTATAAATAATAATACGATAAGGATGGGGGCTGTATGTATTTATTTATACCGCAAGAGTTGTATGGTCACCCGATGTTATACGAACTACCACATGTAAGCGAATGTTAGATATATTACCGCCATATTCATAGTGCTTCCTTAAGGTATACTTTTTCTTAAGGTTCTCCTTGACATAAAAATTTTTGTTTCATAGACCACATTTTTTCCTTAAGGTTACCTTACATAAGGAAAATCTTAAGGTAGCTCCGTAGGTACCTTAAGAATACCTTAGGAAAGAATACTTGATATAAATTTGACACATGCTGTCATTTTGGATGTCATTAATCGTTCATTAATTAATTAATGGGGTGCAATGGCAGATACACAGGGTTTTCTGGATTATATAAATATAAAATTAAATAGTAATAGACAACCGAAACGGTACATCAGGGACGCACAAGAATCCCGTGAAATACTTTAGTAATGCAGAATTTAGAAAGAGGTATTGTTTTTCTAAACAAAATATTTCATACACTTTAAGGTCGCTTGTTAACGGACGGTTACCCATATCACTACTTTTTTGCACTATTAACTTCTTATGCTTTTTTTGTCACTGATATACAGTTTCAAGGTAGGTAAGTAATTTTTTTATGAAAGTCCTACAACATTGTATTACCAAATATTGTACCAGTAAACATATTTATATTGTATTTGCCTATAGCACACAATATAGTTGATACAGCAGATTCGAGGTTTATCTTCGGAAAGACAAGACGGTTTGTATGAAGAATGACAAAATATTTACATTGGTAAATCTTGGTGGTCAAACTAAAAAAAATGTTTTGAAATAGAAAAAAAAAGATTCGTTGCTCTTATTGTGCAAATTATAGGAGTATCAAATTTAAAAATACTTTATATTATGGTCTATCTATTCAGTTTACACAAATTTCTAACCATACTAATCAAATAAAATTGAACCAAACCACTATCTAATCATAAACGTCACAAACCAGTCGTAAAGTGTCAACAACAAATTTAAAATAAATACTATAAATATGGAAGATTATAAGTATAAAAGTAATATGTGAAGCTAGTCAATGCGATACGCAGCTGATTTTATAGCAATGTCATTTAATAGAATTCTATTCATTAATTCTAGAGGAAGCATCCTTGTAGATGAAGTGAGTAGATATTGTGACTATGAAATAGAAAGTTGTTTAAGGTGTAAGGTCTTTTTGCGTAAGTCATTGCCGTAGAATGCCGATTGCCATAGGACGCTTGCTCAATCAATATGATTGATACTGGAGTATTCTCGAGATTCGGAATAAAATAAATAACGTTCAAATGAGCAAGTCGTCGCACATAAAAAAATGATATGTTTTTACAGACACTTCAAGCTATCTTTGGTAATTTGTGCAAAGCGGAGACTCGCGGTCTTTTTTAATATCTCACTAAAACCAAAATTGATATTATGTCGGCAAATAA
The DNA here is from genome assembly GCA_004143645.1 of Protaetia brevitarsis. Lineage (NCBI taxonomy): Eukaryota > Metazoa > Arthropoda > Insecta > Coleoptera > Scarabaeidae > Protaetia > Protaetia brevitarsis. The sequence goes on along the minus strand of RXPK01000187.1, from coordinate 189,599 downwards.
CGGGAGAAATAACTAATAATATTTTTTTCTGGGCTGATACTTATATGTATTAACACACGTCTAGCGCACTGTACAAAACTGATAAAACAATGTTTCCTGCAAGCTTGTAAAATGTAGAGAAGATTTCTATTTTTCCGCTCTAAAAAGTAACCCTAAATAATCGTTTTTTTTACATTTTTTTTTTCCATGATCTAGCTAATTAAGAGTCGGTTTAATAAAAAAAAACGTTTAATTCCGTTTTCAACTAAATTCGTACCACTGTGACTCAAAGTGTTTCCATACTTTTTAGACGCACTATATATGTATTAGTTTGCTAAAAGGTATAAGAAGTTATAAGTTACTTACAATATTGTCGACAAGTTGGTCTGCTATAGAAGCTGCAGTATAATAATTTCTTAGCTGTCTAATTATACTTTAAATTTTATGAGACGCTGTATAGTTAATTATTCATTTCTCCTAATTAAGAGGGTAGGTATCCTACCTAATTCCAAAATAGAGAAAAACACGTCTTACGTATTAATTGTTATTTTAATACAAGTTATGTGATAATTGTAATTTTCTAATTTAACGAACTTACATTGATAGAATAGTTATTTATAGATGAAAACGTAAATATTCATAATACAGGTACATACATATAAAAATTGCTTGAGCATATCAATAAAAGGTATACCGATGCCTACAGCTGACGTAAACAGATTTGTATACCGTCGTATTTTCAGGGAATGCGTCATAGGTAGAGTTGGGCAAATTTTCCGGCGCGGCAGGTACGTATTCAGAACGTGTGCTCCATCTCATGTACTCCAACCAAGTGATGAACCGTAGAGTTGCAAGTCAATAACAACAGTGCCTGTTTTTCTTATAAAATGTCAAAATTTTTATTTTATCTATATATGTAGTGATATAAAATGCGAATGCATCGCAAGATGGCGAGTTTGTTCGCCCGCTTTCTCCGATTTTGTCCCCAAGGAAAATTTGCACAACTCTATTAATATGACTTATGTTTTATAAATACATACTAAATTACAATAACACGATTGATCTGCTTTATTTATATTATCTGCTCCGCCGGACAGTTGCCCAACTCTAGTCATAGGATATTTGAATGCATGCAACTTCTGCGCACATACAGAATTTTCCCATTTCCACGCCCATATTACAGGCATTTATCAACTGGACATTTTCGACTCTAAATATAGGTCCTACTATTTTCAATTCAATCAATATAATCAATCAATAATCAAATTCCTTTCATGCATTAAAAGGTTAACACTTTCTATATGGGCCATAAGTAGAATTGAAAATACACTACAGGTACAGAAACACTATTGGTGACATTAAATTTGTAAATTAATTGTTATGACAACACAAGCTGTGGTTTTATATTGGGGATGATTTCCCTCACTCATCACAATTATATCTTTCTTCTTGTCCGATTGGTAGACATCTAAAAAGTATCCCGCTTGCACACCCATCCGTAATGAGCGTAAGGCCTTGAAATGGGACGCAACAACAAATAATTGGGCGCGAAAGTGGCAAGACACCGGATATTTTATTTTGCAATAGCCTGTAGTGCATCCGTAATTGGCCAATAGTTTTGGGGGATTTAAAAGCATGAAATATTATTTCACACCTTCACAAGTTTCCCGTCCACTTAGTTTTTCAACCTAGAGCATCGGTATGAAGATAAGGTGTCTAAATATGCTTTCGCTCACCAATGAAGCCGAAGCATGTTGCATAAGACAAGTAGAACTAATTTCTGCGCTAAATACAATGTTTTTTTTAAGCTTTTATTGACTTGCATTCATTTATAAGTACACTGTTGAAAATATTACGGTGTTGGCGTTAATTTTGCGCTAGTCAAATATTTTAGTGTTGATTTTTACAAACTTTGCCAGACGAGTTGACTACGTGTGTTTAATAGAACAGAAATTACTAGAATTTCGTGCGAATTCTTTGTTCAGATATGAGGATTTACTATTTTTCTAGACATTCAGAAGCGTCAACCAATCAAAATTTTTCCCTGGGATAGAAATATAGAAACCCCACCTAATCTAATACGATATTGCATCATACGCACCACGTGCATTGCAGGTGGACCTGTTTTCGGGTTTGTTTCTGCGTATTAACATATACAAACAAACCGCCAAACGTGTATTGGCCTGCAAAGTGTAACCTTGTGTTATTAAACGTTAATTACATCAGTGTGTATAAAAAAATTCAGCATCTTAATGTTGTATTGGGAACATCTAATTACGTAATTAAATTAAAATCATTTGAAAATTGACACGTTTAGTTGAAACCAAAACTTTTGAATGAGTAGTTCTGCATATTTATAAGTGAGAAAACGTCTTAAAGAGATAATATTATAGCACTAAGAAATAAGAGTTGCATATTAAAAAAAACGTCGTTTTTAGAAAACGGTGCTAAATCAATCAATAGATCGCATTCATTTAGTTAAACAGCTAGTAAATTTGTCTAGTCTAGATCAAATAAAATGTGACTAGAAGTATTTTATAATTCCACGTGTCAGTTGGACAAAATAACCGCTTAGAAATAGACAATACTTGACTATCTTTGCTCGTCAAATTTAAACTCGTATAGTTCTCGACAAAATAACACGAAAAGAGTGTGGACCTCTCCTGACTATTAAATTAGTCAAAAAAGTGATAAAATTTTCAACAGTGTAGTATTTTGTATAATGTTAAAAGTAATATTAAATTTGTGAATGATGTTTTTATTAATATCAGAATTAATTACATGGCAAAACGCTCGTGTTATCACAACTGTCCAAAACGAGATTTGAATCTGTGACCTCCGGTAATTGTCGAGACCTCGGCAATCACAGATATTGAAAATAGCAATGCGTCACAGAGATAATAAATTCCCCATTATACCTCAAGATGGAGGCAAACTGCCTGCCCTCTTAATACCTGCTCACAAAATGTTATTAAGGGTATTTGTTATTCTCAATATTGTGGTCGTTGTTTTGTTTTGATGCTTTAAGATAGATGAGGAGTAAGAACTTACCTACTATATTATGTATTTCGACCAGCCAAATAACACCATAAATGTTGAATAACCGTTTATACTGCAAAAAGTGTATGAATTAAAAACGGTTATTCAAAGTTTATGGAGCGAACATTTTACCTACTATTATATCTCACGCGATGTTGCTTTTAAGTAATCATTTTAATTATTATTATTTTTTTCTTACTCAATCAGTTTCTTTGCTATCAGAATATATTCATATGATTAATATAAATTTAATACATATTTTGTTTTTATTTTGCTTAATTTTATTACTTCCTACATTCATTTTCACCTTAAGATATCAGAAAAAAAAAAGGAAACTAACATGTACTTAATACATATTAAGTCCATGTGTTAAAATAAAATTCAGCGATAGGCAACTGGCCCCACACAAAATTCTGCGAAGGAGCTCAAAGATTTTGCGCTACGCCAATGCTTATTCTCTAGCTTTAAACTTTCTTACACAAGCTTAATTCTACATTATCCTATTATCTTTAATATTAACTGATTTAATGTTCCATTTTATCAAGCATTTCCCGTAATACGGCGCATGGCACACACAGTGATTGGTGAAAAGGCGATTCTTTAGACTTTAGAGGACGACACATCAATTTACATTTACAATAAATATAGTCATCATATCTACCTTTGATTATAATAAATAATTTCCTGTGCAATAATTTTCAAAGAAAATTCAATTTGTTAATTTTTTATTCAGCGATTTTGTGTAATTAAAAACTGTATTCTATAAAATATTTTGTTTGAAGACCACAACTTGGAAAAAATGATTTTAAAAAATACAACGCCATAAGATATATCATTCAAGGTCCCTTCTTATTTCAACTTTTCGAAATGATTTTCACCCCTGATTAGGGATTGAAGCTATGGGGTCGCAGATATATGTAAAATCTGTCCCCTCGTAAATCAAAATTAATTGATTTTCTTGTTAAATTCAATTCAAGATATTTTGAAGGTTAATTTTGAAATGAAAGCCCGTCATGTCAGAATTAATTTTTATAATTTCGTTGATGTTCGTATCTAGTAAGTGAACTCGCCCTACGGATGTTAATTGTTTTGTTTAAAAATTATTATGTCAGTTTCAATTTAATTAAGAGATGTCATATAAAGAATTCTGAATAAAAGATTATAATCTGGAACAGAAATTTTGTAATTGATTCTGTTAATAAATAGTAAATAAGAACTAATAAGCTATCAAACTTACATTTATATATACATATTTCTACATTTTAATTAGTTCAGCGATCACATCAGCTATGGCATAGAACATATAATACCATATAACAAATATTTACGATCTAACCGTTATAAATTTTAGCGAAAAAAAAGATCAGACTTCTTAACCCGATTCGAAGTAAAAAAAGTTGACAACTTTCTAAATTCTCATCCTTTTTAAATCATTTATTTACGATTTCTATGTAATTCAGTAATTAAACATAATTACTTATTCCTAGTCATTCAGTGACCCAGAGAAAAACAATCTTTTTTAATGAAGTATAGTGTTATCGAGGGGTGAATTACTATACTTAGGCAACCCTTGTTTGAAACACAACGCAATATGCTAAATGCTCTCACGGTGTTATCGTCACATATGTTACCTGCGTCGGAATGTCCCGATTAGTTCAGAGGGAGTAACGATGCGTCAGATGCAGCATCGGGATGTGTGGGAATCATCAAATGATGTACTTTCGAAGTATCTCTAATTTCACATAATAATTCAGCTGCAAACACGGCATATATGAATCACCGGCATTATGTGATAATTAATATTTGCTTTTGATAGTCAAACAATTAAAAAAAAATGCATACACAGAAAAAAAAGTTCCTAGCCGGATAATATAGTGAAAATGGCCCTTGCATAGCATTGACTAATATTTTTCTTTTTCTAAAGCAACTTTTTATATAATATTTAATCCGAAAATGTTTTAACTTTGTAATGTTTATAGTTTTCAAGTAAATAACTCTATAAAGAAAAACGGAAAAGAATCATTTTCGCTAACTTGTACAGTTGCTATTGTAACTTGCTATGTAGAATATCCCTTTTGAGTTTCTAGTATGCTTTATTAATTGAGGCGTGTCCAAGCGAAATTTGTCCATCCTCTAAAGTTTACAGAACGATTTTTATTTGTGTTGGAGAACCTTTGCATGCGAAATTCTGCGAGTCCGTAAGGTATTTGTTAAATTAATACAGGTGTAAAAATTTGGAAGTTTTTAAGCAATTATTAAATGAAAAATTCGCATTTTATTATTGGACTTGCTGTGTTTTGTTAGCAACGCATGCACTTGTTAAGCTTTGATGGAAATATTTATATATTTATTTAGTTTTGCGTGAAAACTGGGTGCTTCAACAAGTCGGTGTACTAAAATCAGCTTATCAGAAGAACATTGTATTTAATTTTAATTTCATAATCTCCATACAAAGCATTAAATTCAACCATCGTGATGTCACTTGGAGTTGTTTAAAACTAAACAAGTGATGTTAAATCTACTAGCTCTATCGCTCGAAAATATGTTACTCTTTCAGACTAACGGCCTTTTGTTTAGTTTTGCTTGAAAACCAGTTTTTGAATTACAGTTTATGCAGGACTTTTCTCAGTTTGGGAACCACTGTCATTGTAAAATCGTCACCTACTAAGATTACAAATATGATAGCAACAATGAAAAATGAATGAACGCTACAGGGTATTCCACGTAACTGGTTCATTAAAAGTTTATGATAGTCTATTATTTACTTATATTTGAGATTTTGGCACCAGTATCTGTTCGATTGGTACTATAAATGTAAAATACCTTAACCATAATATCACTTCCGGTTGACCGGAAATGGATGTCAACTTTCTTATTTTAATAATAATAGAATGATATGATTTTTTATTCATTTTTGGATTCTACAACTATAAATACGTCAGTTTTCATTAGCTATTCCTATAGCTACATGGTGCCGTTTTTGAGTTATTTAAGTTTTTCTTTTTTTTTAGTCATAATCATTGCATCATTGAGAAATTAATATCTCGGTTAATACTGCAAGTAGAGACGCAAATTTGCTATGTTATGAATGTAGGTATTACTCTAAGAAACGGCAAGCACACTTTACATTCTAACATACAGGCTGTTCAAAACTGAGGAACAAAGTGACATATTTTCAAATGCAGCAAACTCACTTTTCTTAAATAGAACACCCTGTATTTTAATTCGGAATTAGGAAGTATATAAATAACTCAAAAACGGCAACATGTAGCTATAGGAATAGCTAATGAAAACTGACGTATTTATAGTTGTAGAATCCAAAAATGAATAAAAAATTATATCATTCTATTTAAAATAACAAAGTTGACATCCATTTCCGGTCAACCGGAAGTGATATTTTGGTTAAGATATTTTGCATTTATAGTTCCAATCGAACAGATACTAGTGCCAAAATCTCAAATATAAGTAAATAATAGAACACCATAAACTTTTAATGAACCAGCTACGTGGAATACCCTGTATAATAAACTCGAAAAATAGAAAAGATAGACATAGGATATGCTTAATAAAAATCAAAGTACATGTTAATAGGAATTCAATGATATAAACATCTACAGGACAGTCCATTAAAAATAGAGATATTCCCATCTGAAGTTTACTGGAGACGAACACCCAATGTATTAAAATACAACTATAAACGCACCTCCAAGTATAAGTAGGTCCGTACTAAGATATTTCAAAATTTAATTTACGTGTTATAATAATAATATTAATAATAATAATAATAGAAATTTATTTCTAGCAGGTAAAAATACTCACATACAGGAAAAATTACAAAAATAGGTAAATTAAGATCAGATAGAGCACAATATGCTACAGATAAAGGCAGAAGGAAAAACATATCTATACTATTGTGTAATATAGGATAAGTACATAGCTTTTTAGCAGATCAAAAATGAAAATCAAGTAGATATTAAAGCTTGGAAAAAATCATCAAAATGAATGTCATATGCATTGGATAATGAATTGTAATTAAAACACATAATAGAGATAGGTGATCTAACCATTGCATTTGTTCTAGAACTTGAACAATAGAAAAGGTTATATTGACGACTGTTAAAACTAGGTACGTTAAAATTTATTTTCTGTAGTAAATTTAAACAATCAATGTTACTATTTAAAATGTTTTGTAAAAATTTAAGAGAATATGTGAAGCGCCTATCTTTAAGAAATGTACAGTTGTATCTATTCAACATAGTTGTATAATCAAATCCTCTTGCAGGATAAACGCCATCCTCCAAAAACATTAAGTATTTAAGAAATCTTCGTTGCGCAGATTCTATAACATTAACATGAGTGGAATAAAGTGGGTACCATATTAAAGATGCATATTCAAGTTTCGATCGAATGAATGCAAAAAATAACATCCTCCCCAGTTGCGATAAATAAATTCATAGCTTTTGTATGCACTGGAAACTATGTGGTTTATATGGTCTACAAAATTAGTTTTCCATCAAACCAAATACCGAAATCTTTTGTCGTAAATGAACGCTTTGAAACATCAGTATCAATGTTGTAGTCGTAAATCAGCCACTCGCGCTTCTTTGTAAAAGATTGCACACTGCACTTTCCGATGTTTAGGGAGGGATTTAAAACAGCGACATAATTTTTACAAAAATCAAAGATATCTTGGAAATTAATGAGTTTAGCGCTAAAGTGTATTATATCTCACTTTTTCTTTTTTTAAATTTACTGGCACTTTTAAAAATGCAATAACATTTGGGGTATTGTATTTAAAAAAAGAAAGTTGAAGGCTGTACACCTGTACATATCCCGATAATTTTACGTTATAGAAAAATCATAATCCTACAACAGTTTACATAAAAACTTTTTTCTTATCTGTCACTCTTTACGAGTTACAGAGGAATTCCCTGCTGGTGAAACATCCTGTATAAATTCCAAAATTTATTAAAATAAACACTAAAAAAGGAGAAATATTTCTTATTTTAAGGTGATTCCTGGCAGCCGAAGGTGTTGATTTTACCTGCGTTTTTTGTCTGTGTATAATTGTAAATTTAGACAACAATTTTCTAACATCTCCTTACCTCGTCGTAGTCGTCGTAATATACGCATTCTTGTATGTTCAATCTGCTTGTTAACTAACTAATTATAAACTGCCTTTGATTAACTTTCCACCAAGGATTATGTAAGATCAGACACTCCACAAATTTTGGTCGTATTTTAGTTAACGCTTGTCTATCTAGCGTAAAAGTCTGTTTCTAACGGCATACTGACTCCTCAAATCAAAACAAGACAAAGTCGAATAGTCGGATACGGTAAAAACATGTACAAAAAATTGGAATAAGCAAGAATTATCATATCGTTTTTAATAGCTTATAATATTGTGGAAAATCGACAACACGTAGTTATGGGTGATTGTAATTTAAACAGAAAGTCATAATAATATAAAGAGGACATGAAAACATGAATACAGAAAACGGTAGTAGTATAATAAATAATGAAAACATAACACGTCTAAAACGGACATTTTAGACCATAGTAAGAGCAATAATTTAAAAACGTTAAATTTTCACGTTGTTGCTCCAATAGTACCGTGTTCTGAGCGAAGTTGAATAGGAACAAAGTTTCGGTGTTAAAAAAATCCCTCCCGCAACGAAAATACAACCACCATAAAGTACTGCCGTGCAATTCAAGCCACAAAAAGTGATATTAGATGCTAAATGGTATTATTTTAACTCTGTATATAGGCTATTTACGGTCTGGTGATTTTATTTTCACGGGGTAATAAAACATTTTATAATCAGATCATTAACGTAAAAATATCTTAATAAAAGTTACAATATAAGAGAGATATTAATGATAAAAATGTTTTCATTTTTTTCTATTTTTAAATAGTGATTAAGCATATTAAATTACACATTTTTTTTTGTGTTTTGCATGGAATCCACTTTACACTAGTTGTTCAAAGTTATCGCCATGTTGTCGAACGCAAAGCTTTACTCGACAAATCTATGAATTGGCATAATTTACTAGGCCTTGGTCTTGCCGTCGAATTGTCGCCGCAGCTACCTCAACGAGGATACGAGGATCATCTAAATCAATTATTTTATTAGTGTAAACCTGTATACTATGGTCTTCATAATGATCCATAAGTACAAATCAAGGGAGTTAAGGTCGGGTGACCGAGGAGGCCATGGAACAAGACCACCTCGACCAATCCACTTATTTTCAAACACATTATCTAAATGCTGGCGAACTAGACGATTAAAGTGCGGTGCTACGCCATCGTAAAAAAACCACATTTGTTGACGTATATTCGAAGGGACTTCTTCTAATAGTTCCATTAAGTGATTTTGCAAAAACAAGAGATCAACACATCCATTTAATCGATTTAGACACACAAAAGGGCCAATAAGTTGTTCGCTGACCAGTCCGGCACAAAAGTTTATCGAAAATCGGTACTAGAATAATTACAACGAACAGTATGTGAATTTTCGACATCTCAGATATGAATGTGTATATTGAAAGGGTGATATTACACTGTGACCTAAAGGTCTATTGTGTCCCCTGTTCTTGCTGTTTTACTGCTGGCCTTCCAATCCTATTCTTTTCAGAAAGTGTAGGATATCAGAAGGCCCTAGGTTAGGTAAGCCTCCCTCTTCGATTTCACGTGCTCCCAGGTGCAACGCCCTTAAGTTGCACAGTGCTACGCAATTTGAGAGGGGATGGATGCCATCCTGTTCCCCAATCTGCTCCAGTCGTTTTGCTTCTCGCTTTGTTCCTTCCTTGGGGGGTACTCTCACTTTGGAAGTGGAAGGCTTCTTATGGAGGTCCTGCTCCAATTCCTGTTTATTGGCGGTGTCGTCCCGCTAATAAACGTTCTTCCTCCACGGTTGATCCCACGAGTAGCTAAAGAAGAAAAGGGCCACCTCCACAGAGCCCCGCATGCAGAGGTAAGGCTAAATACAATGGGTTGCGCCAGGTGCCCCAAGGTTGGACTAGTAGACTGGTCTTCTATCCAGCCACGCATCCCATCAGCCTAGCCCGCCACCTTAGGATTTAGGTTTTTATTGCGGTTGTCTCTTCTCGGTCCGTGCAGATATGAATAGTACGACAGTTATTTATGCCGTACGTGTAAACGGTGCTTCATCATTCGCTAATATAATGGCAGAAAGGTGCATGTTTTTGTGGGAACCATCGGCGAAATTATAAACGTCAAGGATGATCGTCAAGTTGTAAAGCCCTTTTTGTATATGGAAAAGATTCTTCTCAGTGTTCGTCAGACAATTTGATTTGATACATTTACTTGGCGAGATATTGTACGTGTACTACTAGAATGATCTTCTCAGAAGATTGCTTCTTCGGCATCCTAAATTTGTTGTTGTCGAGATCCACCATCCCGCCATTGACCTGTTTGCAGTACATCAATTTCTTGTGCTCGAATTACTAGAGCGGTGATTTTTTGTGGAATAGGTGTTAGCCTGTTAGGATATCGATTAGCGTACAATCAACTTGCACCAGTAGAATTCTGGCGTACTTCTTCATAAATTAACAACATGTCAACCTATTCACTGTTGGTGCGATGACAATTTTTGCTTTCCTTATTAGGACTTATTTCGAAGAATTTACGCTAAACCAATGCAGCGACAACGAATGAAATAGCTTAACAGATGGGAAAAGTTACATTAGCCTTACTGGGGGAGGCAAAAATGAGCCATCTCAGATTGCAAGAACTACCAAGCGGCAGATATGCAGGATTGGGTAACCTTTTGGGATTGAGATCACTTACACGATTTGGATACATCTATTTAACGGAAAATTAGAGTGTAAGTCACGGATCGGATAAGCTGGAATCAATCTAGCTACAGAGACAGGTTCAGAAAATTGATCTATAGTAAAGGTGAGAAACACAATGATCACCCTTTCTCTAGGAAAATATGCCACTGTCCTTCAGGCAGAGCATTATTGCAGTGTGCAACTGAAATTAATCAGAGGGCTAAGGTTTATGACAACAAACGGAGCTATATTGCAACAGACAGTCAGGCGATACTGAGGGCATTAGTGAACCCCATAATACAATCAAGACTGGTCTGGGAATGTATTTGAGAAATGAATAGCCTGAAAGACCGCAATAAAGTCATTTTGCTGTGAGTGCCCGAACGTTCGACACTCGAAGGAAACAAAAAAATTCGATGAGTTAGCAAGGAAGACAGCATCGGCTGGGTGTCTAAAAACAAAGCACGAGAGCAGGTACGAAGTTGAGTAAATGAAAAGCATTAAGAACACTGGGATAATAAAACCAAGCAAATTCATGGAAAGACCTTTATTAAGAGACCATCAAAGAAAAAGACTGAAGAACTGCTGCAGCTTAGTAGGAATTATTTTCGCACCGCAACAGGTCTCTTTACTGCGCACTGAAAGGGCACTTACAGAAATTGCGCATCAACTCTGGAGATACCAATTGCAGGCTGTGTGATGAACGCTTACCACATTATGTTTGAATGCGAGGCTCTGGACGTTCAAAGACAGGCAATTTTTGGCAAGCCAAAAATGAATTCAGAGGATTACTTTGATCAACCAGCCAGAGACCTGTACAGATTAGTGTAGGGTACTAGGATACTGAAGTAGCTGATATAATTTAATGGGCAAAAGAAATGAATTAAATAAATAAATAGAAAATAAATAGAAAAAGGCAAAAGATTGCAGTGTTTCTGGGGACTCAGGTCAGGCGGTTTCCACAACAACAAAAAAGTTAATGTTAATTTCATTTTCGTTAGTTAAGTGAGAGGAATATTTTTGGATGATCGTTTATCTGTTTATAAAGAGCTTGTTTTGGTTTAGTTGTTTATTAATTTATACAGTGTGAGTCGTTGAGAATGAAAAATCTGGAAACTGGGAATAGTGGAGCCTAAAACATGAGGATTGAGCGCAACATGCGTTGTACAAATATTGCTCGTTTAAGACATACAGGATGTTCAAGTTAATAATTTTATTTCTAAATTTCCCAATAATTCAACAAGTCAACGTGAAAACTGGTATTACTACGTTTTTCTTCATGATGAATAGAAATTTGTCATTACTTTTACCGTTGCTCATACTGAATAGGTAACTCGAAGCTTAGTAGAATCACACAAACCGAATAGAAATTTTGAAAGAGCAACCTTTTCTACATTAACAATACATACTTGTTTAATTTTGATATCTTGATTCATTTTCGAGATATTAGCATTCGAAAGTACCAATGCAGTTCGTCGTATTAACGCAATTTTTGATATGTATTTAAATTACGAAATTCGGGTAAATAATAAATAATAAAAAGAAATAATGCGTACACACTCAAGCATACTTTATCAGTAGAGTAATAACATAAGCGCCCGCACATTATACTACTGGTGAATAATTTATTTAGAGCAACCGCTCAAAATGTCCATCCCATCTTTATGCGTTTTCTTGAAGATCTTCGGATGTTAAAAAACAGTTCTTCCTAATTTCTGATTACATTGGCAGCCTCTTGAATTTTTTGAAGCAACTCTTCGGGGTACTCAATTCTTTCCTTGTAGACTATTTCCTTCATGCTAGACCTAACAGAGAAATCTAGGGGGTTAAAACCTGAACTTCTAGGTAACCAAGGAAATTCACTTCCACGACCAAATCATCGATGTGGGAAATGTACGTCCAGATGCTCTCTCACAGGTAGAGAAAAATGTGGTGGCGCTCCATCGTGCATAAACGACATATTATGTATTTTTTAAGTGGTACATCTTCTAGCACCCCATTTAAATTTTGTTCGAAAAAATTTAAGTACAGTTGATCGTTCAGATTCGGTGGAAGTTCAAAGGAACCAATGAAAAACACAGAAATCATCCCACACCAAATGTTTACTTTAAATTTGTGCTGGAAATATCCCCTCAAATTTCCCTCAATGCGTGTGGATTCTCAGAATCCTACAAATGCCTATTTCTCCAGTTGAAAACTCAACGTCTAGTAAACGCTGCTTCATCGGTGAAGAGAATTTTGTCAAGAAAATTTCAGTCTTCGCTCTGTCTCATTTGTAAAGACTGCGAAAATCATAGACGTGCAAGAGGATCCTGTACAGTAGAAAATTTGAAGCATTCACTCAAATTTGTGTAAGTGTAAAAATTTGTGTTAAAAGTTTACACGCTAAAATTGTAAAATTCATACAATTTCACACCGTAGAATTGTGTAGATACTAATTCACACAACTCCTGTATAAAATTGACAAACTATTTGGTGAATAGCAGATGACGTAAATGATTTTATTACCATTGTGCTAATAGCAGTACATTTTGCATAGCGTCTAGTTCTCATACAATGGTGCGTGAGGTGTGGGGTGGTGCAGTGTGCATTTAAGTGTGAATATGTGAAGATTAATACACCTGTCTTGTATGATGCCATAATTTTAAAATTTAAAAACTCCGCCAAATGGGCACTGCTAGAGGAAATGAGTGTGTATGAACATGTTATACGTTTAGGTAAGTGTATATTTTAGATTAGGTTGCTTTTGCTGGGAGGGAGACAACAAAGCCGCAATACATTCTTATTCCGTTTTCCTGGACGGACATTGCCTTCCGACAGTACACAACTCATTTTTGGATGCATTTGCAGGCTTATTTAAGGTTTATCATGTTTTGAAATACACTTCCAAGATGAGAGAGTTGAGAGCCCAATTAAATTATTTTTTTTAATTTTTTTTTTTTTTAATATTTTTATGAAAACTTATGCCCTAATGTTTTACTGTATTCGCAGAAGTAGTAGGTAGTAAAGGAATGGGAGAAACAAAATTTTGATAATTAAATAAAATTGGTGTGACATCAGAGAGGGTTCGCCCGCGATGATAATTATCAAAAATTTGTTTTTTCCGTTACTTTCATGGTGGCATCAATTCAGCGAATATAGTAAACATAAGTAAAGCATTACAGAGCACTTACTCTTTTGCTTTTTCTTAATTTCAACTTTATATTCATGTATTTGCATATTAAACAATAATTTATATTTCTTTGTTTATAGTTGAGTTTCGTTCTCTAATATGTACTTACTCACGCCTGATATTTTGGTTTACATAATAAATTTATAAGTTTTTTATGAACGTTCATAATAAAAATAAATCTTTATAAAACAATATTTATTTTATTCGTAAACATACTATCCATCTTGTGAAACGCCCTTTAAATTGTGATGTTACATGTTCACTCACACTGCACTATGTATCTTCGAATTCTTTTGTCTCGACAAAAAGTAATGCATATTAACATTTTTCTTGACTTTTACTAGAAAAATTGCAAAATAGTATCTTTTGTTCATGTTTTTTTACATTTTTATGATAGTGTATTAGAAAAAGATTTATTAACACTGAAACGTAGACTTCATTATAATTTTGTTTTTATTTGACCAAAACTAAGAAAATTATATATGTAAATTAGTCACTATAGAGTCACATAAAATGTATGCTTTTTATGAAGCATAAATGAGTAAAACTGTCACAAAAATGGTGCTAAAGAAATAACACAGTTGGTGTGACAAGTATATACAGTTTACCGTGTTAAAAAAACAACGCAAAGTTTGTGTCACATGTATACACAATTCGGGTGTGTTAAATTTTACACAAAATTTTGTGTCGTCCGAATGGCACACAATGTTTTCGTGAAATTTCACACAAAATTTTCAACTGTATGAGGTAATAAATTCTGCACAGGAGTGAAATGATAAGGATAAAGTTTATCTTTTCGTAAGATTCTATTGATAGACGTTGGACTTATTCCTGTCGCCTCACTTAAACAGCGGATACTTACGCCTTGATTTTCGAACTTGAACTTCCTCCTCTTGTTCTACCGAAATTGTTTAGTACCATTATGACGCTTAGGACGAAAATACCCAGCTTCTTCCAGGCGATTATAAAGATTTCTAAAAGAGTTTATGATTTGGTTGTCTTCGGCTTGGATATAATTGTAAATATCTCCGTGCTGCAGCAAGTCCAGTAAAATCTGTTTGAGCAAAAACACAAACCATATCTCGTATTTCACTATTTGAAAAGTCATTGTGCCGTAGCATTTTTTATTACTACTTATTCTTGTACAAAAAAGGCAGAAAAAGATAAGGCCACTTGCTTAGCACTTTTTGACACAAGCTTCACAAGCACAAATAATGATAGCTGTCAGATGGATAAACCAACTTTGTATTTTAAGAACTAAAAATTAAGGTAGTAGCACGAA
Organism: Protaetia brevitarsis; assembly: GCA_004143645.1. Classification (NCBI taxonomy): domain Eukaryota; kingdom Metazoa; phylum Arthropoda; class Insecta; order Coleoptera; family Scarabaeidae; genus Protaetia; species Protaetia brevitarsis. Next base: position 174,330 of record RXPK01000187.1, on the reverse strand, counting down.
ATCCACTGAAACTTTCAAATGCAAATATCTCAAAAACGGATCACATTTATCGTCAATTTGCTTTTAAACATCTTTTATATTTTACATCTACATTTACCTCTATTATATCTCAAAATAAACTTATTGACCCATATTTGCAAATAGGCTATTCGTTCTGGAAACCATTCACCGCAATAACAAATAACTCGCGTTAAACTACGAAAGAAAAAATCGGCATATGCGTGTGATTGACTGAAATTACCCTTAAACGAAAGAAAAAAATCACCCAAACGGAAAGCGGACGCCGAGAACCAATATGAACTCGGATTGTCGTTGTTCAGCCAAGCAGTTAATGAGGATAACTGAAGTTAGGTCAATTCTTTAGAATTGCGGTACCTCGTCTAAAAATCGTACGCATCTTTTCTACCGCCAGGTGTTTGTTGATGGTTTTGACGCATCTATGGTATACGTCTTTAGTATACGTATCTATATAAAATTCCGACAGAAGTCCTCATGGCAGTAGTCTATTGTCTGTCTGACCTGCTAGGATAAAAGTTAAAGCCGTTTTAATAGACTGAATATCATTTTGCAACGCAAAGGTATATGGTAAGTATCTAATATATCTTTCATCATATAATTTTTGCATTTAGAGACGTACTTTTATCATTATTTCGTCGCTATCAGCTTGGATAAAACCGTTTTAAAAAAATATAACGTCTTCAACTGAAATATCTGTTGAAAAACCTTAATATCAAGTTCCATGCCGGATGTAGCTATGGTGAAGTCTTCTTACTCCACCCTACTACTACCGGGCAAAAAAGACATATACTCATTCACAATTCAGCATCCGAAACAGAGGCGTATACGACTGTTAGCTTTGTTCTTTTCAATGTTCGACGGTTATGGGCGTGCTACACCTGATTTCCAGCGATTTCTATACGCTCTCGTAAGGTACAAGTTCTTCTCGACATGTGAACTTTATCATTATGTGGCATTCGATATTATATTTGTCAATGGAGCAAAAAGCACTTTCTTACAACAGATAGTTGTTACGCAGGTAGTCTCTGTACAAACGTTTGCCCGTTGGCGGGATTCATAGTCGTTCCAGTTTTTAACGTATTGGTGCATGGTCCGTACAAAAAGCATTACATAGATGTGTACGTTTTGACGTGGCTAAACAGGATATTAAAACATTAGTGTTAAAATGACGTTTGTTGTAATATGAGTGATTCAATGTACGCGTATTACAACAACAGTCATTGTAACACGTGTGTTTTATACTATTTTTTCTATTTCGCATTGAATTTACTTTAATTTACTACTTGTTTAAAATGAAAATCTCAATGCTTTCATGTTCACACAAATCTACTATGTGTAATTGCTTTATGCGTCATTATTAAATTTAAAACTTAAATTCATAAGTAAAAATATAGCAAAGCTTCTTAATCTTTCGAATCCAGCAAGATGTACGTGACAATATTTTCGCCGATTGTCTGTTCCTCACGTTGCAAACAAGGGAGGTGCTTTATTAATTACAATATAAAAGCACGGAGGCTGAAAACCACTAGCTGTCGCTGATGAATGCGTTGATGTTTCTGTTAAAAAAGGATTTGAAATAGTTCAATTATTTACATCTGACAAAGAACTGAAAGCTTCAAACTTTACCGCAAAAAGTCTTACAAGATTAGACTTTTTGACTCAGGGTGAAAAGTATGCTGTTGTGTCGACTTCTATGCTAGAAAATCAAATTGAGACGAAATAGTTCAGGATGGAACAGGAACCAATATTAACCAAAATATTCTTATCAATTTCCGTTTTTTCAAATGATAATGCCACTGTCACAGATAATAATTGCATTTATTAAAGACGATTAATCCGACTTTCAACGATTTCAATTTTATTATATGGCTATTTTTTGCACCATTTATTAAACATTTACGCTAAAGGTTAATTTTAGGTTAATTATGTTGTTTGTTGCTTAATTAAATTATAATAAATAATATTTTCCTCAAAATATGTTGTTAACATTACTTTTTTTTTTAATTTTTAACTCCGTAAGGATTTTTGATATTGTTAAATATTTCTGTTGTTAGTTTGTGGTTATCAGTCAATCAACAAAAATGAGTTGAAGTAATGTAATTAAACGACCCAAAAAAACCAATTTTAAAAATAACACATTCAAATTTAAAGCAATGGCAATGGTCAAAAGCAAAAATCAAATACGGCCTAGCTAAAAATTTTTGTTAACCATTAGCAAAGTAGCTATATTTGTAGTATTTTTTGACTTTGGCTAGTTGTTAAATTACCATTTTTTGCGAACTTACTGGAACAATAATTTTTTTTGGTCCTTTTAACACAAGGTTTTATTATCTTATACACTTAGAAAAATACTGGTCGTAATATCAATAATCCACATTTATTGAGTGAATTTTTGTCGACGGAACGAAATGTGGCATCGTTATAATAAAATATTATTTACAATCGTTGATTAAGCAATAACAAGATTGATTAATGAAATAAATTCGTTTTCATTATTATAACAAAACATTTTATATTAGTCCATAGATACTATTTGTTATGGTAACCATATTTTCATACATTCAATAAATTTGTCAATAAAATGAATGTGAACGAATATATATACATTGTTATTTTTACGTACAGTTTTCATAAAAATATTCACCATATGAATGCAATAAAGTATTAAATGGTACCCTCTACGTTATTTTAATGGTTCGCAATTTATTGCAAGAACGAACATACCTTGATAAAAAGTGTACGTCATGTTGGCTAACACATTTATTATAACAAATCATTGCATATTAGTCCATGGATATCATTTGTTATGGTAACTATATTTTCACACGTTCAATAAATAATTTTGCATTTTTGCAATTCCCTTTTCTTCATTCTTCTAATGAAGATTACATATAAAATTAATTACTCACGGTCATTTAGTAAACCTAATAAAATTGTTCAAACAAAACTGGTGTTCCTTACAATAACATATTTCATATAGCCAATCAACCTACCATTTCATTTTCAATGATTTTGGTTTCATTAATACAATGAATGATTTATTACTCAATAAACTACGTCTTTATTTAATAATAATATATTTCAAACCAAGGGAGGAAAGTGCTCTATTACCCAAGGCCTGCAATAGCACTTTCCTCGCATGGTCTGTATACGATATTTTACCCAGCCAGTCAAATTTTAACTAATTAAATGTCTAAAAATAATAAAGACATACTTGTGAGTGACATGATAGATAGTAGGCTTAATCTGTCAAATATTTTTTGAAAACTGTCACGTCAGCGACGTTTTTTCAAAAGCGTTCAATAATAGTAAATAAAACTAATTTAATTGAAATTTAATATCATAAATATTTGTTATAAACATGTCTATACAATATGTCGAATGATATTGCAGATGTAAGAACTTTTATTTAGCGACCACGTTAATACACTCAATAAATACAACAACCCTTTCTTGACGTTGCCGTAAACATGTATCCATAACCACGCCAACTCCCGACTCCTAGGATTATATTACATTTGGCCATCCTGACCAAAAGTCTGTCCTCAGGCTTCTAAAGATCTGAAACAAATTTTATAAAAACATGTATTCAGTTTGTTTACGTTACATCGTTGACCTTAAATATTGACCAAAAATCCATTTCTCTTCCTCAACAATCTCCAGAGATCCGTCAATCTCTCTCTCAACTTTAATCAGAGATCCGTTGATCTCACAATACTCATCAGAGATCCGTTGATCTCTCTCAACTTTCGTCAGAGATCCGTTGATCTCACAATACTCATCAGAGATCCGTTGATCTCTCTCAACATTCGTCAGAGATCCGTTGATCTCTCTCAACGTTCGTCAGAGATCCGTTGATCTCTCTCAACATTCATCAGAGATCCGTTGATCTCACAACACTCATCAGAGATCCGTCGATCTCTCTCAACATTCATCAGAGATCCGTTGATCTCACAGCACTCATCAGAGATCCGTCGATCTCTCTCAACATTCATCAGAGATCCATTGATCTCTCTCAACTTTCAACAGCGTTTCGTAAATTTCGCTTCTCCCTCTCTCTCTCCCTCTCCCGTTCTCTCACTTTCTCTGCTCTCTCTTACCGCCCTCTCTCTCTCTCTCTCTGATTCAACATTAACTTCAACTTACTCATTATCATCTTGAAATGTAATCCATTTCTTAATGCGATCTGCTGCCACTACTGTGCGAAAACGTTTTGATCTCTGTCTTAAATCTTCCACTTCATATCTATCGTTAATTAACACCTTGAAAATTCTGAAAGGACCATTATACTTGGGATGCTGCCTCGCTGGTGACTTCCACCATAATCAAGTCCCCCTCACAGTACTTATCTGCATCTCGTCTTCTTTTATCGTATCTTTCTTTCTGTTGTCTTTGATCTTCTGCTACATGTTCTGATATTTTTTTTCTTAATTTTACTAGATCTATCCTGTGTACCTCGTTTCTTAGATCGTTCAATATCCATGCTTCGGTTACATGCTTAGTATTATATCCAATCAATGCTTCCATAGGTGTAGCGTTGATTGCTTTATTGAACGTCGTATTTAAAGCACTTTGTATTTGTTTAAACGTACTTATCCCACATGCCTGGCTCTTTTCCTGCAACAGTAGTTGCAAGAGCAGTAACGATAGTTTTGTTATATCTTTCGCATTGACCGTTAGCTCTTGGAGTAGCTACAGCATTCAAAATGTGTTTAATGCCATAACTTCCGCAGAGCTCCTTTAAATGACTTAGACGTAAAAGCAGTACCCCTATCGCTAATTATTCTCGTAGGTACTCCAAATAAATTCATTAAATTAACCAAAATTTTAACTACATGCCTTGATTTTTGATCCTTAACCGGTTCTATCAAACAAAACTTCGTAAAAGCATCTACTATTACCAACAAAAATTTATTTCCTTTTCTACTAGTTTCAAATGGACCTACATGATCGACATGAATTGTATGCAAGGGTATAGGTATTTTCTCTATAGGATTCAATTTACATTGTTTCGAATTACCTGACTTCTTATAATAAGCACAATTCAAACAAGCTTTCACATATTTTGTTACAAATTGCCTCATCTTTGCAAACCAATAATTCGACTGTATACGCTTCATCGTCTTTTCCGAACTTAAATGACCTGCCTCATCGTGACACAACCGGCAAATTTGCATTCGCGCTGCTTTAGGTACCACCCACGCCTTATACCCATTCTCCAATTTTCTATACAACTTTCCTTCTTTAATTTCATATTCCTTGAAATAGTGTTTCACTTCACTATTTTTAATACCTGTTTCTAAAATACTTTTAATTCGGCTCAATTGCTCATCATTTTGTTGTGCGGCAATTATCCAATCTTCTTCCGTTAAATCCACATTATATACTTGTACTTTCCAACACTTCTATCGGATTCCGACTGAGCGCATCTACGTGTTGCATTCTTTTACCAGACCTGTATTCTATCGTAAACGTGAATTCTTGAATCTCTAACCACCATCTACCTATACGTGGAAAAAGATCCTTTTTCGTAAGCGTTGTTCGTAATGCATTACAATCAGTTACAAGTTTAAATTTTTTACCAAGCAGATACACTCGAAAATACCTTAGTGCATAAACCACAGCCATTGTTTCTAATTCATACGAATGATATTGGCGTTGGTCATGGGTAGTTTGTTTACTGAAATAAGACACAACATGTTGTTGTTTTTGTTCGTCAATTTGAACTAACATAGCACCCACTCCTATAGAACTGGCGTCAGTATGTAATTCTGTTTGGAACGCCGGGTTAAATATGGACAAAATAGGCTTACTGGTCAGCAATCTTTTAATTTCTTTAAATGCTTCCTGCTGTCGTGCACCCCACTTCCATTCAACATTCTTTTTCGTTAATTGAGTTATCGGTTCAGCAACAGTAGCATAATTTCGTATAAACTTACGGAAATATCCTGCCAACCCCAAGAATTGTCGTACCTGCTTGACATTCTTTGGAGGCTGAATCTCAAGTACAGCTTCTGTTTTTTTTACACCCGGTCTTACTCCTTCTGAACTTATAATTCTTCCAAGATATTCTACTTCGGTTTTGAAAAATGAACATTTACTCAATTTTAAAGTCAGATTGTAACTTCTTAACCTTAAAAGAACTTGCCTAAGCCTATTTAATCCCTCCTCAATCGTTCGTGAAGGGATAATTATATCATCCATATAAGGAAATGCAATACCGTTTTTTAAGTTTCCTAAAGCTGTATTCATAAGGTGCTGAAAAACTGAAGGTGCATTGGTCAAGCCAAATGGCATTCTTAAAAACTCATATTGGCCATCTGGTGTTATAAAAGCAGTTTTTGATATGGAATTTTCTTCCATTGGTACTTGAAAGTAGCCTGACGCAAGGTCTAAAGTACTTATTGCCTCCAAGTTTGTCAATCTGTTCTTCAATTAGAGGAAGTGGGAACCATGACTTCACTGTAATTGCATTTAACTTTCTATAATCCACCACCATTCGATATTCGTTCGACTTCTTTTTTACTAAAATTACTGGACTAGCATAGGGCGAGTTCGACTCCCTAATAATTCTGTTCTCTAATAATTCTGTAATGATCGACCTCAAAGCAATTTTTTCCTTTTCTGGCATACGATAAGGTCGATATACTACAGGGTATCTGTAGTGGTCTTAATTTCCATCTTAACAGCATTCGTCTTACCAAGAGTTGCCATTGAAAAAGTAATACAATCTCGAAAAGAATTCAACATATTTACACATTCCGTTCCCACCTCCTCATTAACATTACCTATCACGATATCTCTAATACATAAAGTTTTTTGCAGGTTATTATCAACAACATTTACAGCGCAACTTTTCAAAACTGGTAATGTTCGAAGATAAACATTGTTTTGTTGTTTTAACAACATTATATGTTCCTGATCTAATACATCTCTACCTATTATTAAATCATGCAAAAGCTTATCATCGCTAACTACTATCATATTAATCAACATTATTTCCATTAACTTAAAGTTACTCTCTGCAAATTTGAGAACTTAAAACAGTGGACCCAGAAAAACTTCGTAAAACTAAATCACTAGATTCTCTAATAGAGAGCCTAAACTTTTTTGCTAAAGACATCTTTATAAGAGTGTTCGAACTACCCGTATCAATGAGACATGCACACTTATAGCCGTTTACGTACGCAGTTTTCATATACATGTTTACTTGTCCAACATTTGCACTAACAACATTTGTAGATTTTCTTTGTGTGTCACAGTTTTCCAAAGGACAATTTGCTTTCTTATGGCCAAGCTTTTTACAATTATAACATTCTATTCGCGGTTTGTCACATTCTCTCGCAAAATGACCCAATTCTTTGCAATTATAACATAATATACTTGCCTTAGTACTTTGTAGTTTACTTCTAGTTACTTTATCATTGTTCATGTTATATACCGCGCATTTATGATTACTTGACCCTGGAAGAGGATAACAACTATTTGCTAAATTTTTATCGTTCGTTGTTGGCATAGTCTCTAATGTGTTGAGATAAGCATACAAAGCATTAGGATCGACATGACGGGCTGATCGCACCAGACGTGCAATATTTTCGTCCGTGATGCCGCCAATTACTGCATCAACTAAATATTCATCAGGTATCTTTAAATTTAAAGCACGCAATTTTGAAAGCTTCTGAAAACAATAGTCTCCTAGATGTTGAGCCGGTTGAGAGTCATAATTTGCTGCATCCTTTAATAACTTGGAAAATGGAACTGACTTACTTAATTTTGCTGTCATTGTGACTTTTAATTGTTTCCATTTGGCATCATATTTTACTTCTTCATCATACCACTGTCGAGCATTCCCTTCAAGTCTTCTCGCAATAAGTCGCATCGTGGTATCATCGTCCCATTGGTACCGTTCTGCCAGATTATCAACTCGCTGTACCCACTTTTCAACCGTAACTTCGTCCTTTGATGAGTCAAATACCGGTATTAGAAATTCATCTCCTGAGCCTTGAGCAGATGCCGTGGATTTCTTGCTAAGCAACGTAATTGTGCGCTTTAATTTTCTAACTTCTCGTTTTAAATTTCCTTCTGATGACGTTGACGTGGTAGAGTCATTGCTGCTGCTGCTGCTGCTACTGCTGCTAGTCGACGGACGACGAGTTTTTCTTTTCCGCTTTCCCATCTCCTACGCTGTATTTTATTGTCTTATCCCACTTCTGACTTTGTAAGAACTTTTATTTAGCGACCACGTTAATACACTCAATAAATACAACAACCCTTTCTTGACGTTGCCGTAAACATGTATCCATAACCACGCCAACTCCCGACTCCTAGGATTATATTACACAGATAATGATAATTTGTCGTGCACACCAGCTGAAATTCGTAAAGCAGCACTTGCCACTGTTCGGAATTTATTATTAAATTACTTTTCCATGATGTAATTATAGGCTGCTTTAATCATGGGCATTGGGGGTGCTTGTAGAACTGACGAATTAACAAGAATGATTATCTCTGACGTAGATACCAGAGGTGATATTTTTGTGGTAAATATTCCCAAAACAAAAAATGGAGTTTCAAGAAATTTTGTACCGGTGGAACCACAATGTATTGCAATTATCCGGAAATATCTACAAATGACACCTGCAAGTCAATCACGATTATTTTTAAGTCTGCGTACACTGTAAAAAAAGTTGCCTACAATTCTACCGGTAAAATGGTAAAATTTCTACCATCTAGTAAATTTCACATGCTGATGTATTTTTCAAAGATTGTACTGTAAAATTCGTATGTAATATTTATATGAACTGTATATTTGCCGAACGCTTACAGTTAAATAATCTAATAACCAATCACATTGCGGCGTATTCAAGTAAAAATAAATATAAAAGATCCTCGAATTTTTACCCAAATTTAAATACCCAAAAAAATTGTCAATTTTACACTTTTAAGTAAATTTTGATAGTAAAAATAAAATTGTACATGTTTTTTCCTGTATTTTCCTTTCGAATTTTTATTACATCTTCAACTTACATGATAAAGCTATAAATTTTACCGAAATCTTTTTTCCATGTTAAATATCCTAGAAAAAAACATGTAAAACAAAATTTACATGATTTATTGTGGTAAATTCACAACGTTATTACATGTAATATTCCTAATTTACCATGGCAAATTTACTGTAATTTTTTACAGTGTAATGGTAAAATAACGAAGCAGCCAGTTGCGCATAATACCTTTAATAGTGTGCCTAAGAAAATCGCTGAATTTTTAAATTTAGAAAACCCCCATATGTATACGGGTCATTGCTTTCACAAAACCTCTGCCACTGCACTTGCTTCACAAGGCGATGGAGTATTAGATGTAAAACTTCACGGCAGTTGGCGATCTTCAAACATCGCTGAAAGTTACGCGGAGAATACCCTTAAAATAAAAAAAAAAATTTGCAAATATGGCACAGATATCTGAATCACAACATGAGCCATGCGCCAGCACTTCTACAAATTCCTCGACATCTTCCTGCTGATATACCACAAGTTTTTAATAGAACAAACCTATCGGAATTCAATTTACCGATTCAAATTTTAAAAGAAGGGTTCGCTATACAAAATGCAATAAACTGCTCTTTCAATGTTAACATAAATCGGTAATGTGCGTATCCGTTTTGTTTATTTCTGTGTTTATGACTTTTGCAGGTTAAGTTCAATACCTGTAAACCTGAATTAGAAAATGATTATTAATATTTATGGATTTCTTTTGTAAATATACTCAATCCTAAAACGACAAGTACCTAATAATTTAGCGATTAAATATCATCTATCAACAACGTCACATATAAGATGTACAGTTTCATCATGTCAATGTCACTTACTTTTCCTCCCTAGGGAGGAAAAGTACAACTTTCTCCCTCAAATGAGGAAGGGAAGTGGACACTTTCCTTCCTGCTGGGAAAAAATATTTTTCATAGATTTAATAAACTCGTTCTTTGGACCAATTTTAATGCATTATTTCAGGTGAACAATGATTTCTTTCATTGTTTTAGGACCTATTTTTGGATCAGTGTATAATCCTTTTCAGTCTGCTTTTAGAAATCATCAGAAGGTTATATAGGAATAATTACGTGAAATAAATCAAATCCATCAATCAATCAATGGGAAATGAATCGTCATAATTTCCAGCACATTCATCCTAATAGAGATATGCTACCGCAAAGTTGTTGGTGTCCTAAAAAGAAGCATGTTAAACGAATTCCTACCGCTTTGACCTACCATTCACAAAAATGAACCGCGACGTAAACACTTCCATTTAACGTGTCCCGTGCTCTCTTGTACTCTCGCCCATACGATCTCCGTACAAAGCCATCGTTGTCAACAATTTGTCATTATGTCAAACAAATCGTCCTGCTCCTACCGATGTAGGTTACGTGCATATATGTGCACCCGTTTCTTCTATACCTGTACACGGCTACACCCCCTACAATACAACACTTCATATTATTCTTCGTTTCCGGTCGTATTTTGAGTTTAACATGTAGAAAATAATTGCTTCAGGATGAGGTCGGTCACTGCTTTTAAATTACCTGTCTTACCTTGTGATGAACCCTGATGAAAAGAATACTGCTTAAAGAATGCCCTAAAGAAGATTGTGTTTACGTACAGTTAATAAATTTTGTACTGTTTTAAATTTTAAAGAAGTAGGTCCAGTATATAACTAAAATGCAATTTTATTCTAGGGACAACTGTTGGCAACTTCGGACCTACAAATCCCGAATAAATTTACTTTGAAATGCATTGAAAAAACAAAATGAATAAACATCGTTTATTGAGTTGGATTTATTAAAATAAGAAAAAGATATATTGTATGGATAATTTTTTTTTATATTGAACAATTTTGTTTATTGACGGTCACAAAGAAAATAAAGTTTATTACTTATTAGAAAAAGAAATTATTAAGTAGTTTGTTAATTTAAAGTAGTAGGTATGTTATTAATTTAATTAAATATTTTATTATTTCTATGAGGGATAACGTATTTTTAATACTGAGTTAATTGTATTAATAAATGAATTTATAACGGTATTGATTGTCTACAATCATTTCACTCTGACACATACTATGTTTTACGCTTTCTTTGCAAGTATAGCGTATGCAATTGTTTCTTCAAAACTTCAGATTCACATTTTACATAGTCCCTTCTACCCAGGCATAAATGCATCTTTTCTGCAAGGTATTTTATCTGTGTGCATTCATAAAAGTAGTGATTTTAGTGTTATTACAGCCAAAATTAAGATATTTAGTACGCTCCCTTTTCTTTTATTTCTTAATCCCACTTGAAAACTTGTTAAATACATAATTATCATTAGATATTCAAATTATATATAATATAATTATATTATTATTAAATGTAATGAACAATAAGTGGATGTCCAATATTTGACATTTTGCGTATGTGTGAACGTTAAAGTAGGTGTAATATGCTTTGTTTTATGGGTAACACTAATTTCGCCGAGCTTGATACATTAATCAGACATTTCAAACATGTGCATAACCTAAATACAAATACAGTGTTTTAGTATTTTATAGAAAACGATTATCATTGATCGTGGTGAACGTCATCACGGTTAGAAAAGCAGATAATTAATAGATTTCTGACGGAAAAGTTGGTAATTAAGATTACTATAGCTACAACTAGGTACCTTAATCAGTGTTGCCGTTTCGAAATTTTTACTATACTAGCACATTACAAGAAATTGTATTAGATTGCATGAAATTGTACTAGATTTGTTAAATTTTATAAAGTTTTAACCATGAATGTAATGCGGGATTTTTAACTTAAGAGTTAGCATAAAATTTTAATGTTCAAAAATAGTTTTTACGAATGCTCAAAACATTGAGAAAATAAGGTAACCTCAAGGTCCTCAATTCGAAAAATTTCTAAAACAAAACACCCTAGAATTTTTTTTAAAACATCGAAAGAAAAAAAATATAATTAACATTTAGGTAAGCATTTAGGCATCCATTAACATATTTTAAAATATACTAGATTTGGCAAAGGCGTACTGACGTACCAGAACGGCTCAAAATGTACTAGAAAAATACAATTGTACTAAAAAACTGATCTTAATATAAAACTCTCAACATATTTTAGGCATTTTATCGGATGGTAAAAGCAGGGAGAATTCCAAATTCCAAAACAAAAATATTGCAAATAATTTGGTATGTATAAATGTGCATGTACACTCTTTTCTCATATATTATCTACTTATTACCTATTTGGTGTATCAGATTTTAAAGACGGGGCAGAAGCTACCTAATACGGTCCTTAAGATTTGATAAAATATTACCCAACGAATTGGATAGCTTGTGGCAAGCTTGTACGAACTAAAGCCTAAATCACATGAGAAATGCTGACAGAATGAACATAATAATTTGATTTGTAAATAAATAATGTACACTAATATTAAAATTTATCAATATATAGTATTGGTAAGTAAATTTATTTATTACACTGTAGCTGCACCTTTTTCAAGTTGGTTGTATTATTAAGCAAATTAATTATTATTAAAGTTTAGCAAATAATATAACGGATTTCGAAAATGTGCTGTTAGTGTAAAAGACTTGGACCTCTTACACTAACTGCATATTTTCAAAACCTGTTTATATTATTTGGCAAATTTTAGTAATAAATAGGTATCATATATAATTCATAGTTTCTACAACTATTATTAATTAACGGAATGTATAAATTTCATATAAGCAATAAAAAAGTTAATTCATACAATGTACCACGGTTAGCAATATGATAATCCAGTTTATATATAATATGATTTATTGTATCAAAAACTTCTTTAATCACTTTAATGTATACCGATTTTTAAAGCAATAATTTACGTTTATTATATTCATAATCAAGTGAATAATAAATTCATTATATCAACAATTTTGTTTATTGTATAGATGAACCTATATATTTATTAATATAATAAAGGCACATACTTTGTATTGATAAAAGTGTTCGTTGGACGAATTTTGATAAAATAATTATTGAATTAATGTACTTTTTATTATATTTGTGTATATTTTTCGTTCAGTGTGTAAAAAGGGCAGGGGGTAACTATCTCCATTACCCTTCCCTTGTATACTCGCCTGACATAGGTAAACGTTCATATATTTCTTTATGTTTTCAAGATATAGATCACAATTTGAGTTATGAAAACACAAAAAAAAAAAAAACGATTATTTCTAGAAATATTACGTATCAGCAACAGTAAAAATTCAAATAAGCTTTAAAACAGATACAAATTAACTTAACCATATTTACTTTAATCATAATTTTACCTTATTGACAAAAATGTTTTTTTTGACTATTCAATAAAACTAAATTAAAATAATTTAATTTATATTATTACATCCAAGTTGTAAACTCAAAAAATGTAAGAAAAATTACCCCAAAAATGGAAGGTGATTATTGGGGTAATTTTTAGCTTAACTTTCGCAGTGGCATATTACCCTTGTGGGGAAAATTTCCCCACAAATAAAAAACTTCCATGGCAATCTACTGGGAAAACACACTTAGTACATTCCATCCCTGATGTAAATTTACACGGTAATATTACATCAACGCGTGATTATATTAAGGGAGCGTAATTTTTCCACGGAAAATTCTGCTTTGCATGCATATCTACACTTTTAAGTGGCTAAAGTTCCCTGCTTTTTTTAGAATTTAAGTACTAATACATTTTACAGTAGTAAAGAACAAAAATCAACTGTAGAATGCAATTTTGCATTTTACGCCATGTGCATTTTGAAGATGTAATTGTATATTTCTATACTGCAAAAGTTAAAGTTGCTGTGGAATGTATTATCGCATAGTATTGACAATTAATAAATTTACAAATAGTAAGGTATTTTTAAAATTTGCACATTTATATGTTTTCAGAAAAAAAAATGTAGTACTTTTAAATGAAATTTTCTTAAAAAATGTGTTTTTACATGAGCACGCATATCAATTTTACTAAATTGACTGTAAAATTTTAATATGTAAAGAATTACATAAAGTTATGTTACTTTGTGTGATACTGTAATAATCACATGGTTTTTTATTTACTTTTGAATATCTGAATCCAATTTCTATACTAAGTATAATTAGGTCTATCATTAGACAACCTGTATAAAGTGTAGTGTATTCCCCTTGTTAGAAATGCGACCCTAAAGGTGAGTAATGTTAATATGAAAACATTTTTCATAAAGCGAACAATGATAATAACATAAGCCACGTAAGAAGGGTAGGGGTTCATATTCCTGATATTAATATTCGAATTCCATCTCGCTATAACACTAATCGAAATAAGAGGGATGTTATGCCGTTGAATCAAGTCGTCAAATAAAATATTTTGTTGGCATCTCTTGATATTTGATTTAATTAAATTCATGCTACCCAGGCATTTATAAAATTACATATAAGCATTTCCGCCAGAGATTTTTTTAAAACGAAGTAACTAGGAACTGGTTTAAATCAGAAAAAAAAAATATTTGCATGTACATATATAATAATAGTTGCTCCAATTATTATCGTGTCAATACCAGATTACACGCTTGCATATACATATTCCACTTCAGAGGTTTCTCATTTATAGCTAAAATTTGTCCTCAGGTATTTATTAAAATTATTTTTGGCCTTTATTACTATTATTATAAATACAAACCATAATTATAATTTCATATTTACAAATGCACCTTCGTACGCATGTATATTTAATAGTTATTGTGTCTGTCAAATGTCAATCAAATCATACACTTGCATATCAATATATAATAATTAATATTTTTATTATAATAAACATACATAGAAGGTGGATTGGTTCTTTTGTATTCAGGAAACCGGATGTGTCATTTAAGCGGGCACTCTCAATTCGGAATAAAATTTGCATATACACGGGTTAACATTTTATTGCACCCGCTATTGAAAAGGTGTGGACCTCGTATTGTGACGACAAATGAGCGTTGGATCGGTAAGGTTGGTATAATCTGAAATTCCACGAAGTTTGACCGAAAAAAAAAATGGGGCGATATTTTCTCATAGGTTGTGATGATCGAGTGGACACCTGGGTAATTAGAAATGAGATCATGTACAATTCGAAGGGTGAAACGATACAATCGGGTGGGTGGCGAGCAAGCACGGCATGTGGTACAGGAACTGTTAATACTACCGGAAATACCTGCTTATATGAACTTATAGGCAATTGAGGATGTTTAAGTATATTTGAAAAATAAACTAGTCTCATATATAATCATTACTATATTAATACACAGGTCTGGGCTAAATACACTCCAAATGTAGTTCAAATATAAAATTCAAATTATAATCTTTATTACTATTTGAAATACAGTACTATAAAAAATGTTTAAAAAAAATAAAGTACTATAGTAATTTGTTATCGGCTGTTATAAGATAAAAGCCTGACGTTTTCCTTTATAATAATGTAAGTAAAATATGTTTAATGCTATCTAAAAAAAAAAAAATAATAGAACATTATTGTGTTCTAGTATCTCTTCATTCACATTTTCATTTCGTTTTAAATAAACCTTGCAAATGAGTCTTTTTTGTAATAGTGTTTTTGTTCGTTTCTTCCGCACATCATACAGAGAGCAGTTACGTTAAATAATTTTATAAGTATTACTTTGTCCTTCTTACATGTCAGTGATTGTTTATTTAGTTCATTATATATTTACTTAATTACTTAAATAGTATGTATCTTATTCAGAAACCATTAAACTAAGACTTAATGTTTGTCTTTTATTTATAATAAAAAACAAATGAACATTAAACCACAAAAAAATACATCCTTAATTAAAAGTAGTTACACGTAGTAATCATTTTTAATTATCAAAATTTATAGCAGATGTTCAAAAATATATCCTTTTCTGTTAAGCATATTTCTACCGTCTTTTGCAAATTTGGGGTAGTTTTTCAACAATTCCACGAAATGGATAAAAATGCCTCACTCATTCTATCCTTCTTATCTTTCTATGTGGATGGCTGTTTCTTAAACACAAGTTTCTTTAGGTAGCCCCCAAAAAAAAAAGAAATCACAGAAAATGTATTACATAGAACAAATTATTTTTTTATAGCTTTGACTTTTAATTATTATTAACTATTGTTAATTAAATATAATGGTTGTTTATTTTAATAAACAATTACGACAGCCTACCAAACATTAGTAATATAGTTTCTGTTAATCATAGACGATTGGCACTAATTTCTTTTTTGTTTAAAAAAAAAAACGTATTATTTGTTTTGAATCTGATACTGATGCATGCGCTCTAATTTGCGGATTCATTTATTTATGTCGCGTTTAATATATTAAGCTGACTTGAAAATTAATGGCGAATTCAATGGATTTATTTAATTTTAGTTTCTACAATATCCTGCATGAGTTTAGTGTGAATTGAAAGGGCTTTGCCTAACGCTTAATTTAGCAGAAGCAAAGATATATGCTGCTATTTAAAGAAATCGAGTTAACTTGGGTTAAAGTGAAGCAAATGCTCAGGACTATAGTTGACACTTATATCGATTTTAATTTTCCTGGTGTATCAAGCTAAGAATGTATGTATGATATTTAAAATATGAATATCTAAAACAAATGCATATAAAAACTATGCCGCCCTCACCTAAACCTTTCAGCAGGGCTTTTTTTACAAAATCGTAAATAATACCGTTGTTATTACAGATAGACATATAATAGCTTATATAAAATGATGTTACTTTTCTTCGTACAATTTGAAAATGGAGTAATATACAGGGTGTTCCGTTTAAAATAACGGAGTTGCGTTTTCCTACTTTTGCAACATCCTGTATAGTCAAAAGTATTTTTGGATTATGAAAAAATTCTTCAAAGGCCCCCTTAACCTCTATCCTATTGCTATAAAACCAGTTTTGCACAATTATGGCTCTATGTTTCGAATATCGATCCTCTTGGAATAAAATTGATAATTGAGGTCTATGCTTTCCGCTGATAAACAAGGTTTGGTTTTAGGATATCCGAATACTTCTCTTTGTTCATTATTCCAACAATACATTCGAGTTCATCACATCCTTCCCATGACATGGAACCCCAAAATATGAGTACTCCTGTCAAAATCAAACTTTTTGCAACTATGAGATATCAACAAAGTAAGGAATGTAACTTACCACCACCGTGTTTTATGGTAGGTTCCAACCACTCTGTTTTATATTTTTCATTTGTCTTTCTCCATGTATGCTTGGCACCATCTGACCATATTACTTGCTTCCATTTGATAGCAAACCAATTTATTGTATCTCTCGTCCATAGCATAGGAATTCGTTATTTTTAGTCGATATAAGAGGCTGTTTTGATGTGATCCTTCCGCCATAAACCTTCGATTATATTCGGTCCCTAATACTTTATGGATGTAAATTCTTTCTATTTGCTAAAATTTTTCGTATAATAGCCCTATCAATGCGTTCTGTAGTTTTATTATTCCCAACACTCTATATTTTTGTGTAATTGGTTCTAGGAATGCTTTGTATACCTTGCCTAATTCTTTTATACCCTAAATCCATATTGTGATACTTTATTATTAATTGTCGTAATTCAGTAACAATTTCCTATTGTTTAGCCATTACACAAACTTCTACACACAACCGATCTAGAGGCACTTCAACAGTACATTAAATTAAATTATAGAAACACGTTAAAACAACTGTTAAAGTTTTCTAAGTACTCCAAAAACATTTGAAGCGAGAATTTCGCGGAAATTTTATATACCCACTTACAAACAGTATTTGTTTTATTATATCTTTAGTTATTAGGGTAAGTTTATATAGGAAATTATAATATATATATATATAACTATTGTATAGTTCTTTAGCCAATTTATGCACACCCTATATTTTTGTTGTTCTAATTTGGCCATTAAACACCTTTAATTGCTGCTGTAGAATAAAAAAAAGATTTTTCCACGATATTGTTAACACTATAATAACTATGAAGGGAATTATGTATAGAAATAGAATATTTCTCGTTGCATAACCTATACGTGTTCTTTCCACTCACGTTGCGTCGTCTAGAGCACAACCCTGTCCACTGTTGAAATAATCCTGCTATATCTTTAATTTTTGTGCAAAAACCATAATCAAATTAATTTGTTTTAAATTTTTAATAATTTGCGGTACATATGCTTACTTTTAAAGCTGCATAGACACCGGTGTCTTTCACAAAACACGTCTTGCTCCCATCCAAACCAACACTGAAATGTGTACGGTTGAACGGTTCAATTGAAATAAGTTCCCGTTCTCTCTTTATAACCGAATGTGCCTTTGTGCCTTTGCGACTAAATACCGGATTATTTATTATAAACCTTGTACCTAGCGTGTAGTTTGTTCTAGCGTGAACTGAAAGCTTTTTAAAACTGATTAAAGGTTACGATAAGGGCTGAAGTACAGTAAAGAAAGGATATTAAGAAAAACAACCATCAGCACCATCTTCTAGAGATGTTTTATCTTTAAAACGCTAAAAAAATTAATTTCGGAAGAATCTCCATTTCTCTTGTTTGACATTTTTTTTACTTCCTATTCTACCGGCTGTTTTTTTCATTACCGATAAAATAATTTGAATTTTAAATTAGATAGAGAAGAAAAAATAATTTTTTTTATCCTTCCTACAAGTTGAAAAGAATACCTATAAGTTTCATTAACCAGTATTTGAATAACGAGAAATCGTTTCTTTTAGTGGATGTGTGGCTTGTTCTTTGATTAATTAATTAAATAGTGAAGTACACATATTTAAGTGTCAATAAAACATTTCGACTATTTAAATAGTCTTCATCAGTAGACATTTTTTTTTTAAAATCATAAACACTAAAAAAGGATAATTATAAAGTTAATAAAACAAGAAATTACTAATGTATGTTACGGACAATACAAATGAAGTAACTAGCTTTAATTTCAAAAATACAATTAAAGGACATCACGATAACGCTAACAAACACCTATTTTCTTGTTTTATTAAGTTTGTAATTATTCTTTTTTAGTGCTTATGATTTTCCAAAAAAAAAGTCTTTA
The DNA here is from genome assembly GCA_004143645.1 of Protaetia brevitarsis. Taxonomy (NCBI): domain Eukaryota; kingdom Metazoa; phylum Arthropoda; class Insecta; order Coleoptera; family Scarabaeidae; genus Protaetia; species Protaetia brevitarsis. The sequence goes on along the minus strand of RXPK01000187.1, from coordinate 155,237 downwards.
CTGATGAAGACTATTTAAATAATGGAAAGGTCTTATTTACATTAAAATATGTGCACTTCAGTATTTAATTAATTAATAAAAGGGCAAGCCATTTATCCACTTTTGTAGCCATATTTTTGGCAATATTTTCAAGCATATTTTTATAACAAAAGTAATTTTTCCAACACTTTTGCAAACAAGTAAATTTAAATGAATACTTAACTTAATAGACTACATTTAATTCTTAACTCGAGATAAGATAGATTTATCTTGTGTTATAAACCTGTCATTTCAGTTACTTTTTTATATTTAAAGTTTCGTCAAATAGTAGATTTTTGAAAATTGTAAAATGCAGGGAACATAATACATCAACAAACGAACAAACATCAAAGGCAGGCGTTTTACTAAAATCTATATCGGAAACTTTTGCCGGAGTTATATTTTTACTTTTGTGTATTTTTATCGAGATTCTTGTTGTCCTTTTAAAAATTCCAAATGCAGGCAGAATTTTTCAAATCAGTTAATTAATTCAAACTATTTGCATCAGTCAGGTATATATCTTTTCTGTGATTGATTGGGTTTTTATTTTTATCGTTAAACTTAGAAGACGCTTTTGTGATAGATATTTAATTTAATTAGTTTGAATATTACATTCATGAGTAATAAGGGTAATAGATTTTTTTATGCAATTTTTCTTTGCCCAAGGCTTGGAATTTCCATGAATTGTGCACTTTTCAAATCTTTTAATGAGGATGGTTTTTATGGCCTCAGATACTTAACACTGGTTAGTTACAGGTACCTAAGTATTTAAATGTAATCCCTTAATGCAAATATCTTGATTACACCACTAGGTAATTCCTTATCTTAATGGTTTTCTTAATTACCCCCAACGGCGGCCGGTGCATACGTCACCGGGGGGGCACCCATAATGATCGGATATCTTCGTATTGTATCGTGTAATATATACGATAGTACGAAGTTATAGGAAGAACTTCGATCATTGCGAGACCCCGCGGTGACGTACGCACCGGCCGCCGCTGATTATTTACCCCACCAGATACATTTGTTTTTGAAAATGTTCAGATATCAGTTATTATTTAGACTTGTTCCTTGGTAGGTCTTTATGGCAAAATTTGATAAAGTGATCGTCGCATCCATTATTCTTCATAGATGCCGTTTTGGGTAAAGAAAACGTGGAAAAGAAGTTTTGGTTTTGAAAGGTGCAGTTTTCCTCCTCAAAAATTTTAGAAACTTGCGAATCATTTTGGCACTGTGCTTTTAAAACCTGCAGAGTAGAAGTATGAACAGTGGGACAGGGAAAGTTAGGATTATTCTGGAAGATAATTACTCGAAGTATTCGAATTTGTGAAACAAGCAAATTGTAAGCGCAACAGATGAGCTTGCGGGTAAACTTTCGAAAGTGTCCATGGAGTGTTAAAATACTATGTTAAAGTCATGGATACATTGACTGTAAAAATATGTTTACTTGTTAACCAAATCTTAAATTGGATAATATCCAGAATAGCCCGAGCGCTCTGAAGATCGTGTTTTGTGTGGTGATATAACCTGAAAATCGCATCTTTTTTTAAGAAAAAAGTGTGGAAGACGTGGTGTCCGTCGAAAAATAAAAACTCCAACGGGATTCTGGATTCATTCTACACCCATACAACCCAACATTACGATCCTCAGAGCGCCCGGGCTATTCTCGATATTTTCCTCTTAAATGTATGTGTAATGCGAATAATGATATAGACGGGGCTTTCAATTATTTTGTATGTTGTTATAAGTATTTAGTCTTATAAATGACATGTGTTTTGTCCATCTTCTCAATCTTTTGTTTGGTGTTTATTTTTAAGAGACCTGTGCACTACAAATAAGTTGTATTGCGTTCTTTGTATTGCTTCTGAAAGTTAAAGTTGGTAGTAAATAGCTATAAGTAAAATTGAAGTACTTAAAAAGTGCGTCTGTTTAATTTTGTTTTGATTTAATTTAGTTAATTCAATATACCATTATTATATTTTTTAATTTTAACGGTGAATCTGGTGTGGAACGAATTGAAATTTTAAAATTCGATTTTGTTTATTTTTCTGGTGTTTAATACTAAAATGGCGTCATCAACGTATCTTGAAACGCACTCTCGCTTTTAATTTTTTTCATAACTTCGATTTCTAATTTTTCCATTACAAGGTTTGTTGTTACAATTAAATTAGGTGAATTCATTGCTGTTCCAAAAGTTTGTTGGTATGTCTTATTGTTAAATTGAAAATAGGTTGTATCAAGACATAGAGTTAAGGCTTTTGAAATTTCATTTAATGTTAAATCATTTCTTCAACTTTTTTCATCTTTTTTTTACACACTACACACAACACTTCAGCTGTTAACAGCTGAATTTGTTGGTGTAAGACTTTTGTAATTAGCTGAAAATCAAGTCTTTAATTCAGGTATCGGTCTTAAGGGAATGTTTTCTTTGTAGATTTTGGAATAAGTTTATTATATTAATTAACCGGTTTCTTTATGAATCTGTTTATCAAATAACACAGTCAGACACGTCAGGTCAAACAATAATTATGGTATCTATATTGTGTAGTGTTAGATCTCAAAATTACAAACAATTAAAATATAACTGTAAAGTATAACGACGGCTCAGACAGAGGAAGTGAATTTCGTTTCACAACTGTTAGATATACTGGTAAGTGATGGTTCGTGCCACCTACCGATTTCCCAACAGCTTTTTAGGCAACAAACGAGCTGATAACTATGAAGAACTAGTAAAAGATATGACTAACGCTTTAAAGGAATTAAAGGTATTGATATCTTTAAAAATTCATATGCTGCATAACCATACTGATTTTTTCTGACAACCTGGGGGAAGTTTCAAATGGACATGGAGAGAAATTCCATCAAGAGTTGCTTATAATGGAAACCAAGTATAAAGAAAAGAGCCTCACTAAAATGTTGGTCATTACTGTTGGAGCCTTACGCGTAAAACCTCTGACAAAGACTATTTACAATTACAAAAAAAAATATATTGAATTTTTCTAATAAGTACATTTACATTCAAAATATCAAAAATATACAATTACAGAAAAGTTCATGTCTTTCTCAATATGCCCCAGAACTATTAAGTTGCATGTATTTTAACTATACAGTGAAAGCAAAAATTATGCACCTCTCAATGGCCTTTTTTTTACCATTAATCCGTGTATGAATTTTTATACGAATTATGAATTTTTATGCCATCTAACAAAAAAAAATACTGCCCTTGCTTCCTATATTATATTAAAAGTACATGAATTTTTATTTCGAATTATGAATTTTTATCATTTAAGAGGAGCATTACTGTCTATCTGTAATATTACCACAAAATATGACTTCTCGGATATAAAACAATGTAATATTCCAAATGAATTTTCCAGGTTTTTTCTCATCTCGACTAGAAAGTATTCGAATACATGTTCTCGGATGTCAGTTCTCGGTTCTCGTATTGATATCCGGCGATCTTTGAATTCGAAAGAAAGTATGTGAATATTTGTTCTCGTATGTTAATTCTCGGTTCTTGGGATCCAATAGGTGTATTAATTTTATTTGAGTGCGTCATCTAGTTGAATAAATGAGTGATGTTTATTCTTATTATGTGTTTTATTTTTTATAAATTTATATTATCAGATGGTCACTACTAAAAACACTATTGGAATTTAGAGGTCGTAAATTTTAAGATTTACAGAAATTTGTTGTACCCATATAATATATGTACTACCTGAAATGTTCTGCTCTAAATGCTTTTCAAAAGGAACAAACCACAACTCCAAACAGAATTTTATTAAGCAATGTACCTATACGTAAGCGCAGACTAGTTGTTAATAACCTCTAACCATCATATGATAGTGGGGTGATCATATGCTGGACGATTCGAGACCAGGCATCTGAGAAGAAATATTCGAGGAGAAGAAAGTTCTCGAGGATAATATAGAATCGCACACTTTGCTGTCGATATTCGTATTCGATTCTTAAAAGTGTTCGATTCTGCCCATCACTAATTAAAACCCAAACATACCATTACAATGTCATTGACATCTAGGAACAATTAATCAATTACAGTGTTGCTCTGATGAAGCCTACATAATTTGACGAAAAGGCAATGCTATAAAAGACTAGGGGTATTACTTGAGTATACATCTTTTGGCAGTCCACAATTTTTGTTGGAGTCAATATAGGCGATCATTTTAAGTTTATACTTCAGAATCTGCATTTAACAATTTTAAAGTACATTTGTTGTTTTTCTGTATGTTAACAAGTAATATTATTTGTTTTATTAGTTAAAAAAGTATATGTTTTAAATGTTAGATTAGTTAAGTTTGGGACGAGCAACAGTAAGATTGCACAATGGAAATTATAAAATAAGTTTAAAGATTTATGTTCAAAAAAGTAATAAAAATTAAAAAAAAGATGTTATTGTGGGAAAGTTTTCGGAAAGAGAAGAATATATTTTCTGAAACTTAAAGAAAGAATGAGAACTAATTAATCTTATAAAATAAGTATTCATAGTGAAAAGATTCATACACTCAGAAAAACTGTTGAATTGACAAAATTGCACTTGGTTGATTTATTTTTGGTTATTTCGATTAACATTTAAATTAAACTAAAACAATTTCTTACATCTAATTAAAGACAGAATTTAGCTTGCATCTGTTTAGTTAAATTAAGATTGGAACTTGTTCTAATTAAGACTGAAAATGGTTCTTTTCACATTACTACAAAGTTATAACTTTTTATAAAGCAAAAAAATAAATTTCCTTTTCGGTTGTGAAAATATCAGTACAATAGTAACATCACATTTATATTTAGGAATACTGGAAAAAACGCGCATATTTGCTTCAAAAAACACGTTTTTCGTTTCAAATTGCTAAGGATCTGCATTTGTTGGATTACAGCGAGAAGTTGTGTTTATTATTTTTCATATGATGCGTTTCAAAAGGTTTTATTTTATTCATACCTTACTGTAACAGCATAACAAAACCAATATTGTTAAATTAACTAAATTTGGTTATCTCAATGCTGATACATTTCTGAGCGTACTTACTTGAAAATATTGCCTAAGATATAGCAACGAAACTTAGTAAGGAATAAAAAGAAAAAACCGAACTAAGAAAACTATATTTTTCTTATTAGTAATTAGATCTATATCATACAAAAATAAAATAAGAACAATGAAATAAAAGTTAAAAAAGGTATAGACATATGAGTGTTCATATACGCTCGTAAAGTGGTCTGTTCAGTTTATCTATTTATCGCCACAGCCCTTAAAAATCCCATACGCGACTGACAAAAACGCGAACTCTGTAAAATAGATGGCACAACAGAGATATAAGCGGTCATGAACATATCAATTATCTAATGGGTCGCTTTGTGGTCGTGATCCGGCGAGGGACAGTTGACAGAGCCGTATATAGAACAAAAACGGCTGAAACGATGCTCGGAGCCATCAGCTAATCTGAAGCATTGTTGTTGGATCGGGGAGCGTATTGTCGGCGGTAACAGCCGGCAGATCTCACACTACCCAGTCCATATTATGCTAAGCCCGGTGACATCTCATTATAATAACTCTATTCTGCTTTATATTCACGATCTACTTGTTAACAAGAAGAAAATCACAATATGGACATCTCGTGAATATAAATGAAATCTTCGTTAGATTTCACGTTATTGTTTTCTAAGTTTTATGGCCAGATTACCATATTTAATTAAAATCTATCCAACTTAATTAAAGATGTGACATCAAATTGCTTTTTTTTTTTGTCGGAGCAATTTTTATTGCTTGAACCATATCTTAAGTTAGGAACTACCGAACAAATCGTAAAAGATATCAAATTAGAATCGGTAATAAATATTAGTAACATTATTTCTTAATCGCCTCAGCAGTTTAAGAAAAAGTTTATTTTTATTATACTAATTCAAAGGGATCATTACATAATTTAAATCCTATAGAGAATCTAGGGATCATCGTCAAGAAAAAACGAATATTTTCTCAAAGACTCTTGAACCAATTTGTTTCAAATGTTGCAAGCTTCTTAAATAACGTTATATCATCACACCGAATGAATGATTCTTTAAAAATATTGAAAAACGAGTAAAACATACAGAATTTGCGCGCATTGCAATTTTTGGGTTCTTTTTATTTCGAGTTTTGGATGGTTTTATTTTTACAAACCAAGCCTCATTATTAAATAAAATTCCTCATGTAGTATACTCTTAAGTTGATTCTGAATCTACTCTAAAAAAATCCTCAGTTTATTGAATGCGAACGGAAAAAGTATACCCTAAAATTTAAAAAAACCAAAGACCAAGCGCGTTGCGTATCTGGCCTTAAATATATGATAATATTAGGTACACTAACCCAGAATAAACAGTTGATAGAGAATTTGTTGAGAACTTGTTTAATGAAGTGTTTCCAATTTTCGATAGAAATGGTGCCATATCTTCGTTAGATAAGCAGAGGCATGTCTTAGCACTTAGAACAAAGCCATTTTTGTTGTCAGCATCGATCAATGCATAATGCTGGCCATGACCTTTTGCTGCTCTTAGAGACCAATACTTAAATCTTGCAAAAATGCTCGTCTAGATGTACTTGCTGTGCTATTAGTCGACACTTCTGTTACGAAGTGTTATTTACCCACGATTTGTCAGTGAAAATAATGTTTCTACTTTCACTGTGATATCTTCTAATAGTACGTTAATAATCCTTATGCGATCTTATAAAATCATCACAATACATCATCATTTTCTTCAAATATTCTCAAATATAAAACCAACGTCTATTAAGGACCTGTAAAACATTCTTCTCGAAAAATTACGTAAATTTTCGCTGTTTGCTGCAACTAATATGATACGCATCGTGGATGGAATAATTCTTAGAAAAATCTGTGAACTTTACACTCTAACAAGTGTTTGGATGTGTTCATCATACACTTGCAAACGAGAATTCTTGCGGATACCGCCCTTTAACTTTTGCTTGTAACATTAGATACACCAATCTTGTTTATTATATGTTATTATAATAACTATTTTATTTGCGCTTAAAATAGAAAACACAAATGACAGTGATAGTAGTTTTTATATATCCATGTTTATTTAAAATTACTAGGTGATGTTAGAAAAAAAACTGGGATAAATGCAAGTGACACAGAAAGATAATCGATATCGACAAATGACAGGAACAGGAAACAGCGAATAATGCCGACATTATCATTCCGACAGCCACCAAAAAATCTGGCAACAATCCATTCCATCCCATGATAGAAAGACATAGACATATATGGATAGGTATAAAAATAAAATGAAGAGGGATGCCCGTAGTCCATAAGAATAATACTTCTTTGTAGAATAGGTAACCTCATGCAATACCTTTAGGTGGAGCACAGGGTTTAAGATGAATTATTTAGATTCCCGTAAATTAAATACTATCTAGACTTGGTAGTTCAGTAATGTAAGGCTTTGCGGAATTATAAATATCTATTACTATGGAATCAAAGGTATGAAATCTAATTCAGAGTCATTTAGAACAGGTGACAAGCCAATTGAGGAAGTAATTGAAAAGTTAAGCGTGTATTCGGTTGCATACTTTACAGACGAATTTTGAATTTGTTAAGAATACCTATTAAAATGGACAATTTTAGCAATAGGTACTAAGTATTGCCTTATTTATAACGTAAACTTTAGTTTCTATGTTAATTCAAGCTTACCTGGTATATTTTTGTGTTAGTATTATATTTTACTCGGAGAGATTTTTTTCATTCTTTGTGATGTCTATTTGGTAACTTTTGCCATATTCCCCCCAAACTAGAGAAAATAACGGTATCTTAATGTCGGTTAACGGTATCAATTCAAATTCAATGTTGACTTCCCTGATAGTGATAACAATCGAAGGCTGATTACTGGTAAGTTTAGTTTGAATCTTTATTCTGCCTGTGGTCACGAGAGACGACGGTTGTTATTGAATTCCTATAACGATTTTTATGGCACACTTTAAAAAATATCAAAGTTCCACGAGGTGTTTACCTAAAAAAGTATCGATATTAATCTTGAACAATTAAATCCTTACTATATACCTGTGAAATTGTCAAGAATTTCCTACAAAATTCCTACTAAGAATCCCGACCAGATTTTCCATTCCATGCTATTGACCGAGATGCGGGCCTGTTCAACCGAAAGTCCAACCAGTACCCAGAGAATTGCCAATTCGTCTTGTAGTATCAAGTCAGTATTCCATTATATCCCACCTAAAAAAAAGAAAATAATTAATTAGTCTCATTTCAATATTTAACTAGAAATAAATTTTTTATAATTTATGTTCACTATACGTTAATTTGGGGATAGAATTATATCAACTACCATTTAGTTTGCTATTTTAGGAATTTTTAATATTTAAGAGTTGTATATAAAAATCACTGAGTTGGTCTGTGATAAAATAGTTATTCTTAACAAATATCGATAACCCAGATGATAGTTTTCTATTAAATTTCCGTATTTTAAATTAATTAAATTTTAATTTGACATTTCCATAACCACATAGTCATTTAAAATGCCAGGAAAGTCCGAATACGTATTTTTGTATTAAATAATTGGTTTTATATAGTATTTACTGATTCCAACATACGTACCTTGTGATCAAAGGGTCTCAAAGATGATAAAACAGCATTTTGGTAACTAAATAAAGATTTAAGCTTGTTTTGGTTTAAAACATTCTTTTATTTGTACGCTTAGTATTTTTACAACGACATTCGATAATTACTATTATTCAAATTTAATAATCCGAGAAGGGGCTTTGGTGGCGCGCCCGTTAAGTAAGAAACTGCCTATTCGTTACTAAGCGTCCGGATTGCGACTTTGACAGGCGATTTTGTGTTTCTTGAAGCGTCCCGTGCCACCTAGCATGGAGGAAGTCACTTTTCACAGTATTCTTTCACTTATCAGAGAGGTCGCTGGGTGAATTGAAACCACTATACTATTTTACTTAATTTTATTGAAAAAAAAAGAAAAAAGTTTGTATACGGACAAGCAAAATAATAAATAAATTAAAAACATAAATTAAAAAATAATAATAATTAATTGAATCGATCTAAATAAAAATAAAATTTTAAAATCCCGCGTATTTTGTTCTGAAAAACAGAGCACGATATTTGTAAACATTTACACTTTCCTTGTTTTTGTTTTATAGGAAAAAAATATTTCCGTTTATCTTTATACCTAATATACTATTGATTATATTTCTAGTTCTCGACTTGTTCTAAAACAAAAGAAAAGAATATTAATATTGAACTGCCCTCGAAGCATTATGATATCGTCCCTTATTTTAATTGCGTTCGTATTAACAAAGAAAAAAATAGAGAGCATAAGGATTGTGTTTAAGTCTTCTAAATCTCACTACAACTAATATTTTCCGCTTAAATAATGTTTTAACTGATAAAAAAAGTTCTCTTAAATAGCGACAAAGAAATATTTCGTTGATTTAAACAGTCTTTTTTCTCTTTACACATGCTTTTCCTTGTGTTTTACGTTAATATCGTGAGAAGTAAAATCAGAAAACAGTAAAATTTCATACAAATCTCAATAATAATTCTCTGCAACAATATGCGTACCCCACTAGCGGAAATCACTTTTATAGAATATATTGAAGTGGAACTGCATTCAACGCTTACAGGTTGCACTAAGTAAACTCAGGCATTTTACTCTGTGCTTAGTTTTTTACCTTCTTTTGTAGTTTTCTTGTGTTTATAGTGCTTATTTGAATTTTATTTATTCAATTCGTATCCATAAACAAATCGTTCTAAGAGAAACAATCAGAGTCCTAACGTAAATCATAAATCGAAAATTATATTTAAGGAAACAAGGCTTCACACAATCCACACATTGAAAAACCTTAGTTTCATCGGTATCTTTTTTCTTCTTAAATTCCACAAGTTTTCTCCCATATCAAAGCTTTCACAATCGCATAACGAGGACCAATATCACAAGAACACTAACTATATTCTCATGAATTTGTTGACGTGTTATATCTTTCTCTGCAAACATTAGACAACAGCATGAAGCTCTTTTCACAGCTCCAATTTTAACTTAACCCAACTTGTTAACAAATGCAGCTACAAAAACTAATAGTGTCACTTTGTTTGACGGGTTGACGTTGTGTTGTTATAGAAATGTATTTCTATGCCTATTACCATCTACACAATCGTAATATATGCAAAATTGCTGAAAGAAAACATTCTTAAAATTATAAATATTAATGAATAAGTAATGCATATTGTTTTCAAACTCCTATAAGTTAAAACAAGGATTAGCTTTATCTCTATCGATTCCTCGTTCGCCCCAATATAAAAGACTCATTGTACGCTACGAGACCTGTTGCAAAGACTCCTCAAGTGTCCTGACTTATTATCCTAGCTTCTTGCTTGATTCTCAGTCCCACGTAGTCACGTCATACACGGCCTACATCCTGTCTTATTCTTGTATGGGAACCCTCTTTGTGCTACGGCACAATTCTGTCTTTTGCTTTTTGCTGCATAATGGCACATAGATGTAAGACGATACGTCGGTTTAGTTTTACAACTTTACCATTCAGCGTGATGCAGGATTCGAGTCTTGAGAAACACGACTATAGCCTTTTATGTACGTAAGTGATTACAATCATTGTCCTTTATCGCGCTCATGGGCCCGGCTAACCTAACTAGTTTATTTTTTGTGTTTGTAAATAAAATTATCTAGTGAATTCATGTTAATTTAATTTTGTACAAGAAATCTATATAAAAATTTTGTACCGTTGTACCATGATCTCTATAAAAAATGTATGAACATAAAAAATGTGTTTTATTGTTTTTAAAAACTCTACGTAGTGCTATGGTTAGTTTACCCACTCGCCGCTGGGTGTATTTTGAGTTGCATGTTTTAATTTGTTTACTTTCTTCCGAGCTGAATCAATTTACCGAGAGTTTTTCATAAATGTTGATATTTATTTTATTTAAAATTTAGTTAAAGACTTGATTGTATGATTTAATTAGTTAAGTGTTAAGTTTTTTTAAATTAATTCCATTCATTTAAATGTCTATTGTTTGCTCATGTTATTTAATGCTTATTCTATTAGATTTTGTCGCTGAGTTGTTTACGACTGCGTTGTAGGATTTTAAGAGAGGGATTTTGTAAGAAAAACAGTTCTAGAGGTTTGTTAAGGAGTTCCTTGTTCAACTATTGACGTGAGTAGATGTATTTTTCAACCTTTGTTGCCATTTTGTTATCTATTTTGATTTAGTAAATTTTACCCGTTGTTGAAGTTTATTTCTGTAATTATTTAGTCGATCAAGGATTTCTTTTTGTAATGATTGTTAATATATTGACGTGTACACGTGGTAGATATAAGATCAATTATTATTTTTGTTTGGAAAGATGCATTTTTAGTTAGTTTAATTTCTTTCATTATAGTTTAAAGAATTGATTTTTCCGTTTTTGCTGATTCATTTTTATTTTTCAATCACCTCGGTTTGGGTAAGTAGAAGCATTGTTCTTACATTTAGTTCTTCAATTTGTAATTTTTTTTGTAATTTTCTACACTTAGTATATTTTAATTTGAAACCACGTGGGTTGAAATTGTAATATTTTGGATAATCTTCCTGAACAAACAAATCTTTTGCTTTGCATAGGAAATGGCAAGGTCCTATTTTAATTTAGAATCAAGTGCAGTTCTTATTTTAGGCCAGAACCTTCAGTTCACGGTTCTTTTTTCTGCACAATCTGTAATTAAACCCTTTTTGAATAATAAAATTGTTTGTTAATTAGCATCTTTGGGCCGAAAATTCTGTTCTTTTATTTTATATTATAACCTTTTCAATTTTTCGGGTAATTAAGAAAGTCAGATTTTATTCATTCACCATTTACTTTCCGTGGTTAGATTCAAGTTTTAATTCGCGAGGGTAACTCTGAGGTTTATTGTTCTTTTGTTCAATTTAAATGTTTTCCGTTGAGCTAGCTAATTTTATTTTCAATTTCATTTTAAATTTTCAGTTTTGCATTTTTCATTATTTCAGTCAGTACATAGCAGTAGAGAGATTAGAGATTTTGAATTGGATATTGGTTTTTTGTATTAACAATGTCTTTCAAATAAATTTGACTAAATTTAAATTCGTTAAATCAATTATTGCTTGAGTAAACTACACAGGATGATTTTAGAAGATTAACAATGACCACTATAACTCAACGCACTGTATGACTCAACATTCATTCGTTATATTCATTTTAAAATTATCAATTGCTTCGTTTTACTTTGAAATCTATTCAGTTGTATCAGCATCATGTATTTAAATCGTAAAAAGCATCCGGTTTTCATAAATTCGCAAATATTCTACATCCAAGTTTTAGTTGAAAGTTACATCGGAGTTTTACCATGCAAGAATTCCATTTTTTTGTCCCAAAGTAAAAAAAAAACTTTGAATGGCTCTTTTAACTCTAAATATCAAGACAAAATGGCCATAGGACCAACACAGGTTTGATGGAATATCATATTACCCCATTGATACACTGTCAAATACGAAAACCGGATCCAGAGCGCCTACATAATCTTTGAAGTCACAAGATATACTTCGAATATATATTTAAACTATATTCCATCTGCGAGTTCCTTGCATATTTAAAACGTCCAGGAGCACACATATAAGATGATGCAACCATGGAAAGATCCCCTAAGGCAAACATTCGATTAAAAACCAACGCCATATTGTTGTCCACGATTCAGATAGAGAACTGTTCAAGAAGCACCACAGCCAAAATTCAAAGGACCTAGGAAATACAACATGTATGCCTATACGAATTAGATATTACCAACGATTTATTATCATTTAATAACATTTTTAACGATACCATGAACGTTAGATCCGTTCAGGTGGTTCTAACTTACGTATTATTAAATGATTTCAGATAGAAGCACATTCTTTTTATAGCTACTATTTATCAGAGTTGGCCAGATACGTTTTTACGATATTCACATACTCATGTTTTACTTAATCATACCACATTTGATACCTACATGCCCATGTATGTACCTTCTTTAATAGCGCAGTTTGCATACATTTGGGGGGGGGGGGGGGGAAATTAGGGAAATTTCCCCTCCAAATTCCGCAAAACTAAGAAAGACTTATGATACAAACATATATGATATGCTCGTCTCAGGATGAAATTGACTAAGTTTGTCCCCCCCCCCCCCCAATTTGGCTCTCTGGATCCGCCCCTGCATATGTAGGTACAGCGGCCCAACAAAATACCCGAACGATGCGAGCAAGAGAGTAGATATCAATTCCCATTCCCGATAATAAGAACTGAAATCTACTCTCTTGCTTGCTCTGGTCGGGTATTTTATTCGGACACCTGTACACGCAGATACAATGCTGTAAACGTATAAAACATCAGATTTGTAAATTAATAAATAATAATAATTAATAAATAAAGGATAAGTAGGTATTTATTTTAACTATAAGCATATAACCTATGTATACTTTTAGATTTTAACTTAATAAAGTTAATCTGTTCAGGCAACATTTAAAATATTCTTAGATTGGAAGTTAACATTAGTGCAACTAACTCTGCATAATTTAACATTTCAAATGTTCCACCATATTTAAATATGTTTGAGTGAAATAAACATCGTCTAAAACAGTAGATCATTTTCTCGGTGTAACTTATGATGTAATAAACAAAATTTAAGTTTGATATATTTAAAAATTGTTTTTTTTTTTTATAGGAGTTACTTGTTCGACTTTCGCCATATCACGCTCCTCACACAGTAAATAGTAAATAAGATTACATATTTCAGGGGATTATTGAGAACTAAACAAATTTCCGGTAATAACAATTTTAGATACTTTCAAAACCAATAATGACTCATGTATTATCCTACATAATATTAAAGCTTATAAAAGTAAACCAGAGGGGTCATCAAAAAGGCTGCATGGTCATTTAAGCAAAATCCTATAAAATATTATTATAGTCTGTCCATAGATATAAGGATTTGGCAGGTATCTAGAAAATATGTAAATGCGGTAATATGTAAATTACTTTTGTTAAGTAGAGAATATTTAATAAATTATGTTTCATTTAATATAATCCATCGTTTACAGTCTAAATCTCATTATTCTAAAGTAGGGAATTAAATCTTAACAGATCATATATACCATATATACTAGAGTTAATATTTACAATACCATTATACAACATTCTTTAATACAATTACAACAGATCATATATACTTGTGATTGTTTTAAAGAATGTTGTATAATGCTATTTTATACAGGATATTCCACGTAAGTGGTTCATTAAAAGTTTATGATGTTCTATTATTTACTTATATTTGAGATTTTGCCACCATTATATGTTCGATTGGAACTATAAATGTAAAATACTTTAATCAAAATATCACTTCCGGTTAACCGGAAATGGATGTCAACTTTGTTATTTTAAATAGAATGATATAATTTTTTATTCATTTTTGGATTCTACGACCATAAATACGTCAGTATTCCTTAGTTTAACTCCCCTTTCCCCCAATTAACTAATTTGTACAAATCAACATTTTTAAGAAGGTAATAAATAAGAAAATATAGTGGAAAGACAGTTGTGGCAAAGTGTAAATGTTTTAATTTGTGAAATTAAAACATGTAATATTTCCGTAAGTGATAATTGCAGTGGCGGCTCGTCAGAGGGAGCTACGGAGGCTAAGCCTCCCCTATTATTTTTAATAAAATAAACAGGATTTATTATGTATTAAAATAATGTTTAAGCATTGGCAATATACTAAAATACAGCAATTTTGCAAAAAAATATAATAAGCAGTATATTTATTCATTATTTAATTTAAAAATGCAAACAAATTTCCAATAACGCACGAATTTTTACTGTACGCACTATAACGGCAAGTAGTGTATATGTGCACTTTATACGGTGAATACCTATGGTCGAAGGCTTGCCTCCTAACTGAGATCGTACAAGATCGGCATGTTATCGTGCGTTATCGGTCGTAAAACGTTGAAACGCAACTGCCTAGTACTGATAACTTAAGAAGTTTTGTTATGTTTCGTTGATTATCTTCAAAATTGACCTTCCAATATTATCTGTAGTTTTTTGTGATATTTTTTTTTTTGGGTTTGAGACTTGAGGACCTCGAAGCCAAATAAAAAGTATCACAAAAACTACAGAAGTTTTGTTAGGTGAATTTTGTTGGGTCACACACAGAAAATGAATGAAATGAACGAAATAAGAAGCTGCGGAGATATTATTGACGGGCTGGTAAGAAATTCTTCAACAATACTTTTGTTTCAATGAAATTCAAATAAAAAATGAATTATCTGTGTTGTATCATTTTCCTCAAATGTTCGGATAATGTAAAACGCTAAGGGAGATGTTAAATTTTATCAATAAGAAAACCATTTATATGAATATATGCAGCAGGTATTGTGGTCACTGTATCGGTAAATTCTGCTTCATAAGAAAGAATTCTTCTACACTAAAAAGAATTAAAAAGCGCAACACTATGAATCAAAATCGATTAAGCAGCATACTTAATATCAATTAGAAAAGATCTTAATTCATTAACGCAAAATGACGTATTTTACGAGGGGGTAATTGATTACTTTGTTAGTACAAAGAATGGGCGAATTCCTCTAATTTATCGAAAAGAATATAAAATGTTAAACCATTTCTTTTACTTCTTGAAAAAATATTGGTTTACTAAGGGTTGTTATAATTTTTAGAGTTTATTGTTGGTTTACTATTACGTTTATTAAGGTTTATTTTAAATTTTTATTACCTTTTTAGTATCACTTCATCCATTTTCCTATCCAAGCGATATTTCACTCTCACCTCTCCGTGGTTTTTGCTACGCAATGAATTATATTTTATTTTAACCTCTTTTTTTTCTATTTTTATTCCATACTTGCTTACAATGCTGCAATCATAAGTATAAAAATATAATTTATTGACCAGAAAGAGTTACCTAGGTTGCAGTAGTCTCCTTTACATAAAAGGTCACGAGCCGCCACTGGATGGTAGGGATGCGCTAGAAGACGATGTTGACAGTGCAATAAATCATTGGAGTATTGAAACACAGCAGATAATACTGAATGTGTACAATAATTTGAAGAGTGAGAATTATGTGACTAAAACAGAGACAATTGTTAAAACATCGAAATTAACGGAAGAAACAGTGCAAAAATTCGTTCAGGATGGTGCATTTAAAAAGAAAAACAAGGAATCACAAGGCACGATCGCGAAAATTTAGTTAGTTTTCTTTATTTATGCAATTGTCATTTAATTTATTTGATTTGCATTTAATTAATTTTAATTTTTAAAGTAACTTTTTAGCAATATTTTTTTTAGTTGTATTCATTCTTATTTTTACTTGATATGTATGTATACTTGCCTGTACTTGGGTTATCACCTGCTGGAAAATGAAATACTATTACTATAATATGTACAAGACGAGTACTTTTAGCTATTACAATTCCTAGTATTTAAGATAAGTTTAATGTAAAACATATATTTACCTCAAAGAAGTAAGTTCATAATAAATGTATATCAATATATTTTAGAATCGAACATAAACGTTTTTATAATAAACGTTTAATATAATAATCTTTGTGAATACGTCACAAACATTTCTTTTTTCTGAAGTTCGAGTGCTAGCGAATAAGTCAAATCTTTATATCTATGGACAGACTATAATAGTCTAATAAATACTGCTAGCAGTAATCTTATTAAAATTAATGGTAATATATTGTTTTTTCCGTGTCAATAGTTAATAAATTAATACCACCTTATTTGTATTTTATTATGTTCTGGTAGGACGCGAAATTATATACTTTTTAAGTATCGAGAAAACTTCTTTGTTTTGTCATGCTAAAAGGGACCTTGTCGGCAAACTATCTTATTGATACACAATCTCCTAAATGCTTAATTGTGTGTACCTAGAATACAGGCTTTATATTAATAGCTTTAGTCAATAGGGAGAGAGAGCTCCCTGATCATTCTGTCAAGATGGCCTGTGAGATCATTCCTAGAAGGGGAAGTATGCGTATTGTTTGAAAAGCGTCAGATTCTATGCTGGTAGTTGACGTCTATTGTTTAATTAATTCTTTACCTCCTGCTGAGATTACAAGTACACGTATGATGTGTTAAAACCAACAAAGAAGGGATTGAATATGATTGAAATATGCTGAGATTATAATTTATCGTTTTCTATTTTTATATACACCTTCCAAGTAAATTGTAGTTCAATTTTTTCAATTTTGTTTTCTTTTTTTTTGGAAAAAGTGGTTTAAACTTAAGAAGTATCTACTTCTTACGTTTAAACCAAAGAAGTTTCTGTACACAAATTGCCAGTCTTTTTTAAGCATTTCCGTAAAAACAATTCTTAAGATATCGCGTAAATAACTTTTCACCACCGACCGAAGGAATTAAAAATTGTCTTAACCATGAAGTGGTGCTCCAAGAGGTAAAACTAGGCATTAATAAAAAATTCGACAGGCTGCTGGATTAGCAGCGCTGTAGAAACATCGCATGGTTAAAGATAAAGAGCAGACAACATAAAAAAAAAAAAGCTTCGAACCTAATCTAATAATGAAATAACTAACGCCAATAATCCAATAAATGCATGTACTTGGTGTAGCTTTCAGTTTTGTTTAGTTATCGCTGGTGAAATGAATCGAATTGGTTTTATGAATATATCTATTGTGATATGTGACAAAGAATTCAAATGAAAACAATAAGCGAAACATAGATGCATATTGTTTTCATGTTTGCGCAAAACGTGTAATATGGATACAGTTCGTTTACGATAACAGACGAGGTACTACGTGAGTCGGTTTACTATAACGTCACGACCGTGTTGCAAATTTTCTCCTTGTCAAAACGTAAACAAACCCTTAGGTTATTTAACTGTTAAACACTTTTGACAGGTGAATAAACATACTCATCAAAATAACATTTACCGTTAATATTAGTGATGATTCTTTTTGAAAATCAGAATTAAGGTATGTTAATCATAATAGTAGTGGAAAAAAATAACAAAAAAGCATAAGTGAGTACAATAAATTTAATTGGAATCATTATCGTTTAAAGTATTCACAGTAACTATTATTGTATAGTAACTATATGTTTCTTCTCTATCCAAACCATATCTCTGTTTCACTACTTCTGAATTTCGTTTCCAGTATGTTGTACACCAAGTACTGCGCCAAATTTCCAGACTAATCTAATTCAATCTGCTTTATACTATTGCATGCATCCCTCGGATCTGCTATATTTCATCAACCGTTTCATACCAAACTTCCTTTTCTTTGAGAACACGTAATATCTTCCACGATATGTTTCAACCATAGAAAATGTCTTTTTCTTTAAAAGCACTGCTCAAGGCGTTTTTATATTTAAAAGCACTGCTCAAAGCGTTTAATGTGATACGTTGCTCTGAAAAATGCATGTGAAAGAACCACTTCTATAAACACTATTTGTATATACTGTTTTTGTACATGTCATAAGTTGTGTTTTAATAGCACATTGACAGTGAATACATTAATCAATTTTTAGACATTTATTTCGTATGCATTTTCGTTTTGGGTTAGTGGATGTAATTTCTTGTTTGCTCATGGATGAAATTTGCTTATGGTTGCAACATGAATGTTTAGAGCATTGGCTACTCTCTAAAAACGAAATACCGTTAAGAATATGACATTAAAAATACATACTTCTACGTCGAAATACACGATTAACGAAACTATTAACTCCTACGATTATTTACATGGTTTCGGCATGGTTTAGTTGTAATAACTACTTATTTTAATTAAATATATACCAAGCATAAACGCAAATTCTCCCACACTAAAACGCAGAATATAACCCTTTGGCAGTTGGGAAGACAATGGAAAGACGTGACAACCATGCAATTAAAAAAACACAATAGGCACCAACATAGTATCTTTAATTGAACATGAAAAATGGGTTAAGTGAAGTGTTTACCTGATAAAAAATCATTTACAATAGACAAAGTTTTACTTACAACTATTCTCCTCAATTAATCCCTGAAACTAAACGCAGTTTCCTGAATGCAAGTTCTTACTGTAAATAGTGCTCTTATTATCGGCTATTATACAGCATACCTGACAAATTCTTGTGTAATAATCGTAATCAAACTTGTGATATGTGGTAAGTAACGTATTACTTGTTACTATTGGTACTATATCTCACTACAGCATATACTTAGTACAAGAACAATAAACTAATTGCTATTAAACTCATGTATTTTCATAAATTAGTAGCAACTTGCCAGAACTATGATTATTTAAGATTTGCTGCACCTGGTGTGTTTTCGGAGAACCTTGGTAGTTCTACCGTGTTTTGTGCATAACCGTCATAGCTAGTGTTGAATCACGTACACGCAATGGACGGAAAAATCTCCCGTGCTTAATAAAGGTGTTTGCTTATTAATACTTGATAATACCTGAGTTAGAAGTTAGAAATAGAAGAATTACTTTCATCTTGGGGCTTCAAATCTACCACTTAAATGAATTTTACAGAGGTAACATACGTAGATCATCTTTTAATATGCACTCTTCATAGCCATAAACAATATATTAGAATGTATTAAACATTTAAGAGTATCGGCAAGTTGTATAAGAATTCCATTCAATCAGTTGGGGTAATTGTTACCCTTCTAAAGCTTGTTTTGAAATGTCTGTTCAGGTTATTCGGTTATTTACTTGTTCTTTGTTGTTATTATGTAGCTTAAACATTACATTACATTCATATCAGGTAGTCACTGTGTTTGTCCTATACAAATAAAACGATTACTAATAATACTGCTTTTTTTTCTTAAGCAATAAGTATTATGTACCATATTTAGCAAATTAAATGCAAATTTAAGCTCCACAAATCTTCGATTATTAATGCAATCGAAGCTACAGTACACTGAAATAGTAATTAGAAATTATTTGCAAACAATTTTGAATTACGCATTGCTCGGTACGCAGTACTTATAATTGCGGTTGCATAAATAATCGAAGATTTGTGGACCTTTTTTTGTACTTTATCAGTTATTTACACCAGAGTACACAGTAAGCTATTTAATAAATATTTACTAAACCTCCTACTTTCGTAGGGTAATCATCATTGAACAACAAATTTAAAGTAAGCATTCCATATTTATAGCAAACCATTACCTTTTATATATCAGGTATTTAGTGAACGTGCATTAATGATACTGTTTCCTTATCACAAGTAATTCAAATAGCTTGTATTACTTGAAGTTAATAATGAAGGTATGATTAACCATTATAGAATAGTTCACTCACAGCAATACATCTACTAGTTACTTACCGCAACTGCATATATTCTTTGGCTTAACTACTTCAGTTCAATTATCATCAGTAAGTTCATAAGTTACCGGTATGAAACAGACCGTAAGTAACTTAGATTCCTTCGTGTTAGTATCAGCGTTTAGGATCTCTTTTTTACTAGTCCTAAGTAATTTGTGCTTTTGTCCCCTATTGAGCTAAACTTTTTACTTACGGTAATTATATTTTTATTTATGATTACTAAATATTTTTCTCAGTGAAAAGTTACATGTTGGTTATTTTAATAATATGATATTGCATTGCCCGAAATTACAAGTAACGACGTAATTCGTCTGTGATAATACAAAAATGAAGTACATATGGATATATGTGGTTGCAGAAATGTGCTGTAACGTTTTGCTTTCTGGAATTTTGTAGTATGTATACTGCTATCGGAAAGAGGTTTCCTGGCACGCCCTTAAGAAGGTAGGTCGTCCTTGAATATATTTCACCAATTCCCTCGCTGAAATTTATTTGCATGTGGACCAAATTAACTATCCAAAATCGGGACGAAAAACAATATTTACATTAAATGAACCATCAATTGACCTCTGCTAATACTAATATACTCAAAATTTATTTTTATGGAAACATTTACATAGATTCTTTACCAAAAGAAGGAAACAAACAGTTTTGTTGGTGAATTATATGATGATATAATTAATTCTAGAATAAGATCTCTTTCAAATTATAAAATTATAATTAGGAATTAAATTTGGCGTATTATTACTTCATTCTTGAAAATCTGAGCAACCATTGTTTAATTTTCTTACTAATACGTTTGCCTTTCCTTAATCCTTTAAATGTTAATCAATTAAGTATTATTTATAGGCACCTTTTAATGTTTGCACTTTTAAGTAATCCGCTTATATTGTCAATTTCACCATACATTCCTCCTTCCTACCAGAAAGTACAAAATCGGAATTAGTGGTAATGTAATGGGAAATAAATTTAAATTTTGTTACAAGGTATAACAAAACTATGATCCTGCTAGAATCGGTCAGTTATTTTACCATAAAATAACACTTACATTGAATGAACCATCAATTTATTTCCGCTGTACTAATATACTGAAAACTTATTTTTACGGAAACATTTATACAGCTTCTTTATCGAAAGAAGAAAACAAACAGTTTTGTTGGCGAATTATGAGGATATAATTAATTCTAGAATATGCTGTAGGGATAATTGGTAATTTCAAATTATAAAATCATAATCAGCAATTAGATTTGAGTTATTTATGTTACTTATAGTTAATTCTTGAAATCTCAAGAAGCATGTTTTAATTTTTTTACTAATACATTTACCCCGTCTTAACCCTTCAAACGTTAATGTTCAATTAATTTATATACACCTTTCAATGATTACATTTTTAAATAATTTGCTTATATTGTCAATTTATTTCATACCTCCTTTCTATAAAGTACAAAATCGAAATTAGTGGTCATTTCAGGATCTAATAGGAATTAAATTTAAATTTTGTTAATAACCTAACAAAATTTAACAAAATATCACGCATTTATAATCGTTTTAAAACGGTCATAAACACATGTCCACCATTTCCTTTAGATTCTGTCGTATTTCTGACGTTAATTTTTTTCTACATTTTAGAAGAATTCCTCGAATGCGTTTCACTATCTTCAGATACCATATCGATCTTAAGATCAAGCACCATTGTACCTACCATCACACAAAGGCTGTTATAAGGTGTGAAAGTGAAGTAAGTTTATCTTTAAGCCTTTAGAAACTCTTTTATTTGTAGGAACAGATGGTTCCAGGGTTCACAGGGAAGGGATGTAGGTACATACCTATTCAATACAAAAGTGACGACACAAATCAATGATAATTATAAATATTTTTGTGTAATTTTCATGACTGACACACTAAATTTAAGACATCTGATTTTCACTGCAAAATTATAACTTATGTTTGCATTGTCGTTATCATTTACCCTTACACAACGTACCTACAAACAACTAATTTTACAAAGACTATTGTTAGAGGCAAGGCAACAATAATGCAAATTTCAAATAGTGATTGAAATGTAAAACCTCAACATGTGCCCGTTTGCAGCGCCCACAAAACGCTTAAACGTCGATCTCTGCGTGACAGAATTAATTTAAGCTTGTAATATTACCTTGTACGATTCATAACTCAAGTGATTTCTGCTTGGGACAATAGGACCGAGCAAAAGAGCAACCAGCCAAGTGTAGGGGAGAACAAATGAAATTGCTGTAACCCTAGACGTGCAGTTGCCGTGTGTGTCATATTTATGAAAGCAAACACGAAACTAACAGGAAGGTTTAATTCAATACTATATTTACTGCGTTATCACAGAGTGCAAAAAATTATAAAAGTTGTTTTGGCCATTGTTAATAATAGAAAATAATACAGTTTTAAACTTTCGTTTGCTAAAATTGATGTTCTAATAGCTTTTGAAATGGGTCTTGACTGCTTTTTTTATATATACGAAAGCATTGATAAATTGAGAGTCCAGTTCTTATGGAGAATTTTCGCACCGTCTATATAATAAAATTTAAATGCAAGTAGTCAGGTTTTATGTAAGATGCCCTCGTGCGTTGGGAAATGAGTCATTTCTTTTTAAATATAAAAAAAAAATCGTTACATTACGTTCGATTACATTTATTCTAACAGGCGTCGCAATGTTGGCTGAAATCGCAAAATGTGGACTTGGCTCTTAATCATTACATCATTAACTTCTTAATCATTACAAGTCCAGCTGTTGCTTCTCAAAACTTTCACAATTTCTGTCAGTCATTTAAGAATTTTTCAAATACTCAATTTGATAGAGAAATGAAGTTACTAACGAAGGATTTGTTTAATTTGACTAAAAATTACAAGCAAATTATTTCAACAAAGTTATTTTGTGTGTGTTGTTGTTTGCCACTATCTAAACGAATGGTTTTCTTGAATAAAATAAGTAATAGTAAAATTTTTTTTTTTTTTTCGTGTACAGAGACAGTTGTGTTAATAAAAGATAAATTTTCATTTGTGCGTAGAGCAAAATAATCATCCAAATTCAGGACGAAGAACAATACATTGAATGAACTATTAATTTATCCATAGGAGAAAAAGGTTATTTCAACATTTTCTTTTCTCTAAACCGCATACGGCACTTTCAAAAAACCACTGCGGCTCTTTAACTTCCCTTAAAAAAAATTAAAACCTGGCGAACAGATACAAATGAACCTATTCAATTTTAAACTTAAATTTAAATAACTCAGATGTTCCTTGTTACATAATTGGACACAATCCACGAACAGCGGAAATATGGCTAGCTTCAACATTTCGCTTGAACTAGCTAAACGAGGAAAACCATTCACAGACGGTGATTATATTAAGCAGTGTTTTATAAAAGCGTCTGAGGATCTGTTTTGTGATTTTAAAAACAAAACTGAAATTGTAAAAAAAATCAAGGATATTCCACTATCTGCTAAAACAGTACAAGATCGAACTGTTAAAATGGCTTTAGATGTGACACAACAACAGTTGAAGGACATCGAACTGAGTTCAGCAATATCAACTAGTGTAGATGAGGCTTATGACATAAAGACACAGCGCAAGTGGCACTTTTTGTAAAATTTGTCTCACCTCAATGCCCTAAGGAAGTATTATTAGGATTGCTGCTACTAGACATTAATGTGAACGCGATTGTTTTCATTGTAACCGATGGAGCAAAAACTTGACTGGATTCATTTCAATTTTTAAAGTAAAATTGACCATGAAATCCTTTCTTTTCATTACATAATTCACCAGGAAGCGCGTTGTCACACAATCCTTTCCAAAAGAAATAGTTAAGACGTTATGAACTTGGTTATTAAAATTACCAATAGTATTTTAGCTAAGGCCTTCTATCATCGCCAATTTAAAGAATTATTAGATGACATGGGTAACCACTACTCGGACTTAATTATGCACAATATCGTACGATGGCTTTCACGAGTCAGTGTTTTAAAGCGTTTTTCCTCATGTCTGCATAAAATCATTGCGTTCCGAAATAATAAAGCCGTTGATCATCCTGAATTGAAACAAGATAAATGGCTACAAAAGTTGCATCTCAACGAACTTAATCTAAAGCTTCAAGGGAAGGGAAACACTGCATTTTCATTGATGGATGAAATAGTTTGCTTTGAAAATAAATTGCCTCTTTTGGCTGAAGATATGGATGCACATTACTATATTTCCAAACCTTAAAAAATTATCGGGATGGAAACAATGCTTCCATTGATACCAGTTACTTTACAAGAAGAAGGATGGCTTTGCTGCACGATTTGATCAGTTCAAAATAAATAATCCTACCTTAGCTTTCATTGCGAATCCTCTCAAAGCAAACAGCAAAGAACTAAATTTTACTTCATTTGATATCAATGCTGATTCATTTATAATCCAATTACTAGATTTAAAAAGCAAAGCTTTGTAGAGTTCGAAATTTACGAACCTAACCAGTAGGTTAGAAGAGCTAGAAAGGACAGAAATGTACTTTGGCATTGCAACATAAATAGACAGCTTTAAAAGAGATGGCCAAGCCTGAGGCACTAATTTTCGATGCCTGGAATTGTCTTCCTAAATGCCATGACCAAATAGAAAAATACCTTTTGATCCGTGAACTTAATAAAGGAACAAGCTAAGAAGCCAAATAAGTCGAGTCTAAACTAAAACACCACTTATATCCGGAGTTACCAAAACTTTCTAGAGAAATGCAAGGACATCGTTCGTACTGATTTTTTAATATAGCTTCATAGTTTGTGTTTTCTAGGGTAATACCATATTTTGTAACATAGTAATAATATAACTAACACAAAATAATAATAAGTAACGTCTTATTTTATCTAATAACCCCTTTCTTATACGAATCAAATGTGAAATAAATTTAAAAGCATATATAACAATTTGTGGCTCTTTGAAATTCATGAAGTCGATATTCTTATTGCGGTTGACTCTTCCGGCTTAAAAGTTTGCCGGCCCCTGTGTTAGACCAAGCCACTAAATGGTCAAATCAATGTAGAAAACTGTTAAACCGAGTATTTGTAAATTTAAAATAACATTTTAGGTATACATCTAACATTAATTGTCGTATTTAAAAAGGAACATACAATTTATTAAGGTAGTATATAAATATGATTTTTTAAGTATTGCTCGAGTACAGATAAATCGGCAAACTTTCTTATAGGCATGTAATTTTGGTTGCCTAGATATATTTCGCCGGTATAATAGTTGGCTATAATGAGCTACTGCCTACAATTAAAATCACAAGAGATCTGGTTTGTTTCAATAAAATACATCTTTTTCAAAGGTTTGAAATGTATATTATAATCTACAAAATACAATATAAATGAGCAAGTTGCGTTATTTTATTATTCTCCAATGTAGAATGAATTATACAAAAACTTACTCAGTTCATGTTCCAATAGCCTTTTTTTTTTAAATTATTACAATTAAACTTTTAATTGAGTCAACACAGATTTTTTAAAATAATAATAATAATAATATATCGGAAAGTCTGGTATTTATGCCTATATATAGTTATATCGTATAATAAGAATAAGCAACTATCTACTTTTAAAATTGCGAAAGATTTGGTTTGTTACGATGCTAGCAGTTGCAAGCAGTTGCAAAGAACACAACTTTCAATCTTTCTTTTCTTTATTACATACATATTTTTTGCTGTATACTTATAACTTTAACGATGAAATTTTCAATACATTAGCGGCATAACAGACAACCAGTTATGCACCAGTAAAGTAGTTACCTATACTTTATGTTATAACTTATTATTTTTCAAATAATCCAAGTGGAATACATTTACGGTTTATTAGAAGTATATTACTTTGAAGAATGCTTTAAAGAACAAGGATGATATAATACATTGACCATTTCTTTTATTATCCAAAACTCAATAAATTATTAGACAAAAATATATACGAACTTGTTAACACTCTAGCACTAGCAACTTAGTAACTATCTATAGCTTATTATTTAAAAAATAATAAGCTATAGATAAATCATTTACAGTTTGTCTACTCTGTTGATTATATTCATTTTAAAGCTGTGGGTACATAAGATGATGGTGCCTGTCGTAAATAAAAAGAACCAGGCGTAGTTAAAGTTGTTTCAAAATGTTTCAAATTCCAATTAATATCGAAATGAAATTGGCAAATTCATTTGAGAGAAAAATACATTTATTTGATACCATACTACATAATCTGTTAGAAATAGCAATTGTTACTTATATTATGTTGCATTACTATTTGTGTTAGTGTTGTAAGAATAATTAATAGGTGCGCAACTAATATTGCTTATTTAATTGTAATTTCATCTTATCTTATTCATTGAAAAATGTTATTCACAAATAAACAACTTATGCTTTGAAATTATAATTTTAGTCATGTCTATCTATCTTGATTTTGAAGTTTGGTATAGTAGTTAAAACAGTTTCTATTAAAGATTGAGGTTGAAATGTCAGCAGTGTAAGTATGTTATTTCTGACTGTGAGCCATACATATTGCAGTACAAGCTTATAAGAGACACAAACAATGCGTTTAAATTACTGTAAACACTGTCAAAACCGAAACTGAACGATATATAGTTGAATCTAGATAATACATGAGTGAGATTCCTTGTTGGCATCTTGATGTTATGTCACCAAAAACATGTTCGATGGCGCTACTAAAACACCAAATGCCCTTGCATTCCTTTTCAATTTACACCAATAATATAAAAAACGTTAGTTAGATAAAAAAAAAACTAAACTCAAAATGACGTATCATCTCCAGTCACCTGCTTCGCTGAACTTGTATAGTATTGTATAAAATTAATGGAATTTAAATTATAAATAAACAAATTATTACTATTTCTAAAGAATAAACCTGTAAAGCACCAATCAAATAGCTATATTTTATAATAAGTAATATTCAATTATCCTCGTTATGCCCAACAAATATTAATGTCATCCTTGACACCATCGACAGCTTGAAGAGAATTAAAGTCGGGGCGAAGACAACACTCATGTTGGTTAAAAGAGCCCATGGAAAAAAGGACCTAACGTGATATATTTATTGGACATACATCACGGTGGTTAGATCATATCATCACCATCATACCATCAAGTGGTATGATCACTTATGCGTCTCTGGTATAGCGAACAAGGTGTAGCAACAAATTATTATAACTAAACTTAGCTATCTACAGAGGTCTCGCATGCTTAGGAAAAACAGAAGCAATGAAGACCATTGCTAAAGCAGCAATGGAACGTCTCCTCTCCATTTGGTGGTAACCGGAGAGCCCAGAATGGGCTACCTCAGATTGCCAGAACTAGCAAGTGGCAGATATGTAGTATTGGAACACAATAATATTGTCCATCATTCGGAAAGCAATCTTTTGGGAATGAGATCGACACATGATTTCGACTTATCATTTTAAGGCGGATATTTATACTATAGAAGTTCTATAACGATCTTTGATAAAAAAAAAAAAACTGCTATAAACTTTTACAAAAAAATGATCATCTTTCAACGAAGTTAACCCATTACTCTATAAAAGTCCTTTGCAAATGTATTTTATCATACATTATTATCGAACAACTTTTATAGTGTAATGTGTGCTTAACAGAAATTTCGAGGTAGAAATCACGGATCAGATAAGCAGGAACAATTGAACTACAGCGATAGGTTCGGAGAATTGATCTGATTTACAGATGGAGCTGGAATCTATAGTGAGGTGAGAAACACAATGATCACCCTTTCATGAGGAAAACATCTCATGATTTTTCAAGCAGAAAAATACGCAGTATTGCATTGCAACAGAGGTTAATCAAAGGGCTTATAAGAATAAATAAATCTATATTGCAACGATACGGAGGGCACTAGCGAACAGTGTTACCAGCTCCACGTGCGTCAAATACCCGCCATCTGTGATTAAATTACCCAATTTTACCTGCATCATATTTAAAATTACCCGAATTTTTACCCATTTTTGTTTTGACCTATTGTTGATTTGTTCTAAGTTGCTAAAGGGTTTAGGTGAACATTTGTATCGTATATTTTCAAAACTAGACACATCCAAAAGTAAACACTTTTCAGCAAACGTTCATGTAACGATAAAACGAACTTGAATCTGGAATTTACATTTGCCATAGATGCTGATTTATTATCTTTATTTTCTCTGAAATTAAATAGAAAGTTTGAATTATCCGTTCTAAATCTAGTCTATGCTATCTAAACTTTTCATATCATGACTCTAGGTTACAATAAAGCAATCCATTTTATAAGTACCCTAATGGCAAAATTTAAATTTCCCGCAATTATTCTAAGTAACTTCAACGTTGAAACATAAAGTTACCCACCATTTTGTACTACATTCAGTTATTTTAATGCCTTTACGTTGAATTCACTAAAAGTTGTGGCGGGAAACTTAAATTTGGCTATTAGGGTACATAGAGTAACATTTATAAACCGCAAAAAAAACTTCAGCAGTGCAACAATATCAACGGTTTTTAATCAATTTGTCAACAAAGCAAATAAAAAACTCCTAATGTTTCTAAATTATTTACGCGAAATTAAATAGCATATGTACATATAAAATCCCATATAAAAATTATTGATAAATTGTGATCTGTTAAAATTACCAAAATTACCCGATATAGCCCAAGTACCCACCAATTACCCACAATTGGTTAAATTACCCGCATTTCGGGTAATTACCCGCCATCTGGCAACACTGCTAGCGAACCCTTCGCAAACTAAATATCCTAACAGATTGCCGAATGTCCAGGAATTAAGGTAACTTTCTGGCTATCAGAGGAAACGAAAAGTTGATAAGTTAGCAAGATAAGAATTTTCCACTTAATATATAGGTTCAGAACTTGTTCTAGGAGTATGTAAGAAGGCAGCACGAGAGCAGGTTAAGAGTTGAGCTAAAGAGAAACACAAAAAACTCTAGAATAATGTAACCAGGCAAATTTATGGAAAGATTTTTATTAAGGAACCTTCAAAAAAGAGAACTGAAGGACTACTGCAGCTCAGTAGGAATCATCTCCACACTCAAACAAAACTATAATTGCGAATTGTAATTGAAGCAATTTTAAAGTAAACGAATATATTTGTTTATGTTGATGTTTATATGTTTCTAATTATTACACATGTATCTATTTATTCTTACTGTTTTGTTCAATAATGCTATTTATATAGTTGGTTTCTGTCAGGGTTAAACAACTTCAGAACTTATAGTTCTCAATAGATTTTAATAGAATAAATTAATCCGGTTGTGTGCGTAATTAAGGTGGAGCTGAGAACTGATTAATTTTATATCTGCGGTGAGGTTGGTTTTCCATAAATAAAACTGTATCATACGTACAGCACGTGCTCAGTTAAGTAAGTGAATATATAAAAATAAGGATTTTTTATGTAACAGAAAAATATTTATCTTCCAACAAAATGTACTATTACAAAAATTATACCTTATTTCTTATTTATAACATGCATTCCTTTCAATTATTAATTTCTTACGTAGTTGGATAAGATTTTTCCTAAAATTGTAATTAATTGAATTAATTTTTCATTATCATCTTAGATATCTGCGCATCTAAATATCTTTTTCTTGGTAATTTGTTACGCAAGTTTATTCAGCAACAAATATAAATCACTAACACGATAATTTTGCTAATGCAAATTTTAATTATATACAAATATTAGACAGTTTAAAAATTTGTAAAATTGACTAATAGGGCATATAATAAATTTATATAAAGAGGAATTATATATTTAAATAAAATTTTAATTAAAAATAATAACGAAAAAAAATCCTTCGAGCCGGATTTGAACCAGCGACCTATGGATAACCATTTGCAATTTTCAACTACAGTCCACCGCTCTACCAACTGAGCTATCGAAGGTGATGGTCACTGTTTGTGAAAAATGAATAGGAAACACTGAAATAAAACTATTATTCATCACTGTTCTTTTTATTAATAAAAATTAAAGATTTAATTAACTAGTATGGAAGAGAAATGCAATGATTGCATACGAAAGTATACAAATGATAGAATACATCAGTATTATCAAGTTACAAAATACATGAGCAATTCGTCGATAATAATCACATTACAAACTAGCTTGATCGTACATTTGCTATTAAATGATAATCAATCACTACGTTATTGTCTCTTTGAGTTCGTTACTATTTAAATATTAAGTCTTATATTGGGACTATATAACTTAATGAGGAACTGGGTAAATCTATACACGATCTAAATAAGGTCACAGCGACAAGAATTTCATCAGTGTATCATAGATTAATTTTGGGTTTATAGTTTCTTCCGCCGTATACCGTACACCTCTTAATAACCCATCGTCCCTATTTACGATCCCAAATTCCCCTACGATAAAGCCGTCAGATGTTCGTTCTTCCACTCTGTACCGTCTCTCTTTTCTGCCCTCTATGACATAACCGTTTTTCGATTTTGCGGTCGGTTTTTGGGGGTCTTCCATCGTCGATGCGCTAGGCTGGACGCCATGAATTCTGCCGTTGGTTTGGACACTGACTGCTTCGTCCACTTCGTAATTTTCTTCTGGTGCGCCATAAATCCCTGGCGCTCGTTCTTTGGACATGTACGCTTTCTGTTGCGTACCCCAGCTCCTCTCAGTCGGTTCTGTAGTTTCACCAGTTGAACCTTCTGAACTGTCCCAATCGTGATCTTCCTTACTCTTTTCCAAACTTTCGTCGTAATCTTTAGAATTGTATTCTGAGTTTTGGGTTGGCTTGGCTGTTTCTTCTTGGGTCATAGAAGGTTTTCTCCATCTTTTAACCACGGTCTCACCAGGAACAGTTTGTATAACGGTACTATACGAAACCGATCTCGATCCCATTTGCTCCCCTGTAGGGTTATCATGGTAGATAACCGTGTGATGAAACGGGGGTAGTTTTTCTTTCAACTTATCTTGCGAAAGCTCTTTTAGAAGCTCTGAAGTCTTCTCGAAATCCGATAGTTTTTTAATAATTGGTATAGCTTGGACATTCGCCGGTAATTCCTCGTTTAGCATCATCATATCGGCGTTTTTAGTTATAGGTTCCGGTTCCTCCACACTAAATTCATGTCTGTTAGCTTCGGCTACGAGGTTGGGCCGATCTTCGGACGAAAGAAAGGCTCGATCGTCAAAATTATCATCAACGGATTGCTTGAGCTCCATAACTTTTGGAGCTTCCGTTCTAGATGGGAGTCTACGGTGTGTTTCCGATACAGAAGATGAAATACTAATCCCCACTATTCTTCGGTTCTTAAATTCACTGGATTGTTTTGGATCTAAAGTACTGATTTCACTTAATGGCTGGGTGGGCATCAAGGCCGTTTCTGGCGTGCCGGGTTTTTGGATAGAGGGTGTGAAGTGGGTGCTTCTGGATTCTCGCACGATAGGCGTGAAGGCAGAAGAATAGTGTTCCAGTTGAATTGAAGTCGGTAAAGTGACTGTTGCTCGTGGATGGTCGGTCGTTGTTTCTGATTCCTTGACAGCTGGTAGGTCCATGAGTACGCTGAGGAAGTCCTTACCCGCTATGAGATCGTCTTCTACTCCGCGCTCCCACCTGATTAGAGGCAGGCCGTCGGTTGGCAGTGCCGAGTGGTAACACACCTGAAAGAAATAATGAATTAGTCAATCAAATTTTCGAATCACTTAAATTTAATAGTTTATACTGCAAATGTGATAAGTGGAAAATATATGGGTCGAACCAAAAAATATCTAAAAAACCGAATTCTAAATCACAAATCGCCTACTAATTTAACCGCTCTAAAAAAAAAAGAAAAAGAATTTAACCATAAATTTTATTTTCATAAATTAACAATAATCAGAGCTAAAGAAAGAAAATTACTATACTGGTAACATTTTATATCTAAATTTATTATTTAAAAAAATAGCGTAGATGGCCGTACTGACACCGCTACTTTATTTAAAATATAATATATGTTAGATAAAGTAGCGATATTGATATATCCTCCCTTATTATAAACTCTAAACTGTTTCCTGTATTTTATTTGATTTTACAAACATTAAAATAAAAACTTGAGTTTCTTACAATATTTTTAACAACAGAGGTTAGTATTTGTCAAGATGCCTAGACGTTTAAAAATATGCCGTTTGATTCCATTTCAATTTTCGTTGTTGTTTCGTTCGCTTTACATTAAATTTTAAAATATTGTGACTGTTTTATGTATTTTAACTAAGCCAGTTATGGTGTTAATATCTATTTTTTATTTATTTATTTATTGTTATATAGCGACCAATTCAGGAACGAAAAATATTACCAAAACTTTGTAAATTAAAAAAGAATTGAAGTTAGTAACACAGTCACTGCAGCAGCCGAAATTTTCAAAATTGGTACGGTTACTGGTTACTGTGCTCAGCAAGAGGGAGGTTTATTTGAATAATCTATAATTATTATTAGTTTCTGACAAAATTCATTTTTGTTTAAGGATTACATTTTGTAGCTGCGTCCATTTTATTGTTGTGGAATTCAAAAGTTTATTTTTTCGTTTCCCATTATTTTAATGCATATAGTTGAGTTTGAATTTTTTTTTTTTAAAAACATTCTTCCTGTATTAAGAATTTGTTATTGTTAAGTATTATTATTATATATATTATTTAGTATTATTTACGTATGAAAAAAAAAAACGAATGGATTCTATTAACCCCTTTAATATCAAGCTTTAGCGTGATTGTTCCTTAATTAACCAAGAAGTGGAAACACACGCCCTCTAAGGAACACGTGACAAACTTTCAAGCCACGAAACGATCTTGGTGGAAGCCGATAATGCAGTTACAGATCTACGGTTTGGGCTGCGGGTGTAATCATGGGTGCGCGCCATCGACTTCAGCACACCGAACTACAACTAATCTGGCGCTACATTCAAATTGGTGGTTTTATATACTTTTATATTCAAGAGTTTTATTTCAGTATATACCAAATATTTTATGACTACAATAGTATACAGTTTGTAATATATACTATACCATTAGAGCCATGAAATATATTGGTATACACACATATGATAAAATCTGGATATAAATACAACACTGAAATAATAAATAAAGATAATTTATTTATACAAGTTAAGTGTCTAAACAAAGTGTCAACGACACATCTATCACAGCATTAAAGCAGTCAAATATAGTGTAGTTAATGGGTCTTTGACATCGTTTATGCAAATATTACTTTTGTAAATTGTCAAGAATTCCCAATTTTACATCACTGACGTTTATTCACAATAAATCGTTAGTCATATTAATATAATAAAAACAAATGTCACTGAAGTTCTATAGCAATAATCATCTTGAACATAAAACAACATGGACGGCATGGAGACGCCTACTCAAAAAATCATCAAGAGTTGCATTAAGCTTTCTCCACATGTGTATAAACATGCGTAAAGTAAAACTGAGGACGTCAAGTTCCAGAGATATTTAATTTTTCTCGACGCTTAAAATATTTGCATGTTGGTCTACTCATATTCGTTCCAACCATTTATGATAAAAAACATATTGAAATGCCTCAACAACGTTAGAACTTGTTGTTGATTTGCCTCAATACAGTTTATATATAGGTGGATGAGGCGTTATGAGTTATCTACAAATGAACGCCACGTTACTAATGTAGTTTTCTAAATGTATACAGCGCTACCACTTCAGCACAATCAATTAATTTACTATGTGATTTTTTTTGAAGGGGTGATAACGCCTAAGCTATATTTTTTTAGCTTATCAGGCCTCCGCAGGGCCAAATCTCCCTCCTAATCAACATTACGACCCCGAAAAAAAAAACCGATTAGCGTAATTGACCAGAGCGAGATTTGAACCCCGGGGAACTCCGCACTGATAGTCAAGCGTACAAGCCACTCGACTACCAGCCAGGAAATATTAAAACAACCAATGGGAGATTGATCGAAATTTTTCTTATTAAGATTGTACCACCAGGCGTACTAATTAGGTATGTTCGTTTTAGCACTAGCGTTACGAAGCGAAACGCAGCTGTCAGCATTTCTGTTCGATTTGACTTGCTGTTACTTTTATATGTTGCGCCGCTGCTCGATTTGAATTCTGAAATTTACAGTTTGCCGGAAGTTGTAAGGCAGCGTCGAAAATCTTGCATCTGAAGACAGTGGATTTCCACCGTAAAAGAGAGATAGCGATGTGGGCATATTGGTATTAATCACTGTTGATGGTGCTAGTTGTGTACAGTATATTTGTTTTTTTTTATGTGTGTGGTTAATCGTCGTTTGTTTGGTCGAAAGTTTAATAAAGTATATAAATATGAACGTAGAGATAGATGTTTGTTTAAAATTTTCAATTGAATGTTGAGTTTTTTTATATAGTAAATCACTGTATCACACAATAATGTATCACTTAAACACAAATCGTTGTCTGTATCATCAGTCATCAGAAAGAAAAGAAATTCTTCGACAATGCTCAGAAAACCTTCCATCTTGCATCAGGAAGAAAGTGACAAATCAAATGTAATGATACATAGCCTATTCAATTCTTTTCTAATAAGCATGTACAAAGCAAATATAATTTCAGGATTAATATTTGTAAACATTAGATTATTATATGTACATGTGTAATAAAAAAAATCCGACTAAAAACTTACTGTTAAATAAATACAATGTATAAGAGTAACAACGAATATGTAAATTTAAATAAGTATATCCACTAAGTAATAATTGAAATTTTTACCTTAAAAACTTCCTCTAAAAATCGTAAAAATTATAATTTAGAAAAAACGCAAGTAAGTATTTCACAAATCAGACTAGATACCCAAAATTAGGAATTATTTTCGCGTTATGGCAAAATGAACAGAAATCAGAAAATCTAAAATTGGCGACAATCCATGGTTTTACGGCAACAGCTTGTGTTGCAAAAACTTTATGCGGCGCCACGCAGTTAGATTTTTGCGTTGCTACGCGAAGTACCAAAACGAACATACCTATTGAATATAATAGGTATGCTCGTTTTGGCACTCTTAAATAAAAGAGTTTGGATGAGAAATTTGTTTAGTCATTTTTAAGTGATATTTATAGTATATACTCCTATTTAGAAATTAGGCTACAGTGAAACAAAAAAAATCTTGTTTTTTTTAGGACGTTTCGACTTTATTAATTCTTTTTTAATTGAATACCTGTAGACAACACTATTTTTTTTGTATTACAAAGACATAATAAAAATGTTAATTATTTTTTCAATTAACTATGGTATAAAAGTATACTTACTAAAAAAACTCCCATTTAATTTATTCAATAACTTCTAATGATTGTAATGGCGAATACATTGACCAAACTAATCGATACCTAAAAATCGAATTCAATATTACAAATACTCAACAATCTTAACTGCTTTAAAAAAAACGAATTTAATACCAATCATAAATTCAATGTGGATAAAACAAAAATTTTAGCTAAAGAAAGAATTATTATACACGTAATATAGTAGAAATGATTTACATTAAAAAAGAAAAAAATAGTGTTAATAACTGTGTTGATTTTGATAAATTGTCCCAAATATATAATCAGTTACTTTAGATTTCAACTTGCTCCTACTCTGCATATTTTATACAAACCGACATAAACGCATTAATAGTTGTTTTCGAAAAAAGAGGAAGTAGGTAAAAAAGTTGAGGCTTAGTAAATAAATCCTTTGCAATAATCTATAGTTTTTAGGGTGGGCGAAAATTGGTGGGAGGAATAGGTTTTTCATTTCCTGAGTTTCTTGAAAAATGAAATTATGTAATTAAGCTTTCAGCTATAAAATGAATCTCTATTTAATGATATTTACCATGAAGAACAAATAAGATGACGTGTTACTGCATAATTACAGAGAAGGGAAAAATCTAATAGCAATAAACTCATTTCTAAAATGACACTATTCAACCGGTTTCTTTCGTTCCCTCGATTATACACTTACATATTTTCTTGTGATTTATTCATTGTAATTACCCTTAAATAGAGATTCATTTCATAACTAAAAATGTACAGGGTTAGGCAAATGTGTGGGAACATCTGATTTCTGACTAAATGATGGGCTCTATTAAAAGATAACCTTAAGAAAAGCTTTTCTAGTATTTTTATTCTATTCTGTGACATACTTTGATTTTCAACAAGTATTACATATTTCGAGATATGACGTCATCGGTAGTTTTTTTAAATGGATCACCTATATCTTTTCACATTTTTTGATAGATACTTTTTCAAGAATTACAATGATATGCAATTTGGTGGGTGTACGGCTTTAGATATTAAAATAAAACGTTGGTTACTAAAATCTTTCTGTGAGGCATCTCTGACAAAGAATATTCGTATTTTTATGTTGCCCTGGAAACTTTTAGCAGACATGAAATTATTTGCATTACCCAATATTACTGACAGTCATAGTCAATACTGACAGATAGTTTCCGTATACTAAAATAGTTGTTCATTATGGGAGAACTAACAGAACGTAAAAGAATTAGTTTGTTAATCATGGTTGGTTTTGGAGACAGGCAGAGGCTCTTCAAGATGCATGCAATATTGTTTGAATCCATTTTAAAGATTTCAACCCTCCAATTTTCTTGTCCAAATTGAATCATTTTGTTTTTAATTAACTATCAAAATTTTACATACATTTGCCTACATGTTTCATCATTTTACCTTGTAACTCGTCACAGATTTTTAAGATTTTTTTTAGAAGTACTTTATACTACAATTTGTTAAATATGAATTTTATTATATTATGTAGTTCTCAAGAAGACTAAATGTAAAGTACCTACTTGAAAACTTGGTTTAAATTCAAAGGGAGTTTAAAAATTTCCTTCCTGAATGCTTCCCACTATTTATAACAACGACAAAATACAGCCACAAAATTTAATTTCTTTGTTTAATGAAGCATCTACCAAAATGTGGTATTTAATTATTTTGAAATCTATGAGTTATTAATCTCATTTTATACAGTAAACCATACATACTTATTTGTCTTTCTTCATATGAGAAAATAGGCTCCGGCAGGAAGGTATGCTGTTCTTGAAAAGAATGTCATACAGGTATTTTCGACTACATTTGAAAATTTATTATTTTAAAACATTACTGGTACATTGGCTTTTGAGTAATTAAATAATCAGTTGCGAAAAATTACATCACTCAGGTGGTATCAATTTTTGTCGATGCATTCTTGTAGATGATTGGTAAAATTGTCCATAGTCCATTCCAACATGACAGCGGGAATTGTTTGGATTATCGCATTATGGTGTTGGAGAGAGCTGCAAGAGTACATACCGATCTTGCTGAAACCAAACTGTGTGGAAGTTAGTGGGTCATCTTCTCAACTAAGGTCCAGTAATATAGGTTCGAGATACACCATATCGCACTCTTTCGAAGTCTAAAGAAGCTCTTGTGGGTTATCGGATGACAAGTATCAAAAATTCTGTTTGTTTACCATCCGCGATAAATGAAAATGGACCTTGTCACTCATTATCACAATAAGATCATCTCTCAACAATTCTAACATCCTTTCTGCGAGCCTAAGTCATGTTGCGAAGTCAATTTGCCACAGTTCTTGAATAAAACTTAGATAACGACTTTTGACAAATAGATATTAACCATTCTAAAAACAATAAGCAACTCCATTGCGAATTCCGCTCGTTTCAAAATCACCATACCTCCCTGCTGGACTCTGTATTTTTGAAAAAAATCTCTTAAATATATTGAAGGTTAGGTATTCACTACAAATGTCAAAAATTGACTTGTAAAATTTATACATTGTGAATCGGATTTTTGAATCTTGACGTCAATGCGCCGTTGCTACTGCGTCTGTTCGACCATAGAACTATACGATCCCTGGATCTCATGGACAGTTCAGTTTCTGTCGGTTTGCGCAGGTATAAACCTTCCTTGTAGAACGTATTATAGAATATCGTTTACATGCACTACCATTTTTTACTAATTCTCGTGTGGATGCACCTTCAATCATAGGGGGACACATTAATTAAGACCACCACTGTATACATTCTACAGGAAAACTGACATCATT
Source organism: Protaetia brevitarsis (assembly GCA_004143645.1). Classification (NCBI taxonomy): domain Eukaryota; kingdom Metazoa; phylum Arthropoda; class Insecta; order Coleoptera; family Scarabaeidae; genus Protaetia; species Protaetia brevitarsis. Next base: position 116,785 of record RXPK01000187.1, on the reverse strand, counting down.
TTCCGTCTCGTATTTGGTATAAAATGTTTTTGTATGTACACGTTTTAAATCATTACACTTTATCCAGTCTAGTTTGTTATCTTTGACATTTTCTGTTTGTATGATATCATCAACTTTTTGCAACAATCCTACCAAGAAACCAGTGGAAAGAAACTCAGAAAAAAAAATAGTGGTTTGATATTTTGTACGGGTATTGTAACATACTACACCAAAATTTGTGCATGAAATATCATGTATAATTGTATAAATATGCATAAAGCCAAAACAAGTTGGGCACTCCAGTTTTATTTATGATTCCGCTTTTGTCAAAGGCGTTGTTCTTTGTTTCACATTATAGTTTATGATCTTAAAAATGGGATGGTTTAATCTCCTGTAAATAATATCACACTCTATTAATTTCGGTTTCACAGTCACAGCTAAAACTACTGACCAATTGATATGAACTGATTTTTATGCATTAACAGCAAGCTTAAATCATATTTTCATTTTATACGGAAGTGATATTTTGGAAGTTATATTAATATAAAGATCGTGCATTTAAGGTCAGAATTAGCTGCGATATTTTCATCAATTTTTTCCATACCTTTATACGGTTAATCACTATATTAATTTACATTTAATGTCCGAAATCGGTTACACGGAGTGTCGCATCGAACAAGGTTCTAACCTCGAGTTGCAATGCCAATTTAGGCGTTGCCGACAGTGGTAATTTAGATTAGTGGAATAATAGGTTCTGTCTTAATCGTTGCATCATTATAAGGTGCAAGAATTCGAAAAATTTAAATATCCATGTATCATAACAACCTAATATATAATTTTTTTCTATCTATAAATATGTAATAGACATACAGTAAATGCGTGTATGTATATAATGATATTACTCTCACATGCCTGCACTGATGAAAGTCTACCGGTCTTTATGATTTGATTATTTATGACTGGCGATTTCGTATAATTATTATAATTAAGTTGAGTAATTATCTTCTGCTGATTTATTAACGATAAACAATCGAGGAATTAGATATAGATGTTAGAAAATATGGAGAAAAAAGTTCTTATACCTACACGTATTGCACAACGTGTCCAATCCATAAAATTCCTAACGTGAAAAATTATTTAACTGGATTTTCTTTCCTTATTTTTTGTTTTATTCCGTTGCATGTTAATAACAACTATTAGTAGTAGTAGCAGGAGCGGCCCCTCTTAAAGAGTCACGGGCACATGGCCCCACCACTGCAAATTACAAATTAATCATTAAGGAGCTCTTTTTCTGTAAAAATACCGATAAATATACTACACACACACACACACACAAACGCACACATTTAAGTACAGAACGAACTTTGCCATTCCCATGATTTGATGCGACCAAACGCGCTTTGTAGTTATTTATGCAGACAAGCGGCGAACTGGGGTCACATCTAGATTGACCCCTGATTTCATACGTTTGTAGGTATCCGCGCGGAGCTAGCGGAAGAGAAAGTAGTCGCGGTATATGCAAAAATTACATTGAAGTGGGGCCAACCGTTTCGTGGCCCGTGGCCCGCTGATTGGTCCAGTCATCTCGTCAGTGCTCGGCACTGTGCGGGAAGGATCTTCCGTTATCACGGTAAGCCAACGAACCATATAAAATACTGGAACACGCTTTCGGGTGCACGCAGTAACTGGAAAACGGTCTGGTTTCCGCCATCTTGAAGCTGGCCAAATTACTATACGCTAATAGACTTGCACATTCCATATATAACTGTCAAATGGAGTAAATGTCATTTTTTTATATATTAAGATTTTGAGTTAGAATCATTGTATATTATACGCTTTGTTGCATGTCTCGCGGAAAGAAATCATGCATCAATTCAAATTTAAAGCTTTGCGCTAGAAGATGACAGTTCTGGTATGTGCATATACTCCGTTTAATATTTTCATTTTTTACATTATTCTGTAATACTACTCAATGATAAAATGAACCATTTCAATAAATATTTACACAAAATCAATTCATTTGAAATAATTAAGCTTAAATCCAATTCTTTTTGCAGATATAATAATGAAAATGATGCAAATCTTGATGGTTTTAACAGACTTTATCTACCTATTGTGGTCGTCTTATAAAAATGATGGATTAATTGTGATTTGGAAGTACTATTCGAAGAAGATTATTAAGAATATAAAATATGAGAACGCATTATGTGATATTTCTTACTAAAAACAGGAAATAACAGATGTGAAAAGCAATATTCCGTATAAATGCAATCCTATCGTTGGGGTTTTGCCACATTCAAAGATGGCGGCCAATTGTCAAGCGGACCGTTTTTTAAGTACACAGCACGCGTTTCAGTGTTTTATATAGTTCGTTGCGGTAGGCAAGCGAGTTAGTCAGACGCAAACGATCGCCGAAGATCGACTATTGAAAGCAGAAACATATGTAGAGAACCGTCGCACCACGAACTGGACTTCGGTTTAGCACTTACCCGCAATAAAAATTGGATTCAAGAATATATAATATTTGTTAATTATAGTAATAAAGTATTGTAACGTTTTTCTATTCTTAAAACGTCGGGGTTTTAAGAAATTCACAGGCGATATATTTACATTAACTTGATTTATTGACACACCTACGGACTACTTAAAATTTATTAAATAAGATCAAAATAAACACTAAAATTAAATCACTCACTACTTACTATTAAAATGCCTATTAATTAAATCACTTAATTACTAATATCTTAATTTATGTAAACGATTTATTTGCACTGATATTTATATTACACGTATTAATTCGCTCGTATTTATTTCCACTCGCTATTTGCTTATCCGTAAAATTCAACTCGTATCGGCTGACTGACTCCGATCAATCCCCATGCGTTATTTATATCTGGCGCGAGACTACGAAATTCTTCCAGACACATCTAGGGCGTGCTTCTAGATTCAGAAGAATAATCACGAATCTTCGACCCGGCACTGCCCTCTGTCATTCCTCTTTCGAACCTCGCACGTCTACGCTAGCGCCATCCTGGGGCGCCTAACGAAACCGCTAGTTTAAAAATTGGCGCTCCTTACAGTATAGTATTATTCTAGGATATCGCAAATGAATACATATAGTATTTCAAATCAAAATGAACTACCATTTCTATCTTTCTTAGGGTAAAAATGATGAAAATGAAATAATAAGTATAACAAGGGAGTTATTCCTGAAAAATACCTCATAATAGCATTTCAAGTGGAAAAAAAACAATCCATTGGATTAGGTGAACAAACAAAGAATTATAATAATTTTTTTCGTCGATATAAAATCACAAAAACACCTGAATAATTTTGCGTTAGTTAGGTAGGGAAATGTAAAGTGACTCATGTATGCAGGTGCAGTTTAAAGATCTAAACATATGTAAGTATGAAGGAAATACGTTAGTATTTATATTTAAGTAGATAAGTATTCCCGATAAGAACTTAATGTATTTTTCATTTTAAAATGTCTTCTGAATTTATCTATATTAATTTTTTTGTAAACAATCAGAGAATTATACGGGTATTCGGTCTGTCAAAATAAAGCTGAATAAATACCTCGATATTTCGTTTTAATTTAAAACATCTTCAGGAGGCACTAAAAATATATAAATATATAAAAGTTAAAATGAAACAATATAGAAAATCACAATAAGTAATTGCTTACAAAGTTGTAGGTTTAATCACAGCTGACAAAATGATAAATAGTTAAAAAATTTAAATGCAAGTCACGGCCAGACATATTAATGAAAAAAATTTTTGTTTGCAGTTATACATATCAAATAAATAGAACAAAAAAATATTGATGTAAAATATTGCAATAAACACTGCTTAATTGATTTGTATCAGTTTTAAAATTAATATGATTACTACAATTTTTTATATTAACCATTTCCAAAAATAATCGCTTTCTGTAATTAAGTTCTAATTCAAGTATGGAAATACCATCATAATTAAAACTATGTTCAAGATCTTGAACATGTAGAGATAATCGCTCTTATGTTGAACTATTCTGTTCTTTACAATTTGCGACGTCTGACCAACATAACAACCTTGACAATTGGTACAAGGGTTTGCCGTTTCTGAATAGAATTTAACAACTGTGCATTGTGTAATTTGTCATTCTTTTCCGTGCAATGGAAATTGATGGGCCAAATATAAATGCGATTTCTTTTTAAGTTTGAGAGGTTGTTTATTAGTTTCAACAACGACGTTGCGCAAAATTTTTATACTAATTTCACCCGCCATTATTAAAGGACGTTGGGAATTGAGAGATAAAAATAGATGTGATTTTTAGGAATACATATCAGAAAGAACACTTTAAAACTTTCGAATTTACCCGTATATGTTTGTAATGTTTATGTGGTGACTCACTTAAAATTTGATTTAATTTTTTTAACAGTTGATACCAGAAAGGAGCTATCTGAAAAAGATCGTAGTAGCCTCACATACCACAAGATAAACGTAATTTTGAATTGGCTATCATTTAAATCGTCACATGAGTTTATATAGATATTACTCAAGTAAAATTCTGCTCTCCTAAAACGGGGCCTATCCTAGATACGTGGACATTTTTTTTAGAATTTTTGACCAACAAATTTACTTTCACTGAACCAAATAGCTACATAAATTTTATGTGCTAAAACGTTTAATGTATTTTATGCAATTCTCCAAGCCGAAATTTCTTCCCACATATAACTAACGCAACGCATTAAATTTGCAATTTTGTAATAACCACATTACGAGAAAAACGACTTTGGTATGGCCTGTTAAGCTTTTTTTACAGCATTAAAATATAAATTATTCTTTTTTTGCTTCGTTGAAGCCTACATCAATTGTAATAAAAACACTCGATAAGCCGTATTGCAACTTATCCATACAGTGGTAAGTGTACTTCAACAAATTAACACTCAAAATAATTTATTTAAAAGACGATAAAACTTTGTGTTCTGCCAATACTTTCTCTCTTTCATTCCTGCAGAGGAGGCAGTTGATTTGTTTATTTCCAAAAAGGAAAACTAAATCAATTTATAAAAAAAAAACATGTATGAGAGAGCGAATTTGGATGATTTCAGATGTAATAATATAGTAAAATTTAGTTTTTAAGATAAAATTAAAACGGACGCAATATTCTTAATGTTGCAGCCTTAAAAGTATACTGAACATTTCTTGGCTTAGCTTTCTTTTTACATAATTATTTCTTTGTATATTTATTGTCATCACTGTAATTAAGTTAAGTGTTACACAATACATATTTTACTAGTTAAGTCAAATTTTCCATTATTTCTAATAGCACATGCTGATATTTCGTTTTTGCTTTTACGTTTCAATTATTTTTTTCTATCAGTAAATACCTTCTTCTTACAAGGCAACAGCCTTTGCTTGCCTTTTCAGCAATTTAATTCACTTAAAATTTATTTAAGATAGAAGAATAAAAGAAAAGTCGGAAATTTAAACTTTTTTTATTCTGGATTACTTTTTTTTTTTAGTTTCTGGGAGTCGTCTTATATAGAGTCTCCGGAAACATTGCAGTCTCTTGTATTTAATTCTCCCATTTCCGTGCTCTTTAGACTGAAATCTCGGTTGCTATCAATATAAATTCTCTAGTGAGTCCTTGGTTCGTGATAAGTCATGGTTATCAGGTTTAATATGCCAATCCTATACCTAAATCGGCATATCCTTCACCCATAGCCTATTTTGTTTGCAGCAAAACATCAGTATTTTTAAGTGTTTCTGAGTACTTGCGATGTTCTACTACAAACCAATTTCTAGGCAATAGTACAGACCTTACCTTGCTCTTACCGATTCCTAATGACCTAGATTCAAGGCTACTATCCTTGGCCTTTCTAAAAGATCCATCGTTTAACAGCAGTCAATTCGTGTTTTTGTTATGGATGTCTTTGCCTTTAACTAGATTCTTATGTCTTGCCTGTGGAAGGTCATTTATATTCTTTTAGTGAAGACTTTCTTCGTGAATTACACGAAATTGATATTCCCACTGGGAGCAATCAGCTTTTAATTCATTGTGTCCTTCAGATGACGCTATTACGTCTATTATCGTCATCTGTAATCCAGACACTGCCTCGTTGAATCATTGGGCTTCTTCGAGGCTTACGGTGATATTTTAGTGCCCCCGTTAAGTCTTTTTAATCCTCGATACTCTTTTAATACCCTTGGTGGTTTGGCTTAGGTTTCTCACCCTGGGTTTATTTTTCTCTCAAACTCAATTACAATTACTTTTATTACTTTGCACTACCCTAATACTACTCCACAACGTAAAATTATCGGTAAGGCGTTTCGTAACCTCAGTACAGTCTTCAATTTTCTTTTTTTTTTTAAGATAATACTCTGGTTATTATTCCATTTTTAGAAATATCAGTAAATTTTGAACAAATAAGATGAAATATACTTAAGATCTAAACTCGTTTTTTCTCTTTTTTTTTAAGATAATACTCTGGTTATTATTCCATTTTTAGAAATATCAGTAAATTTTGAACAAATAAGATGAAACATACTTAAGATCTAAACTCGTTAATTTCCCAAATATATATGATTTTCCAAAAGGTATATCACTTACTTTGTGTAACGGCCCCTTAACAGTTCGCAATTTTTTTGTTGCGCGCAATAAAAAATTGCATGCAATAAAAATAGCGCATGTGTATACAATGGATTTCGTTTAGCTGGGTGCAGTTTTACTTGTAGTGCGCGTACAATATATAAAGTAGAGCATTTTATTGCACGCAATAAAAAAATTGCGAACTACGGAGTGGCCTTAAGAAAAGCGGTTGCAATTTGATTACCACTTAGAATAAATGAAATAATTATTTTATATTACCAGTTACTCTGGTTTTCATTAATTTTTCATTATTAATAATAGCAGTACACTGTTTAACGTGTAATCTTCTCTAGTGAAAGTTGCTTAACTTATTTCTTGAAGCAAAGGGCAAATGTGGTTCCAACATGAAGCATCGTCCTATTTTGGGTACTGATAATTAATTATATAAATGAGTATTATCCTGATAGATGGGTAGGAAAAGATTCAGTTAGAAGGTCGGCAAGACGCACAGACCTGACTAAACTTGATTTATGTGTTGTAAGCATGTAAAGGAGTTTGTCCGTCAGCCTGCAATAACTGTAGACGACATGAAAATTATCATTAGAAATATTCTGACAATGTCTATGAAGAAATGTTGTTAAATAATTTTTGGAAACGAACACAAGTGTGTATTAGATAAAATGGCAGTTACGTACATAGAAATTCTCGTGTTTTAATTAGTTTGCCTTTGTATTATCCAACTGTTCATTATTCATTTATTTATATTGATTGATCTGTTTACTTGTTTCAATTGTTGTGATAAATATTTATTTTTTGACCTTCGTTTTTAAAATCGTCATTCACTACATTTATAAATATAACTAAACGAATAAAAAATTAATGGATCTGAGTTTTCACTTTAGTGACGTACACTCAGTACATTAAAATCTAGGTATAAACGCATCAGAAAGTATAAGCAGATCTATACTAGGATATTTCAAAATGTAGTCCACTTATTCTGAGTGGTAGTTAAATTACATTATCTTTTCTCAATGTTAAGTAACACAACTTTTAGTGAATCAAAGATCTTGGAAATGAACGAGTTTAGGCATAAAGTATGTTATATCTTATTTGTTCAAGATCTATTGATATTTTTAAAAATGCAATAATAATGGAGGTATTGTTTTTATAGAAATCAAATTGAAGGCTGTACCTACCGAGGTTCCGATAGGCCCTGCACAATTGCTGATAATTTTACGTATAGTTTGTTAATATAGCTTGCGTTTAGTTAGTTACTACGTTATCTATGGATATATTTATTCGTCTATTATCCACACAGTAAAGAAATATTATGACATTACAACAAAATGATATATTATTTTACAGTATCCTAAGGTAACATCGTATTTAAAGTAAGCTTTCTGTATTTGTTTGTTATGGGCCGTAAATTTACAAACATCAATATAATGGGAAAAATTCATTCTGTAAATTTACTTCGCAACTTGAGTATTATTGTTCTAAACTGTAATATTACACCTAGGATATTTACGGTGGTATAGGTAGAGGGGAGAATTCGTGTCTGAATCTGATCAGTTAAAGGTATGTACAGATTAAAAATATACATTTACAACTGAAGTGCGAATTACCCGACTGAATTTACGCGACAAAATTACGCCCAGTGCACTGAGAGAAATATCCTTTTCATTTAAAAAAAAAAGGATTAAACACTTTTGCGTTTTATATATGACCAACATGATTTGGTGTTTCCTTGAAAAGGAATATCATTTTGAACCCACGCGTTTCTTCGGAAATAATATATTTTTCGTTAAAACAGTCTATTCTTTTAAGTGAAAGATATTGATAGTTGATTCAAGTCCTCTTTATTTTGAATTGAAAACTATGCAGATTGGCAGAAAACCGTAAGCATGTTGATTCAAGAGGTTTTTCCTTTTCTTATAATATTTATTCATTTTAGACTTAAGCCCAAACACAACAAAATGCCGTGATCATTTTTAATCGAAATGAAAATGAATTATCTCCAAAGGAGATGACTACTAAGGAGGGATTTGCCGTTAGAATGTTGTAAAACCTAGTAGTATTGGGGGAGTTGGTCACAGTGACCACCCTAGCACTCTAGTGTGGCGTTAAAGAAATTGTCCTTTCAATGGAGATGACTTCTATCAGACGTTGTTCTAGTAAATATACTAGACTAGTATGTTATGATTGTAGTTTCTAGCCTATTTTGTGCGAAATATTATCTTTTTATTGGAATGAAGTAGGAGATGCGCCACCTATGCGACAATTTCTCTACTACACATAAGTACATCTGCTCATCTACTGCACTATATGGGGAGAAAACTGCTATATGAAAATAAAATGCGATATTTATTTTTATTTCCATGTAAATATTTAGTTAAATTAATAAATACTACGCTAGCTTCAAATAAATCTACAAATAATTTCGTTATTATTTGTTTGATTGAATACAGGAATATTTTTAATATTCCTAAATCAAGTACTAATTTAGTAACTGTAACCAAATGCATGAAAAATGGTTGAGCACAAGATCGTTTTTCCCGTGTATAACAGTTTTAAAACCTTCAAACACTATACACTACTGTAAAGTTCCTTGGCTTATAAGTAAATCAACATTAATTGAAAACATTCCAATTATCTCTGAAATTTCTTTAACCTCGCGCGAAAAATATTCACTTTTGTTCATTATTGTTTGTGTATCTGATACTTATACACGTGGGAACATGAATAAAACTAAAAATATTTCCGCCTAAAAAAAGCACTCAGCTTGAATAAAGGTGCTTGTATTTTTCGTTAAAAGGCAAACGTTTTATATCAATGTATACATGCGTGTCCACGCAAATAAACCCAAAACGTTCGGTCTTCTTAGTTAAAATACTGTTTATAATTCAATAATACTTTAAAGAAACTAAAATATGTTGTTAAATATGTACATAATAATAACAATATAACATGTAATGTGTATTGTCTTACTTAAACAGAAGTTATAAAGACATTATAAAATATTAATCAAAACTAAGGTGCATTCCCTTTAATTACGGTTACTTTTCGTCGAAAAACTTAAGAAGAAAATAGGCTTCGGGGAAAACAGCACACTAGTTTCAATTAAAATAAACACTTTTCTAAGAAAAGGTATTCTTCAAACACTGGAATTTTAACAATAAGCATTAGTAATGTTGTGCAGTTTTACATTCAATTACCGTAATCATAAAAAGCAAAATTATTGTAATATTCGAGGTGTAAAATTACCAGGAATACTACTGTAGGTATCTTTTTTCTACTGTGCATGACATAACCTCCATAAGTCTATAACCTACTCTTATAAGTCGCTAATTATTTTGAAGCAATCTACTGTATATTTACTTTGTTGGTCTTGGATAGTCATTCTTAACCGTACCGTAAATACTTTTTGCGTGCCACTTTATTAAAAATCTGAATTTCAATAAACGATTTTTATAAAGTAATGTTTGTTTTTCAGGAAATAAATAGTGCACCATCTATCCTGAGTTTATTTATGCATTCGTAATATTGCGCATAGTGCATAGAGAAGTTAGTATAGAGCAGAATCTTATGTAAACAAAGACAAGATACCAATTCTGGACCAAAGTGATTTGGTATATAATATTCCTTGTCGTGATTGTCATGGTTGTTGTATTGGTCAAACTTCAAATGCTAAAGAATAGAATAACCCAACATAAAAGTGATAGTCGTATAGGTAAATGTTCATGTGCCTTGTCTTTACATTTTCAAAATTTAGACCACAATTTTAAGTATGATAATACTAAAATTCTTGATGTTGAAAGTAATTACAAAAAGCAGTTATTTCTAGAAATGGTTCATATTAACAGTAATCAAAATTCAATTAATTTCAAAACAGACACAAATCAACTCAACCATATTTATTGCAACATTTTAAAAAATACATAGTAACATTACTTTGTTTACAAAAATGTTTTTGACTTTTAAAAAATTCTAAATTTAAAATACGTATAATTTGATTATTATATTTGAACTTTATAAGTATTATTTTAAATATTTTATTACTATTGGTTCATATTCTTTGTAATATTGTAGATGTCCTCCTGAGGAAGTCATAAATATATGACGAAATATTGAGGTTATTTAACAGTTTTATTTAAAGACCGTATTACCCATACAGCTGTTTATTCTTCAACGAAGTTCCGGTTGGTACTCCTTTTCAAATAGAATCCTATGTATATAGAAACGTTCGCGTGCATTTGCGCCATCTAATGAGCTTTGCGGGTACTATCCACAAAAGCGGCAATATTTAAATCGGTTTTATTTTATAAGATTATAGCTTTATCTAAATTATTTACATGTGAATATTATTACTTAAGTTGTATGATTCTATTTATATTTTTATGTATTTTATTTACTTTGTTGCTAATGACCTGTGTAATAACCCACAAATGTATTATATTGTGCCCGTGTTGGTTTGATCAGTGAGAATAAGTAAATATTAAATAAACGTGCAAAAAATAAAGCTTCCATTAAGTTTCTGTTAAAACCTACATATATTTAAAAGTTGCTGTGATAAGAACTATGTTGACATATGTTTGATGTAATAAGAACAAAAAAAAAACACTGCCGGTAAAAGTAAATAAAGAAATAACAGTAAAACACTGGAAACTAACACTATTACTAATAAACGAATGTAAAATAAAGTAATAACAGAAATAATAACTACGGAAATCTGGAACGCACGTCTAAAACAAAGTAGATTAAAAACAACTGGCCATTAACTGATGAATTACCCGAACCACGGTACATAGCCGGCATAGCCACGGACAAACTGTCCAACTATCCCCTCAGTAATAAGGTATACCAACATATAGTTATTATACAAATATTACTAAACATATAATGTTTGGCTTCCATTATTGAGATTTGCGGGGACTACCATTTGCTTTCCTTGTCTGACACCGCTGGGACTTTGGACCAGATTTAAGTTACTACCCCATGGCATAGTGTTAGTTTTAGTTCTTTTCCAGCTTGACGGCTTAGCTTCAATAGAAGGGTTTATAATATATGGCAATGGTCTAACAAGTATGTATCTGTAATCTTTAACTAAAAGACTAGGAATCTGGTTGTTGCCTGTAGTAGATTAATGTAATAATTGGACAATTAACGATTCTTTGTTTGTAGACAACTTTATTTGCCGCTAATCTGCTAGGTGCTGACTAGTAGTGTAATGTCAGAGAAGGAGGTTACATACCCCAATGATTAAATAATTTTTGTTTTGATTTAATATAAGAAAAAGACAGATGCGTAATCCTTTTTCTGTGGTGCATAAACACGAATTATGTACTTGCTTACATACAATGTGTAAGTACACACATATATCCGAGTTTGCTTGTACGTAGAGATTAAAATCGACCTTGTGAGTTGTGTAGAAGAAAAAAATGTCCCTGTTGTTCGCGTTTTGCAACTGTCCCGTCACGGAGTGGGTGTCCGACACGAGATAATAAATTGCGGAGTTTCAAGAAACGATTTTATTTTAAAAAGTATTTACACGGCGATTTTCATGTAATTTATATATTACACGCGTACGGTTTTCGTGTAATTTATGTTGTAACCGAAGTTTTATTGTGTCCTTTTTAGACGCTCGCTCATTTCAAGTACCGCCAAGGTCGCAATCAGTAAAGCTCTGAAGTTTAAAAAGCTTCCCCTATAGTAGATGTTCAATCGCAGATTGCGAAGATCTTTTTCAATACATGTTACCATGATTGCTCTCTGTATATAGAACAAATTAATTCCCCTACATGTCTTTTAGATTTGTATCAATAAATTAAACTAGTCATTTGCACAAATGTATACATTTATTGGTAACAAAGGATAACTATTTTTTGTCGCTTAAATACTGTATCCGGTTTCACAGGCAATTAAATATTGTTATGTTTGGGTGTGGTTCTCTTCGCATTTGTTATTTTGATCACTGTTGATATACACATAACAATAAGTCCATTAATAAGGACTCATACTAGTGGACACTTTGCAATAATAGCTCGCTTATAAAGAAATAAGTTATTTCCGATTTCTCAGTTTCCTTTCATAAGTAAAGTTAGGTATATTTGTATGATTAACACGGTAAAGTAAAACAAGTTTTTATGTTCAGAATACAATTAGCTCTATTCCGTATCACATCGTAAACATTTTAGTGAATGCGAATTTAGCATCATCGTTAGAATTTAAACAGGTTAATGTAAGCCAAATAAAAGACGAATGGTTTAAAACAAAGACTTTACTCCGACAGCGTAATACATCCTTCTTAAATGAATATCTATTATATATTGGTCAAACAACTGCACTGGCCTAAATCTCTCGCTATGTTTACAAATCTATACTTTATCTTTAAAACAACACCTCAGCATTCAAACTCAGGACTAATAACACGTTCGGCATCTACAGTCATTATTCGATCCCTTTTTTAATATATGCGTCTTACATTCGGCCTTCCTGAAATAAGGGCTGGTCCTCAAGCCATTTCTTGTCCTCAGACGCACTATCTCCACGGTACTTGGAAAAAACATAGGCTGCGAAACATCCTTCAGGTTTCGACCTCCTACATTAATGTCAAACATTCTGCAAGCTTTGGCCTGAAACTCAAACATTCTTTAAAGTTTGCTCACAAAATTAATGCCAAACACTCTTCATGGTTTGACCTCACACATCAATATCAAACAATCTTTCATGTTCAACCTCAAATATTAATATCAAACGTTGTTTCATGTTTGATCTCAAATATTAATGTTAAATATTTGTCAAGGTTTGACCTCAAATGTTAATGTCAAACAACCTTCTATGCTTGACCTCGAATGTTAATGTCAAACATTCTTCAAGGTTTGACCGCAAACATTAATGTCAAACATTCTTCAAGGTTTGACTTCAAATATTAATGTCAAACATTCTTCAAGGTTTGACTCAAATATTAACGTCAAACATTCTTCAAGCTTTGACCTCAAACATTAATGTCAAACATTCTTTGAGGTTTGACTTCAAACATTAATGTCAAACATTCTTCAAGGTTTAACTTCAAATAACAATGTTAAACATTCCTCAACGTTCGACCTCAAATAGCACTGTCAAACATTCGTCAAGGTTTGACCTCAAACAGCAATGTCAAACATTCGTCAAGGTTTGACCTCAAATAGCAATGTCAAACATTCGTCAAGGTTCGACCTTAAACAGCAATGTCAAACATTCGTCAAACTTATTCTGCAGCTTACCTGTGACGACTTTCGTCAATTTGTTCTGCAACTTTTGCAGCTTATCTGTGACAACTTTTGTCAACTTATTCTGCAAATTTTGCAGCTTATCTGCGACAAGTTTTGTCGACTTATTCTGCAACTTTTGCAGCTTATCTGTGACAACTTTTGTCAATTTATTCTGCAACTTTTGCAGCTTATCTGCGACAACTTTTGTCAACTTATTCTGCAACTTTTGCAGCTTATCTGCGACAACTTTTGTCGACTTATTCTGCAACTTTTGCAGCTTATCTGCGACAACTTTTGTCGACTTATTCTGCAACTTTTGCAGCTTATCTGTGACAACTTTTGTCAACTTATTCTGCAACTTTTGCAGCTTATCTGCGACAACTTTTGTCAACTTATTCTGCAACTTTTGCAGCTTATCTGCGACAACTTTTGTCGACTTATTCTGCAACTTTTGCAGCTTATCTGCGACAACTTTTGTCGACTTATTCTGCAACTTTTGCAGCTTATCTGCGACAACTTTTGTCGACTTATTCTGCAACTTTTGCAGCTTATCTGTGACAACTTTTGTCAACTTATTCTGCAACTTTTGCAGCTTATCTGCGACAACTTATTCTGCAACTTTTGCAGCTTATCTGCGACAACTTTTGTCAACTTATTCTGCAACTTTTGCAGCTTATCTGCGACAACTTTTGTCGACTTATTCTGCAAAGTCACTCACCTTTTAGTGTGACCCAAGGCTTCAGTTTCATCAACTGCAGCTATAGTCCTTTTCCTCTTCACGTTTTTTCTCACAGATTTCTACTTAATAGCGACGCCTGTACAGCATCTGCGTTACTTTGAATGACCGCTTGACTCTAGGTAACAACTACTCGCCTTCTCCTATCACCGGGAAGTCTATCTTCAGAACCATGACCACATCGCCAACGAGGTACCCTCTGGCCTTGGCGCGTTTTCGATCAAGCCCATGCTTTTGTTGACTCAGGTCCGTTCGAACGCGGACACTTTGGCCTGCATCCCTTCCAGGTAGAGTCCTTCCAGGCAATCTTGTACAACACCCAACAGGCGAACCTCTGCGATATTGCGGCCCCAATAACCCATCAGCACTTCCAGGGGAGATAAGCTCGTTGTTTTGTTCTCTGCTTCACCTGCTGCAGTCCAGCCAACAGACTATGAACGGTATGGTGGACAAGTTCACACTGTTCGTTCGCTCTGGACGTTACTACCGCGTTCAAGACGTGTTTTATATGATATGAAGCACTGAACACATTAAAAGCCTCTTAATGGCAAACGCGGTTCCTTTTTCAGGAATTATACGAGCAGGGCACCATATTTACTTTTTTGCCATGCTTCTGCAGTAGGATCTCACCTAGTATATCTAAACACCGACTTCTCGGATGTTTACTTCACACAAATTTGATACAGTTTGAAATGTACCACAAATATATGTATAATGCAGTTTTAACACGAATAATCCCACCAATCATAAGGTCATTATTCGTTTGAACGTCTACTATCACCTAAAGCCGAACAACTGCCTTGATTACAACTGACACTTGCAATTGTAATAATGCTTCTGCAGTAGCTGCTCGCCTAACAAAGCTACCTATATACACATTTCGTTGAATGATAGTACCGCTAAACTACTACTACTACCACCATACTACTCGCACTTTGCATCTATCTAACAATGATTTTCTAATCATAGTACACTCGCTGTCTGTGTCGATAAGAGGTTTCATTTTGACTTCCCTCGATACCAGCAGCTATCACAAAAATATTAGTATCGCCTCATTGATTCCGTTGACATTTTGTAGATATTTTACCAGTACGCCATTGCACTGTTCCTGAAGATGTCCGAGTCTGTGACATTTCTTACAGAATAGCTTCGGTTTGTCACAATCGATAGCATGATGATCGCCCTTACAATTGAAACAATATATTCTTTTTTTTTTCATTAATACTTTTAGAATTCGCGTGTGCCGCACTATCTTATTGTCGATTATCAAACTATGGCCTTTTAGAAAATCTGGTATCGCTTCTGACAACATTGGACGAACCTGCGTGGCTTAAATAATTGGCTAGTTCGCCCACAGTTTTGAAATTAGCGGCCCTTGCCGATAGGGACAGAGTTTCGTTATCTAATCCTTCAATGACGCTGTCGATGATATAAATTTCCGGAATGACTAAATTCAATTGATTAAGCTTGCCAACTTTCACAAAACAATAATCGCCTAGATTTTCATTTCTTTTTGGTGCAGTTAGCAGCTTCTACTAATAATTTACCGAAATTAATTTTGCCCGGAAATGTGTCGATTAATTGAACTTTTAATTCGTCCCAAGTTAAGGTATTTTTCGCGGAGCGTATCGTACCATTTACGGGCATTACGCGCAAACGAGATGCAGCGAGCTTTATCGCAATTGTGTCATTCCACCTATGATACGTCTTTAACTCGTCTATCTTTACGGACCATTCTAACGCACTCGCAGTATTCGCGCTAGGATCAAATATCGGTATCAATGTCTCGTCGACCGACAAATTTACATTCGGCGCGTTATAAAAACTAGAAAGTTTACTTAGCTTTTGTTCCAAGCGCCGAATTTTCTTGTTTCGCCTCGACCTCTCCTTCGACGAATCGGAATTGCAACTCGTGGACGAGGACGTGGACTTATCACGTCGCCGAGAAGAGGCTTTCGATCTTTTCGACCTCCCCGACTTCTTGTATGATTTCTTCCCGGCCATGACTTGCACTCAGCACAACACGGCACGATTGACTTTTTAGTTTATAACATTTCTTTTTGTCCTTTCGGAACGCACACAAATTCGTACAGATACACTACACTTCGGTGTATCTGCAGGTAATACAGGTGTATCCCACTTCTGACTATGTAAGCCAAATAAAAGACGAATGGTTTAAAACAAAGACTTTACTCCGACAGCGTAATACATCCTTCTTAAATGAATATCTATTATATATTGGTCAACAACTGCCTGGCCTAAATCTCTCGCTATGTTTACAAATCTATACTTTATCTTTAAAACAACACCTCAGCATTCAAACTCAGGACTAATAACACGTTCGGCATCTACAGTCATTATTCGATCCCTTTTTTAATATATGCGTCTTACATTAAATCTTATCGTTTAAAAAACCTATTAATCATCGCTAAAATGGTTACGATACGGACTAGATTCGAATGTTGTGAAACACCTAAAGGTATCAATACGAATGTTATAATACCAGATAGTCACGCTGAAAAGGATATGCCCACTATTGTTTCTCATTTATTCCGAGATAAATGGCTTGAAATTATACTACGCAATTTGGAAGAGGTCGGCGATATGAGCAGCAGAAGGCACACGTTCGACAAAACCCGGAAGAATGAATTGTTGCAAATGTTTAAGCTGTGTGGAGAGTAAATATGTACATAACTATTTTTCAAATAAATGCTGTACAGTATCCATTGTCTACTGTTTTGGTGATATCACTTTGTCAACATATTTATGTAGGCTGTTCCACCGAATTGGCTAACTAGATTATTTTTCGAATTGCTAGAGTTGACTCACGATAAGAACGCAGTGTTGGAAAAAATAAACTCACACTACAGGCTGCAGCATGATTTGCTTTTCTTACGTGTATAATTAAAATTAACTTAATGCAATAGTCAATTAAGAATTCAATTAAGTTTTTTAGTGCAGTTCCGCGGACTTACGAGGTTACATTATTATATTATTATGGCATTAGATAAAGTGAAATATTCAGATCGTTCGGTTTTTTGTAATGCCAGTTGTTAAATTTCTTCGTTGCTATTAGTTGTTTCTCGTTATATTATTATTTTATTTAGTATCTCTATTAAATATTATTTCAGGCTGTGTACAAATTGACGAAAGAGTTATATATAGTCAAGTTTTTTTTTTGTCGATTTTTTGATATTCTAACAATTTTCGTTAGAACATTGTATTTTTTATTATAACATTGTAAGTTGTACTACGCCTCCTACACTGAGAAAAATGCGTATAGTAATATTTACACTTCACTATTAGACGAAAATTGTAGTAAGAATTTTTACTACTGTGCGAAATTTTTAAACAACGTCGCTGCAGTTTTGTATACCACAGTTACAAAAAAAAAAATTATTAGAAAATACTGTAGCACAATCTTCTAGAAAATATTGTGAAACGTTTTGCAATGTTTCACAACTACTAAATATAATAAATTGCATATGATGAAGTGGGAATCTTCATAGTATTCGAACACTACTTCACGGATCGAATCATCAATTAATTAACTATAATTGCAGTATTCGGATTTTCGCTAATGTTAAGAAGGACATCGGTCTGCCAAGATCTTGGACATACCTCAAAATTTACGAATTGCTGTTTCTGAAGCAAAAAATTTTAAGACGGCCATTGCCCTGTCGACATAGCAGTAATCCACCGACTACCAACATCCCTCGAGATTTAGGTATTGTCTTGAATGAAATCAACAAACAAACCCTCAAACTAATGAAATCTCATTTATTTTAGAGATATTGCGAAAATTAAGAAAATAATTGATATAAAAAGAGATCATATTATTTTGTTACTTCTAGTTTATTAATTTAACAAACCCATTAATTTCACTTAAACAATAAGTACTCTTCAATTAACAAAGTGAATATTATTAAGAAATAAGGATTACGCTAACCACAATTGTTGTTAATTGAATGTAATTATTATGTTCTAATTACTGTTTTTCCAAACCAAGCCCACACTTTTGTAAATAGGTTTTGTGATCCAAATATTATTATTATGCCGAAGTTTTCTACCCACATAGTTACGTTCGATAGGTATATGTGATACAGCCATTGTTTGTGAAGATGGCGCTTCTCCTATTTCACTCAAACACGGTTATAAAAAGTTTATTTGGTGTTTTCCGGAAGACATTGTAAATAAAATAATGAGATCAAAACTTCTCAAATTAAGGACTCTTTATTCCTTGATCTAACAGTCCAGCTCTTTACTGTACGCAAAATTCTACTGAAAATTCATTATTGCAATTGCGGCAAGCAATATGCAATAATGCTCCTTTTATAAGTAAGTTATATCAACAAATTGTGCAACAAAACTACATATTATGTTTCAAAAAAACACATTATACACTAAATAATTATTCACAACTAGTTATATTAATTGTAGCAACAGCGGAGTTAATCTATATGCGAAGTCTTAATATTAATAATAATAATAATAATAATAATAATAATAATAATAATAATAATAAAAATTTTTCACATCAATGTACCCGCACCTTGCCCGGTGTCATAATGAAATAGTCCAGCATCCTCATACATTACCATCTTTCATGACAGAAGGAGTGACGTATTTAATACCAAAAATAGGAAGCTACACAGCAAACCCCTCCAAATATAGACCAATTACATGTCTTCCAACAATATATAAGTACTTCACGGCAGTATTATCTGAGAAAATATATCGTCACATGGAAAACAATGAATTGCTGGATGAAGAACAGAGAGGGTGTCGAAAAGGATCACGGGGTTGTAAGAAGCAATTAATTATAGACAACGTAATAATGAATACGGCGAAGAGGAAGAAACAACAACTTTATATGGCGTACATAGACTACCAAAAAACCTTTGATAGTATTCCACATTCCTGGTTATCTAAGGCTAAGGTATTGGAAATTTACAAAGTTGATGAACATATTTCAAGTTTTCTTCGACATGCGATGACAAAGTGGTGTACTAATCTAACGTTGATAGGTCCATCAATAAACGTACATGCAGGCAAAATTAATATTATGGCTACAGACAGGCAACTTATTTGTTGAAACTGCGGGATATATAGCTGCTATCCAAGATCAGGTAATACGAAGGCCTACAAAAAAAGAATCCTTGGAATTAACATGGAGAACATCAAATGCCGTATGTGTGATGATAAAGAAGAGACACTGGATTACCTCATGGCGGGATGCTCTGTGATGGCACCTAAACAATACCTCGACAGGCACAACAGGGTTGCGACAATCATTCATCAAAAATTGAATATAAAATATCTTGATCTAGAAGACAAAACACCCTATTATACGTATGATCCCCCCCTTCCCCCCAAGTATGCATGCGAGAATATGAACTCTCGATTATATTGGAACAGAAAGATCATCACTGACCGACCGATCCCGAATAACATTCCGGATATAATTTTAACCCTTAAGAAAGAAAAAGTGACATATATTATTGATATTGCAGCCCCCTAGTATCCAACACCGATAAAACATATCGAGAAAAAATAAATAAATAAATATTTACCATTGGCATTTACCATTTTGTATACATGTTAATAAAATTTCTTAATTGCAAATGTTATCGTTTCATTTCTGATGTGAAACTATCACATTGCCAAAAAATCAAGTCGAACAAATTATTCCTTCTACGTGTAACACTTCTAATGTCGCTGAACGTATTTCGCAAAAGTAAAAGTATTGATATTACAATTAACACGACCTTTCCATTATTATAATTAAGATAATAAAATCCAATTGCCAGCAACACCCAAGTGCACCTTAATTTAAACTGCCTCGAATAATTTCAAATTTCCATTTAACCCGCCTTAATTAACTGTGGAATAGTTATGAATCAGACGTCAGGACGTAATCCATCTGCGTAAACAACCGCTGTTGCAGAATTTAATTTGAATTATTATAACGACCGTAAAACAGTTTCACCACACGTATCTATGATATATACATGAATGTCGGTGCACAAACGTAAAAATTTAATAAACATTCATACATGCGGCGTTGTGGATATGCGTATAGTTTACATGCATAACCGGCATAACAAAGAAAACAGAAATCACGTAGGTGCGCTCAATTATGTAAGTAATCCACTTGGTACTTGGCCCGTGCGATAATTGAAATCTTTAGTATCTGCCGTAGACAGTGTCTGGCGCCGGCAGATATTTCAAATATGCCACCTCTTTTACGCGGATCTGCATTGGTTAATTGCACATTAAATTGTTGCTATCGGAATGCATAAAATATACATTGTTGCATAAAAACCGCTTATTTAATGGAAATACTTTTATTTATTGCAGTTGTAGTTGAATTTCAAGGGATGCTAAATTCAGATTTTACCAAGAAGAAGAAGAAAGCTTTTAAATTCGTTGAGAACTATCCTAGATATAAAGGAGTATACAAGCGTACAATGTTCTACCCTCAAATCCTAAACTCTTCTGTCAGGGTAATTCAATTATTTTTAAACCGAAGTAGCCACAAGAGAATCTCTGCTAAATAGAACCTCCTTCAAATTTTCTTTAATTAGATGTTTTATTGTGATTTCTTATAGGAATTGCCCGGCTAATATTTTATTAAATAATAAATATAATTTTTTATTCTTTTGCCCTTTATTTACAAATATCTATCCTTCTACTTTTAATGGTACTTTGAAATACAATCCCTCTTCACTAGATGGCTAAAAGCGTATAACATAAGTCTCGAATAACCACTGCAGATTGTGCATTAGTAATCTCCCCTCAGAGTAGTTATATTTTTTTACCAGTAGCAATTAGGCTGCTATAGCGGTTGTACGTGGTGTTCCCTTTTATCAATTTGTATAATAAAAGACTTCTATTTCAGTACATATTAAATTTATAATTTAATTTTAGACATCTAATGTGTTACCTTCTTTTATATTAATAAATAAGCCAGTGTAGATATGCGGTAACATTCACAATTTATTGTTTAATAGCAGATTACAAACATTGAAAAGCATAAGGTCTCTTAGTATAATTATTTGCAACATTTAAAGCAATATTCAAATTTCCCGTTATCCCACATATTAAGTTGCCCTCCACAATACCAACCTAAACATATTAAAATTCCAATTTAAATTGTCATTACAGTTATAATAGCTAACCTCAAAGTTTACGAAATGCAAAATACTTTTTCCAAACAAATTTACCATTAATCATGTCGTTTCCTAGCAGCAAAAAACCAAATACTTATGTTGAAGAAAGGATTCCTACCAAAAGACCACAAGAGAAAAGGTAGATTAATTCTGAGAATTTCTTTTGATAATGAAAAGTCTTGACGTTTCTTCTATATACTTTCAGTCTGGTGGTAAATACTATAATTTACATGGAAGTTCCCCGTCAATTTCCAAAAGAATTTAAAAATATAATTTAATTCTTTTTTTTTGAATTGACGAAAATGTCAAACGATTTTTAAAGAAGATTTTTGTCAACAGCCATCTCGTCTACATGGACCCCTATTCATTTATTTTAGTACGGGCTACATTGAGTCTCCACTCCTGAATAAGTACCGATATTAAGGAAATTAAATTATAATTCTACAGTTATTGTACTATGACATATACACCTAATCACCACGGCTACAAATTAATTATTGCCCAATATATACTGGATTTATAAACATGTGTAGAGTGAACCCAAAATGAGAAGTACATATGTCGTCATATCCGTTTTGAGCGCTGCAATCGTCGGAAGAGTCCACTATACTAGCTTTAGGGGTGTTCCTGTCACTTTGACAGAAGTATTTAATGTAATTTGTAATTTAATTTCTATCGTAAAAAAAAATTAATGGTGCCGAACTCGATCCCACACCTCACCCCTTTGTATTGCAGATTCGGATTCTACGTCATCAAGTATGTAATTTTTGTTTGAAACTTTTTTTTTTCGATTCGCAACAGATTGCGCTGTAATCGCAAAAAAACATGATTGTGAACTTCTAGAAAAAAAATTACACAAAAAAGAGAAGCAAGCAAACATGATTTTTTTTTATTTTAACATTACGTAACATTTCAAAAAACCATGTGCTCGAAACTGTGCCCCTTCACTTCGATACATTTATTTATTCGCGCGTGAATACTTACACATTGTCCGATCCCCATTTAGATTATTAATTATTAATCCAATACAAATTAGTTAGTGTTGAATATTTGAACAGTAATGGATGGTGTAACATTAGAAGAGAGAATTCGTTGTTGAATGGCTTTTTGAAATGTTATTTAATGTTACAATAAAAAAACACAAAATCACGTTTGCTTGCTTCTCTTTTGCCCCCACTCTGGGGGGTGAGGTGGGGGATCGAGTTCGGCACCATTCAGTGAGCCCCTACATTATAACAAATCTTATTAAGATACTTTTTTTTGATTTGATTGCAGTGAGTTAGAGATATTCCGTTGTCTCAAGATAAAAAAATTCACCCTGTATAGTTAATAATATAATGATAATTACGGTTATACCAAATATAATACTAGTATACATATGGTCAAAGACGTATAGTTCCGCTGGCGTACTTTAGAGCGGCGCCACTGTAGCTTCTTCGCGGGGGCAGTTAAAAAGCGGCGGGGCAAGAGACGTACGAAAATAAACAGTGGACCAACCGAACTATGTACATGATATGGAAGCACTTGAGTATTACAGCTGTGGGTAATTCAGAAATCTATTTCTATTGGCAGTAACGTATATAATACGCGTGAATAATCGCGGCAAATATGAATTCTACCCCCTGGCATATAAATAAGTAGATGGTCTGAGAATCGGATGCTAGGTGCTAGTTTTGGGGTTTATATTTAACCAAGTTATTTTATAGGATGAATGTATGTTTGGAGAGTTGTTCTTTATGAATGCATCTATTATACTTTATCGCTATTTAATTAACGTACTAAACAGAGGCACGCTATAATCGATGATTTTTATTGGTGATTTATAAAAATTTCAATTTTATGGTTTATTATAGAAAGTCTGCATTTGCACTTGGTTGCATACCTATAAAATTTTCTAGTATTATGTCTCATTTCCAAAAGCAATCTGAGATTTCCTAAAAGCAGCGAACGAAAAAAAATGAAAATCTTTTAGAAATTGTAAATGCAGGAAATTTGAATTCTGCTAATTCTCTCATTTTTTTTCTATTTTTTATCATTTTTTTGGTTACAAATATATAGTTTGACAGTTCTAACCATTATAAGATATGTACAATAATATAATGTCCAGCAATTATATTTTCTATATCGATTCTACTAACAACGAAACAGAAAAAGTTCAAGAGCGACAGAAGCTTATGTCTGATGCTAGCGTACTTGTACTTGTACACTTTGATAAAAACAAAATTGAGGAAAATACCTTAAAAGTGCAACCAGATAATAATAATGTTGCATATTTTTTTTTGTAAAGACCCCTTCCAGTAAACCAAATTTCGCGCAGTTATTTTCAGAAGCTTCAACATTAGAGCATGAAGTTACCTACGATTTTGTATTACATTAATGGTTATTTGAATACCTTTAAGTTGAAGTTACTCAATATAATTGCGGAAGATTTGAATTTTGTTTACTGGGCTGCGATTGAAACTTGTACTGTAATGTTTTAAGTTACATTTTAAGCAAAATGATAAAAAAATTCTTGTTCGATACGCCATCGACTATCCTATGAAAACAGTAAACAATAATTTTGGAAACAAATACGAGCTTATGTTTTTCAAACATCATGGCATTTCTGGGAGTGAATTTTTAAAAAAGCAAAATTTATAGATTTTATAGATACACTTTTTTAATGTTTTCTGATATTTTTATTTCAGTTTTAGCGAGATAATATTCTTTCGCTGTTAACTGCAGATATATTGACAAGAATTAGCAAAAAAAAAACATAAATTTATATATCAAGAAACAAAGATTATTTTAAATGTCCACTAGTCCACTAAAAGCAAAAATATTTATCATCGCAAATAAATCAACAGGGTAAATAAGATATAATATGTGCTATGAAAAAGTTAATAGACATTTGACGAAATAAATAAAAGCAAATATTCCATGTGTATAGCTTCGCTTTAACACAAAATATGTTTTAATTTCATTATAATACGAATATTAATCCATTGAGCCAATATGTGTGTTTTGGTTTTTGTTTTATTTACTAAACTGTTACTTGTTTTGACTCCTTTAATATTCATTTCATAATAATTTTGCGAAATGACAACTCATTCAATGAACGCTCTACCACTTCGCTGCGCGCGCAGTTAAACCACTTTCATTCGTCTCGCACCGACTCTTCGGTTACTTTATATTTTTACGCGTTTGTGCAACGGAAAATTCCACTTACGCTTAATCACGTCAGATCACGTTTAATATTTGTTTGGTCGTACACTTTTCAAAAATCAGCGTAGCTGGGACATCTATAGTACGCCAGCGGAACTATTCTTTGTCCGTATATATATTTATATTGTATTTGGTTATACTAAACTTAATTAACAGATTATCAAAAGAGATAGAATAGTATATTAAAACACATGTTTCATAAAGTGTACCTTTGTCACACGAGACTAAGTTTGGAAAACGAGTTTTCCAATTGCCGACTGCGACAAAACGCTTTTAACAATCAAGTTTTTTTTTTCTATTTCGATGTAATTATCGTTTTAACTTCTTTTTTTCATTTTAAATTAAAATTCAGAATTTTTTATTCGATGTGTTTCTAGCACTAACGGTTGAATTTTAATTTGACATTTCATTTGAAATTTTAATTATAATACCTCATAATTTTGATAAGTATTTGTCAAATATTATAAATATTTAAAAACGTTTAATGTATCCCCAGAAATACGCGAAATAGCGCGTATTTTTGGGGGATTTTATATCGCGTATTTCGCGAGTACATTGATCGTTTTTCTGGACCGTAAAGAGCAAGTGATAAATGCATTCCTCAGAAATCAAAACAGGTGTATGAAAAGAAGTTTCATAAATTTAAAATTTGATGTGAGTAAAATAATATACATGATATAACAGAAAAAGTAGTTATAGCGTACTTCGATTGATGCGACAGACTTTTACACCATAGTGTAGTTTAGTTATTCAATCTTACCCCCATTCAGTGCGAAAAATTATAAAAGAAAAACTGATTTTTACCTAGAAAAATTACCTAAATTTTTTAGTGTGTAGTGCTGTAATTCGGAAGCAAATGAGAAAACATACATCCTGGTGAAAAAGTGTAGAACCTGATTAGTATAACACCTACGGTAAACAGCAAATCAATTTCTTGATAAATCAGAAATCGATTGGCTGAAGTATGGATCTGTCAGAGTAATTAATAGAAAATAAGTCAGGAATACTGGGCAAGCTGATATCTATAAGAATAAATTACTTATAAGCAAAAGTCAGAAATAAATTTCCGCAATAGAGCCGTATACCCTTAATGAATATCTAAATAATAATATTATTTACTCACTACGTTAAGTATCTGTTAGTAATGGTGTGATTTTCTTTTTTCCTTATTTTATGGTAACGCATGTTTCTTTCAGATAGAATTATTATTTATTACTATTATTAAACATGATGAAATTTGGTTATTTCAATCATAATAAGCAACGTATTGTCCTGTTCTCAATCATTTTGTCAGTGATTAATATAAAATGACGTATAATCTAATTTCTATACAATCCATTTTTCTCAGGGTAGAAGTAAAGGAATTAAAATAAATCTGGATACTCACCCTAATTCTAATTCCATTATTTCCAACTCCTAATTACCACCAAACCCACACATATATCTTAAATATTTTGATCTACTGCAATTTGCAATATGAGTTTAGATACAACTTCAAAGGTTTCGTCGGAAAATCTTTCTTTCCCATATTATTCTGTGGCAGACCTCTTTATACGCGACTTCTTATTTCATCTTTTCACTATCCACCAACGTAAATGCGTATTGAAACGAAATAATAAATCATACTGAAAGCGATGTTATTCTATCTCTTGTACGGTAAGATTATGATTTATACGTTCTAAATGGGATTAAAGTTTACATACACAACCGCACTTGTTGCACATTATTCATGTCACCGCAACGTATATGCCTACTATAAATAAGTGTATACTTACGTGTTTGCAAAAACCTCTTAGATACTGGTAATTATTCCTTGATAAAGATAAAAATAAGGGACTAATTTGTGTTCCATGGGGTTATATTTGAAATTCCTTTGTCGCAAACCGCACCTATCTTTCGAATCTTAAACTTTGACCGCCACTCTTTCCAAAGTACTTAGACTAAACGTTTCAAAAGATAAATTAAATCATCAAATAGATATAGTTTGAAAATTTCAATCAATAAGGTAAAATTCTCAACATTCTTGCTTAATCGAATACAAACGGTAGCCAAATATTGGCAGGTATAATAATAATGTTTATCAAGCAGCAGAAACACATTAAAATTCTTATAATTCGGCCGAATAAATTAATGGGCAGCACTAGGTCGGCGCCTGAAGGATGCTACATAAACTACACGGAATAAGATATTCCTTGTAATATACGGTCACCAGTTCTGGCGCTGAACGTAAATTCCAGAAATTTTTGCATAAATTCTGAGATATCTCAACCAATAACTTATTGACCTAAAACATAAACATATTTACAATTTTTAGACGGAACCAGTTTCAATACACATAGGAATGATGCGTGACAAATTGGTTTATGCAAATTAATCATAACCATTCAGAGAATAATCAATCACATCTTTTATGTAATATATTTGTGACAACTTTTGATTTGACTTAGATACAACACAGTTAAATTATGTTTCCGTTTTGAAATGAATAATAATAATTGATGGAGAATGTGTGCAAAATGCAAGAACGATGCAAACATTATATTCCTAATAGATGGCATCCTAAAAAACATACATTTGTTCGTGTGGCAATCAGTTTGAAAAATTCTGGTCACTTTCCACGGGGCAAATGTGAAAATCGAAGAATAGCAACCAATGAAAGACAATAAAATTGTTGTCCTAGCGTAATAGTAGGTACAATCCGCACACAATTGTACGATTTATTGCTCAAGACTGCGCTATATCCATCGATTCTGAACATAAAATATTGAAAACAAATAAATGCAAAGCTTCTAAAGTTCATCTGACGCGCGGACGCAGGTGTAAGATTCGTAAAGATACACTTTATTACTGAAGATTTTATTGAAGTTCCTGCTCACTAATTCAAAATTTGACTTGGATGACAATCATATGATAAACGATTAAGCTTACTCCAACAAATCATACTTATTAGTTAACTCCTTACAAGGAGAATGAGAAATTAACGAATAAATAAATGAATTACAACTACAAACATGCCTCACCTCCAATTGTTATTAAGGATGCATTTGGAATACCGACAAGGAAAATTCCAAATTCTATACGTTATCTAAATGTTTATAAAACAGATTTAATATGGTAATAGCACAGAATATCTAACCAGATATCTAACCAGAATATCATCTTTGCCTGGCGGGAAGGGTTCGCGCAATTTCAACGTGCAGCTTGGTCCGCCATTGAATCGGATGAGAACTTATGGTTCGCTCCTTGCATTAGGCACACGTAGCTAACTTCAGGTTTACATTCGCCTGTTAATTTAAATAGTATTATCAAGTGCAAGTCGATAAAGTGTGGAAAAAAAATTGAAAAGAAGATAAACAAAAGTAAAAAGAAGAAACATTCATTTTAACTTAGATATGTATCCTATTGTCGAAATTCGCTTCAGGCATCGAATTCTATGAAAGTCTATCCTGACTTCTCGCCCGAACAGTGACATCAAGGTCACGAAATTTTGCGCACCGAGATCAAAAGAGCCGACAAAGAGATGATATTCTGTGGTAATAACATATTGTGTCTTGTATGCAATAAATGACAAATGCAATTCATTGCAATCTATCATAAATAAGCTATTGCAAAGAATTCGTAAGAAACAAAATAGAATACAAGCCTATTTAGGCAACCATCACACCTCAATGTGATGGTTGCACCCTCCCGGTAACTCCGGGATATTTGACTCGCTTATATTGACCCATTTTCAAAAAGAAGCTTTCATATTTTCAAGAGTGGATTTAAAATACCATTTAAGACTTTACATACATACATCCTATAACGAAAAAAAAAAACTATATTTTAAATTTTACAGATCAACTTGCAATAATTGCCAAATGCAATGATAGAACTTTCAGAAATTTTAAAACTAGACTTAAGGAGCATGTAAGATGCCTACAACCTAGCTCCTCTGGTGTTTCTCAATTTGCGAGTCACTTGTTGGAAAATAACTGACATTTCAATGCCGTCAATAATTTTGATATTTTAAAGTTTTGTAATAAAGGACTAATCCTTAACAAGCTAGAGGATTTAGAAATTCTAAAACAACAAATTAAAAACTAGTCATTCTCTATCAACTCCCAAATTATTTTTGGAGCGTCCCTTACTAAGCTTTGTTTGGCCGATTATTACCTTAAGCCTATCTAATCAACTGTTGTTAAGTGATTTTTTGCGGCTCCGCCCAGAAACACTGATTTTGCAGTACTTCAAAGCGGCAAGAAAACTACCGTTTTCCTGCCTAGGCAGGCAAAAATGTCACTAAAGGTTGACCACACTAGATTCCACATGACCGACGTCTAATAAATTGTCATTAAGCTACTGTTCAACCATGCTAAGATGAACTGGTGCCTTCATTGCATTTATTATTGATAAATAGATGTTAACCTAGAAAGAAAATTACAAAAAAAAGATTTATTCTCGGAAACGTCAAAATACAAAGGTATTTTGTTTATATGTGCCAACTTCCTAGTATCAAAATTTCTTTTCTATTTTCAATTCAAAATTAAGATTTGTCTGCCCAGAAAACATTGTGTATCACACGGCCAGAAACTCTTTTGCGAGTATTCGTACTGTAGTTTCTGGCCTAATGATACAAATAACTATTCCATCAGTGTCATTTCCACTTTCAAACATTTATTATGATGGATGTTACTATTGATATTATTATCATTTTATTATTATTATTCTGATTATTATCATTACTATTATTTTATTATTACCATTGCATTTAAAATTTCATTATCATTAACCTGTAATTACAGTAATTTCATTCTCTCTAAGGTGGTTTTTCCATTCCTTATTTTGTATTTCTTTTACTGGCGTTTCCTATACCTACTGCTCTGGTTTGGACAACCCATTTATCGCTGAGTGTATTTTAAGTTGCATATTATGATTTGTTTATCTGAACAGCTGATTTTCAATTTACCGAGAATTTTCACAATTTTGTTTTGTTTTGAATAATTTCAGTTTAAGAGTTTATTGTATAATTTTATTTTGTAGTGTTAAGATTTTTTTTTTAATTAATCCAGTTATTCAAATGTCTATTGTTCGCTTGTGCTGATTTAATGCGTATTCTATTAAATATTGTCGTTGTAATGTTATAGGTCTGCGTTGTACGATTTTTGAGAGAGGGATTTTTGTAAGAAAAACAATTGTAGGATTTTGTGAAAGGAGTTCCTTGTTCGACTATTGACGTGAGTAGACGTATTTCTTTAATATTTATTGCTATTTTGTAATTCATTTAATATTGAAATTTAACTTTTCTGTTATAATTTAGTCAATCAAGGAATAATTATTGTAATAATTGTTAATGTATTAAAGTGTACACTTTATAGGTATAAGATCAATTATTATTTTTTTGTTTAGGAAGATTTATTTTAGTTTTTCCCTCATTTATATTTAAAGAGTTAATTTTTCTGTTAATCTATTTTGCTATATCATTTTATTTTTCTATCACCTCGTTTGGGTGAGTAGACGCATCAGTTCTTTCATTTAGCATTTAGCATTTAGCATTTGTCCACGCTTAGATTATTCTAATTTGTGAAACCACGTGGATAGAAAGAAGAAATTCAAAGATTTTGTAGATTGAATAATCTTCCTGAACAAATAAACTTTTGCTTCGCATAGGAAATAGCATTGTCCTATTTTAAATTAGAGTCTAGTGCAGTTGTTTTTATTTTAGGCCAGAACCTTCAGTTCAGGATTTTTTTCTACACCATTGTAATTTAACCCGTTGTGTAAAAATAAATTGATTGTTTGTTAGCGTCACTGGGTTAAAAATTCTGTTCTTTTATTTTATTTTAAACCTCTACAATTTTTCGTGTAAGAAAGTTTGGTTTCATTCACTCACAATTTACTTTCGTGGTTAGATTAAAGTTTTAATTCACGATGGTAACTCTGGGATTAATAGTCTTTTGTTTTATTACATATAAAAATCTCACATGAGTCATAAAATTATTGTAACCTGTCTTCGAATATCATAAAATAATCTCTTCTAAAATTATCCATTCGCGTATCGCATGTATAAGTTTCTGCCTGCGAATCTTATCTATAAGACACGGGATGACAAGGCGACACAATCACAGCGCGAAAATAATATATTA
This sequence comes from Protaetia brevitarsis, assembly GCA_004143645.1. Classification (NCBI taxonomy): domain Eukaryota; kingdom Metazoa; phylum Arthropoda; class Insecta; order Coleoptera; family Scarabaeidae; genus Protaetia; species Protaetia brevitarsis. The sequence continues at coordinate 85,742 of RXPK01000187.1, read as the reverse complement.
CTCGTATCAATTACACTGTTCTTGCGAAAGACGTTGAAATTGATTGTTCTTCACTATACAGCGACAAGTAAATGTCTGTTGCGAAGACTAGTACACACATAAGCGCATTTTGTATTATCGTATTTGCATTTTCGGACAAGTAAATTATTGCAGAGATCAATAGTGTTATCTGATCAATTGCTCAAAACTTAGGAGTGAGGTGAATAAAATTTATTGCATATATCCGTTATTGCTTGATTTATATTTACTAAGGTGTCAGCCAATGATAATTCTTGAACGCAACAGAACGATTTACTCTTGCAACGTGGAAGTTGAGTCGTTATCGTGTCTGGTTGCGATGATATAATATTTTTTCTTAGAAATAATTGTAATTAAGGGACCCGCTAGTTATCAGTTAAAACTTAATGCAACTTCTATGTCTTTCCTTGCATGTGTGTATGTTTGTGTTAATCTTTAGGCTAGTTTGGATGTATAAATTCAAGTCAAATAAATAAAATATCGTGTGCAAGGTTGAATTTAATTTGTTATTGAAACCTGTTGTTACCTTTTTTTTTAACAACCATAGGGTACATTGTCTGTAAAAAAAACAATTGGCCTTCAGATCTGATCATATGTCATTAACATAATTATATTATAAAGAAATTACGGAATTACAGTGAAATATTTTTGGCCAAGATTTATTTTTGTATGAAAAATAGAAAATAATATTGGTAGTAACACAGCTTAGCAACAGCTTAGATACCGAAATCAAAATTTCAATTTTAACCAAAGTTTCAAGTTAAATAATTAACGCACTTTTCTACAAACAGGTTTAAAATCGTACATACCTAATAAACACTAGATTCAGTTAGAACAGGAGAAAAATTCTGCCGCGCCAGTGTTGATGATTTTTTTGACTTGTTGCAACTTTATCTTACACGTAGACATATGGACTGTGTTGTCCAACATATTAGATTCCCAATTGTGTCAACGATTGAAGGGGGAAATCAAAGTGCAATACACTGTTGCTATCGTATAGCAATGACATATACGCTAGGGTTTTAGTGGACAAGACAGAGGCCTCAGGAATATTCCGATATGTATCGGATGAATTAGCTCCAAAATTCGGAGATAAACATAGATATATGCCATACTAAACGTTCAGCGCGTACTAATGCGCCAGGGCTTCGCCACGATCCGCTTAAGTAGTCTAGGCCACGCATAGATCCCACTAGCAAAGCATCGTCTACGGCGCTGGGCCTTTTTTGTCATATTCTGTTTTTTGAATCGCAGGTCGAGAGATAATTTACACAGGAATTACGAAGTAGCATGAATAACACTTGATAAATCATTCCAAGAATGCAATGTCAATCTTTGCATTTAATTTTATGCACTACATTTCGACTATTCAATTTGTCTAATTTAGTTTTCATATTTATATATACATTTATACATATTTTACTTTACTGTATATTAATACTAGAAACATTTATATATCTAGCAGGAACTAACAAACATGTTTTTACTGATTTAAGGATAAAAAATTCACTGTACAAGAAGAATACATTGTACTCTCAACATATATAGGGCCATTTTCGTCTAGTTAACCACATATAGTGTATAATTTTAATATAAATGTTGAATCTAATTACAACAATAATGACAGTTGGCATATTAATTTTTATTGAGGTTCACTTATAAATTTTACGAAGGTATACTTAAACTCTTGGTTTTATTTTATTCATAATTTGGATATTAATCATTTATCATTGTAGCTTGAAAAAGACATATGTTTGCCGAAACGTCGCTTTAAGTAAAAATGTTATAATTTAGTGACTAATACAATTTGTTCAAATAAGCCGTTTTTATATTACTTAAATAAATTATTAAGGAAGGGTATTGTTTAGCAGGTTGCTTCATAATTTGAAACACAACCTACATATTACGTCGCAAAAGTTATTTTTGTTGTTGTGGAGAGCCGTCCTACATGGTGGCTCCGGAAATATTGTAGCCTCTTGACTTTTTGTATTTAATCTCCTATTTCCATTCCTCTGGGCTCATTTTTAGCTTACCAAAAATTACCTGTCTTCTTGGGTCCAGAATCTCGCATTCACACAGAATGTGGTGTGCATTCTCTGTCATCTTACTTTTGCAGTTGGTATCGCCAGTGTTGATAATAATTCCTCAATTGTAAGTGTCCTTTCAGTGAACAGTGTCTTGTTAGGAGATCTGTTACGATGCGACAATAATTCTTACTGAGCTGCAGTAGTTCCTTAGCGTTCATTCCTGATGCTCCCTTAATAAAGATCTTAGCATAAATTTGCCTAGTTGTATTATTCCAGTGTTCTTTGTGCTTTTCTTTGACCCCATTTCTTACCTGCTCTCGTGCCGCTTTTAGGCACTTCTAGAACAGGATCTGCGTCTATATATGAAACGGAAGATCCCTTTCTCGCTAACCCATTGGCTTTCTTGCTTTTTTCGATTGGTGAATGTCCGAGTACCTGCAGTAAAATGACTTTATTGCGATCTGTCAGAGTATTCCGTTCTCGAATACATTCCCAAACCAGTCTTGATTCTATCTCGGTGTTTATTAATGCGCACAGTAACGCCTGGGTATTTATTGCAGTAGAGATTCGCTTACTTTCATAAACCCTGTGATTGATTTCAGTTGCACAATGCAATGTTGCATATGTCTCTGCTTGAAAGACGGTGGCATATTTTCCTAGTGGAAGGGCGGTTATTGTATATCTGACCCCACTATAGATTCCAGCTCCAGTTCTGTTTTTGGTTTTTGAACCGTTTGTAAACCAAATCAATCTTCCGAACCTGTCGCTGTAGTGGAATTGATTCCAGCTTATTCTATTTGTTATTTCTGTTAAAAAGATATAGAAATGAAATGATCTCAGGCTCAAAATGTTGCCTTCCATATGATGGACAATATTATTGTGTCCAAATCCTGCAAATCTGCCACTTGATAGTTCTTGCAATATGAAATGTCCCATTCTTGCCTTGACTTTATTACTAAATGGAGAGGAGGAACGTGTAAGAGGCATCCTATTGCTACTGTAAAAGTAGTCCTCATTGCTCCTGTTATTCTAGAACACCCAATGCTGCATATTTGTCCACCATACCAGAGATGCATAAGTGATCAAGTTGAAGTCCGTCGTAATAGGAACTGCAAAACTGGGAACAACTAGGCATTTGTTCCCAGTTCAGACAGAATTCACTGTAATAAACACCTGCGTTCGTTCGAATAAGAATCAAGGAGTTTGATAACCGTTCGGACTTATTTTATGCTGAATATGTATTGTTACCGTAATGAAATAGGACTGATATCCTTATTCTTAACTTTGGTGTAATAAAAAATGGGAAAAAAGGAGAGAGTTAGGTTTAGCAAAGGATCATTTTAACATTATAATTGTATTGAGATGAACAATAATTCTAATTTCTTAACAATTTTCAGTTTGTTCATTAACTGTAACATTAAAGACAAAACCTATATTATATATAGATGACGTTATTAATAGATAAAGCAGAAAAAAAGTTTATAGTTTTTCCAGATATATGTGTAAAGCTCTCAATACTCTTCTTGATTAACTATTAACACATTCTTCAGGAGCTAGTCATCAGGTACTATCACAATTTTCATAAAAAAGTTTCGTTATGTTTTATGGAGTTTTAAGAAATAATTCTTTTGAAAGGGTCAATTTTTATGTTTTTACCGTTTTTTCTTTATAAGGTAGTGTTTTATACATATTAATAACACTATGATTATGATTTCTGTACAATTGAAGATTCATGAGGAGATATTCAACCATTTATCATTTTATACACAAAGATTAGAAAATTTTCACAACTGGTGTTCCCAAACATGATGATTATTTATGTGTTCGCAGTAGCCACAGTTAATAACTAAAATTTAAATAGACAAAATAAAACCTTGGATGACCGTTACGTCATGTCCTCTTGCTTCTGCGATTATTTGACATTCAAAAGTGTGCATCGTACAGTTCACAAATAAATCATGTTAACTGTAGCACAACTACATACTTAATTATACATAAGAATGCTTCATCAACTTCTGCAAAGGAAAAAAAACAATATTGCGCATTAAAAACAGCTTACCTAAGAGATTATTGCCAAGGCTCTTGTGAATAGTTATGTAAATTTGGCATCAAAGTACGGCAGCTTACAAGATAGTAATTTATTATTTCTTTTTGTTGATTCGCGTACCTATACTCCTTATTATTTTGACATTAAAGGAATGGTCGTAATCAGTGGCGTAGATAAGACGCTCCCAAATCCCATATGGCGGGAGAGCCCTAATATTTAGGGACACCCACATTACCTTATTATGCACTGTTAACAGAAGTTAAGGATTTTATACCAAGTTTATGTTTATGCAGGATGTTTCAAGACGAGATGTTTTAGCTTATTACTACTAGGACGTAACAAAGTACACTTTGACAGTTTTTACATAAAAAGGGACTTTTTTAAATGGAACCTCATGGGTCCTTCGCATTAATATATATCTCGCTTTTGACGCTTTCAATGATACCAAGTACTTGGTATTCTATTTAAAACTTATTTTTCAGTGGAGTAAAAATTTTGGATATAACCAGAAAAGCTAGAGTTAGATATGCGTTACCTCAGTTATGTTTTGCATCTTTTATTATGAATGGGCTGTTGAAAGTATTTAGTCTAGAACTGTTTCAAATATTTTATATTTGAAACAGTTTCAAATATACAGTTTGAAAATACGCCAATAAAAATGAGTTACTTGCGTTGTTGTTGATCCGACGTTTCGGCAACTCAGTGGCAAGAAAATAATGAATTTGGCAAGAAACAGCCCTATTCTAGGCTAGCCTGTTAAAGGGCATAGATGAATTACTGAAACGTCGAATCATCAAAATCCTACAAACGATGGAAATAGCCCAAACAACAACGCAAGAATTCATCCATCGTTAACAATTTCTGGTCATGAGTTAAAAATAAGTTATATATTGATCACCCACAGCTTTATTAAAAAAAAAATGTTCATACCTCAAAGACCGAGGTCACCTAGAGATTGGTGTATCTTAATATACGTGTTTTTTTATGAATATTATGCATTATCATTCTTAATATTTTCTAAGTCTATAAATATATTTGCTAAAAGCAATACGCACTACACACAGAATTTTTGTTGAAATTATATAATATACAGTGTGCCCCCGGATGGATTGAACAAGAGGAAAAAAATTATTTAGAACTTAACCCAAAAATGCCATTCTTTATAAAACCTCAACAAAATTCGAATAAATAAATAAAAAATCCCCCTTATTCAATCCATACCGGGTCACATCCTGTAACTGGTTCACTCAAAATAAAAAAAAAAAACGTTTGGTTAAAACGATGCACGTATTTTTCTGAGTATATATTTGCTACTAATTCTGAAATATTAATATTAGGCGTTTTAAAAGGGCCCTTCAAAAGTTTCATGGAATTGAAGATGAGTACCCAACTTTCTCGTCTGCGCTACTGGTCGCAATATTAAAATGGAGAATATAAATTGAATGTTTTTTGGTCCTACATATATCACAAAATTTATTTAATATATTCTGATATTAATTAATTTAAAATCGTAAATCCGATTTAGCAATGCTTTATAAAAGGGATGTTATAAATTTCATTGGTGTTTATTACTAACAATAAATTTTTTTTTTTCTGTTACATCTGCGTCGTGATGTATTTCCTGTGAAATTGCATTATTTTGGCTTCAATCCTCAATTTTTAATAATTTTCGGATTTCGTTACTCCTGAAACATCTCCCGCACTATACTTTGTCACTTACACTATCTCTTAACAATCCATACAACAGTCACGTGTACCTATATACAAAAATACATAATAAGAATAATCATGTACCTCTACATATACATATGTATGTGCTCATACAAGGTTATAATGTGCATAACATACATTTACCAGCTGTTCAGGCTGGAAACACTCAAAGCGTAAGAATAAATCTTGCACGTTGACCGCAGTTGTAGGAGAGTAAGCAGCATAGCTAAGTTAGGCGTGTTCGACCTTCTACTTCGGTCGAAATTATGAAAGTTTTCCGCATTTTACGAAGATGTATAACGAGCAAATTGCACTTTTGAAGGCAACACACCTGTAAAGTACATAAGAATAAAAGCACTTCGTCCTGTTATACTATTGATCGATATTGCTTTCGTTAAATAAAAGACACTTCCATAGCCTGAAATGTTAAAAGGTCTTTATTTGCTTCATTGTCAGTAAAACCTATAATTTCTATGAGCAATTCGCTAGCAGATATTATGAGATAATAATCATGTATGGTAGTCTTATTTGAAAAGTGAAAATAATAAATCTGAAGTTGGAAACACATGTTAAAATATCATGAACCGTTTCAAAAAAAATTGAGTTTCTTTTTAACCCATTAAAAATTAGTGTGTGTTGGCGATTTTAGACAAATTTTCATGCCAAATAACTATCGATTAAATAAAAATTGGAATGTGCCATAAAAACTTTTTAACTATAGCTGTAATCCTGATCCACATAATTTGGTTTGGGATAATTTACTGGTCGGGTCTGGATAAACTTAAAAAAAAAATTGCTTACTGTATGCAAATATTTGTAATTTCTCCAATTGATGTTAATGGGGGAGACGAGAATAGGCCATCTCAGATCGAAAAAACTATCAAGCGGCAGATATGCAGGATTGGAACATAAAAATATTATCCTTAAGTGGAAAGCAACATTTTGGGATTAAGATCGGACCATATGATTTCAACATACCTATTTAATAGGAAGAAAGTGGAAATCATGAATAGTATAAGCTGGAATCAATCTAGCTAAAGAGACAGGTTCGGCGAATTGATCTGATTTGCAGACTGATCAAAAACCGAGTACAGGACGCGTATTTCCGTTTGCGTGCTTAGCAGAAGAACTGTATGGTTCTCAATTAAACACGGGTTTGTATTATAATATTCGCCTCCGTATTAATGCTGATTTCAAGTTACTCTGCCATGAAATACGCACATATTTGTAATATAATGATGTCTTCGTATTAGTGCTGATTTCGCGCCGAAAGTGTTACTAATGGCAAAATTCTTAACCAAATACTATCTAATTCTTTCTGAATATGTTTCTCTTATTTTAGCTTTCTATTTTCACTTTGATATTCTTCCAGAACTAATGAATTTTATATAATGAAAAAGGAAAAGTTCATCATTGAGGTTACTTAAAATACTAAATATGCCAGCAGTGGAATAATAAAATTGAACAAGTTGCACATTTATTTAATTGCAGATTAAGAATTTGTTTTACAATTAATGTTTTCTTGCAGTATGTCCATTGTTATGGATGTTACATAAAATATTATGAACACGTTTTCTTTTTAGATTTTTCGACTTGACAGAACGACCAGATTAAATCCTTCCATCGCAAAGTAGATGTCAAATTTTGCGACGACTAGTAGGTTGAACACCGATCTTTCGAGATTTCTTTTTAGTATTTATATATCGCAAATAAAAGATATTACATTTTGCGAGGTACGCAATTTGGATAAATAGGTTGAAAATTTAATAAGGATATTGATATTTATGAGATTTAAGTCTGTTTCAAGAATGTCAGTTTTTCTAATTAATTTCGTTCTAACATTTTAACTTCTTGTAATTTTCATTTATATTCACTTCTTTGTTACTTACAATTTCTACTGAACTGATTGGAAGCTCAAATAAATCTAAATCTGCAGTGATGGCAGATGTTACATCTGTAGAAAAGTCTATTGAACTGGTATCCTTAGGTGTAGGTTATCGTTAATGTCTTCGACAAAGTGTGGTGAGAATTCGTCATCTAAAGCTAAATTTGGGCGATAAAGTCCAGTTAGGAATAACACTTTTAAATTGTTAATTTTTCTCTACTGCAAATAAATGTTTGCAAAACTTGCTAGCTGCTTCAAAATGACAGTTACATACTGCCACTTCACAATTAACAATAAATAGATGAAGTCCTTCTTTTACGCATTATTGGTGTTATTATATGTATACACAAACGCTTCTATTAATTCCTCTTCTTTTATTTCTGATTTTGTTTCTTTTCAAAACTTAAAATTACGTCGTACAGCATACGGATAACGTCTTTTTACAGTCCAATTTGTTTTTGTGATTCCAGAGAATTTCTCAAGGAGTTACACTTAACATCGTAGCTGCATTCGAATGACAATGAACACCTAACCTTACAATAAAACTTCCCTCGCGATTGCCCTTTGAATGTTAAAGTTGTCAACAATTTCATTAAAAACACTTTCAAAATCTTCAATTTTTATTATTTATATGACAAAACACAATAATCACCACAGCCGCACATAACAAAAGATCGATGTTGATGAAGGACCCTAAAAACCTAAAAATGGTTCATAATATTCTCTTTCACATTCATAATAATGAACCTAAAAAAACATTGATATTTATAAAATAATTAATTAAATAAATGTGTAGCCTTTTCGATCTTAATTTATTCAACTGCTTGTATACCCATTAACTTTAAATAACCCTAACTTCAATTTATCCGAGAATTTTGGTCTCACAACTACAAAAATTAATGCAAAGATGATCAAGATTATCTCATAAAACAATTATTTTAAATCAGGTAACTGTGATAAAACTTTCCCATGTATCTAAAAGTCAAATAGAAAACTAAAACATAAGAGAAACATAATAATAATCAGAAAGATTTTATAGTTATCATTTGGTTAAACACTTCATCACTAGGAACATTGTGTGATAATTCGAGGCGAAATCAGCACTAATACGAATGTTACAACGGTTTTTCAGGCAGAGGCATATGCAATATTTTATTGCGCAACTGAAATTAAACAGAGGGCTTATAAAAACAATAACAATAATTACTAAAAATATTGCAACAGACAGCCGGGTGACACTGAGGGCATTAGTGAACCCCAAAATACAATCAAGACTGGTATGGGAAATGTATTCGAAAACTGAATAAGCTGACAAACCGCAATAAAGTCACTTTGTTTTTGGTTGCTAAAGCCACCGAGTGGATGCTCGGATGAGCTCGCAAGGATGGCATCATCAGCTTCATATATAGGCCCAGAACCTGTTCTAGGAGCGTCCAAAAACATAGCACGAGAGTAGGTAAGAAGCTGGGTAAAAGAAGAACACAAAGAACGCCGGGATTAAAACAACTAAGCAAACTCGTGAAAAGACCTTTATTAATTATGTTAATATTACCATAAAAGAAGAGGACAGAAGAACTACTGCAGCTTAGTAGGAATCATCTTCGTACCGTAAGAGGTTTTCTTATAGGCCACTGTGCACTGAAAGAATATCTACAGAAAATTGGAGATACTAACTGCAGACTGTTTAAAAAGAATGGCAGACTCTGTACGATATTAGGTGTGAATGCCAGGGTCTGAACGTTAAAAGGCAGGTAAAGCCAAAACATGAATCCAGAGGATTATTTCAATTAACCAGCCAGAATCCTGTACAGGTTAGTATGGGGTACCAGCATATTGGAATGGCTCGCATAATTTAATGGCTAAAAGAAATGAGAGACTAAATAAAAAAGCCCAGAGGATCTAGCGTTTCCGGAAACTTCAGGTCTGACTGTTCCCACAACAACAAAAGAAAAGTACCTCCAACATATATATTTTGTAAATATTAATGTTGTACATAGATATTCGTGAAATTTGAGATCCAGATCCACTCTCCGGCTATGCTCTCTAAATTTACTGATCTGTAGGTTTCGGATACTATGTCAATAACAGGTTCTGGTCTTTGAAATTGCTCTTTTTCGCAAGAGTGTCTGCTCCTTCATTTCCCCCATTACGTAGTGCCCAGTGACCGATATTAGGAGTAAATTGCTAGCCGTACTCAATATATTTAGGTTATTTTTATAAGACAACTTCGAGTTGCATTTACGGGCCTCCATGCTTTCAGCTCCGCTTATTTTGTTCATTTGATTTGCGTCTGATATTTTTATTCAAAAGCTCTATAGCACACATCTCAGTGACATAGATTTTAGCCTAAAGCATGAAAGGGTAGAGTCGCGCAAAAAAACTATCCGAAATGTAACACAGGTATACTGAATTAATAAAATTAATCTGAAATATAGCAATTTTTTAATAAAGCAATTTTCTTCCACAGTCAGTATTACAAGATAAGGTTACTGCGTCCTTCGTTCGAAACTCTTTTCATTTCATAACACGTTTTCAATTAGCATACTAATACAATTCCGATTTGCGACAATTAAGAACAGTTATTTTCCGCAGGTAAATCAGCTACAAATGGAAATGGCTTATGTAATTATAAATAGGAAATTATACGTTTAATATAACATTAAATGATTTATTGTTACTGAACTTCTAGAAGTTTTCTTAAAATTTTTCTTGCAGTAATTAGAATTAGTTGCGAGTGATGACCAACTTTTTTTTAAATAACAAAAAATACAAAAATTTAATTCTCATTTTCCAATGAAATTAGTTTCATGTGAATGACACAGCAGTCAGTTTTAAGTAGGTAATAAAAGTAAACCAACACTATTAAACAAGAATTTTCAATGTTTCTGATCTTCAACGTGCAAAATAAAAATCTGCCTAAGAAAGGAAATTTCAGATGTAAAAATAACTTTTATTGAGGTAATAACAATCACTTTCGCAATGCAGGTATTAAAACGCATCAAAAAATCAAAACTTTTAGCAGAAACGTACATGAAGTGGAGGACAAAATTAACGGGGCAATTAATTTCGCAACAACACGTTTAGTTCTACAGATCAAGGTCGCGCATATTGCACAAATAATATTGAAAAAGATTGAATTTTGAAGGCTAGATAGAAGTACCCATTAAAGATGAATATGGAAATAAGTTAGATGTAAGTTTAGGGCGGAGAACTGGGCTCTAAAATCGACGACAGAAGATAAGGAATCGAGAAAAACTCCTTACAATGAAATTTGTAAGGAAACGTTGTAGTACTAAAAAGAGAAAGCAAACTTATAACTAGGGCACGAACCAAAAAACATGTAGAAAATTTTAATTCTAAGAAGAAAAAGAAACCCAACCACGAGGAATAAAACGAGAAATATATGACATAATATTAATGATAACCACGGGCATCAATATTAGGCCTTGCGGAACCCCGGATTAGTTCATCTACTTCTATTTAGGTCATATTCTAATAAAAAAACAACTTGCTGGTATCTATTTGTATCATACCATTTCAAAAGTAGAAGAGAAACATCCGTAGCACTGTAACAGCACATCTTGTCCGGTGGAATTGCATATCGAAACTTTTGCCTATGTATGTATGTAAGTAAATGGAAGGGTGATGTTACACTGCGACCTAAAAGATCTGTTGTGTCCCCTATTCTTGCTGCTTTACAGCTGGCCTTCCAATCCTATTCCTTTCAGAAAGTGTAGGATATCAGAGGGCCCCACTTTAGGTAAGTCTCCCTCTTCGATTTCACATGGTCCCAAGCGCAACGCCCTCGAGTTGCACAGTGCTACGCAGTTTGAGAGGAGATGGATGGGTGTTTCATCCTGTTCCCCACAAAATCTACATTCTGATTCCTTTTCCAATCCAAGCTTACTCAGGTGTCCTTTCAGTCTACAATGGCCTGAAAGTATTCCTGTTAGTATGCGAACATTGTTCTTACTCAGTTGATGCATTCTGCAAACCTCTTCTGGTTATAAGTTCCCAGAAGAATTTTACTTTGCCTCATTCCCTGGAAATTTTCCCAGTAACTGGATTTTCTCTGCTCCATTTCTATTTTTAGTTTCTTCAGTATTGTACTGCTACTTAACCCGCAAAAGAGTTCAGGCCCTACAAAAGGCATTTCAGCCCCTTTTTTTGCGAGATTATCCGTTATTTCATTTCCTTCCACTTCTGTGTGACCCGGAACCCACAGGAGGGTTACTTTATTCCTTTTCCCTAACTCAACTTTTACCTAAGAATTAGATCGCAGAATTTGCAACAATATTGTCTTGATTATCGAAGGTTTCAATTACTTCTTCCATTAAGACAACTGCGATTGTAATTGAGAATTTGTTAGTCTGACAACCATGCTGTTCTTTCAACAGAAAATAGTGCTTTTAGCCCTCTATCCAGAAACACTCATTTTGCATTACTTCAAACCGCCCGGAAAACTACCCTTTTCCGGCCTGGCGCAGCAAAAATGTCACTAAGGGTTGGCACACTACATTAGATACGGCAGATGTGTAATAAATTACCATTAAGCTGCTATGCAACCCTACTAACATGAACTGGTGTCCCCATTGCACTTATTATTAATAAATAGATGTCAAACTACAACAAACATTACAAAAAAAGACTTATTCTCAGAATCGTCAAAATGCTAAGGTATGTAACATGTGTGCCAACGGTACTGTAAACTCTCTAGTGTCAAAATTTCTTTTCTATTTTCAATTCAAAATTAATTTTTCAACTCCAAAAATAATGTGTATCACACGACCAGAAACTTCTTTGCGAGTATTCGTACTTGTACAAACCATACTCATACTCGCAAAACTGTAGTTTCTTGCCTAGTGATACAAATAACTATTCTTAAAGTATATCACTAACATCACTAATCTGTCTTTTGTGACATATTGAAAAACTTTAGACAAACTGGGTTAAAAAAATATGCTCGAAACGAACACGCTATTCTTCTTGTTACTCCCAGAACGTATTATTATATATACTACTACTGCTCTCAATACACTCCATTTGGATCTTTGTCAGCTGATTCTGGGCAAAACAGCAGAAAAGCGTTCTCGTTTTGAGCATATTTGTAAAGCTGATTTAGGTATGTCATCCTAACCGCCTCTTTTTTGATACCATTGTAGACTTGTAATGTTAATATAGTATATTTGCCCAAGACATTGCTCCAAATTAATGACAAAAGATACGATTGGTATAGTTGAACAAGAACAGATTAATTAAATAGAAGGTAAATCGAGCACTGTAAGATATACTGATAACTAACACGAAATACCAATAAACTTCTGTCTCACAAATTCTTTAATATTCAGAACACAATGTACATTTCATTAGCTATGCTAACATCTTCAGGTGTACATACAAGTGTATTGTCAGAATACCAAATGTGTAAATATAATATATAAGTATATCCTAGGTTAGAAAATTAATCATCAGGACTATTATATTCTATAAATTCTAAATATTTATAATAAGGGCTGTTAAATCAGTATTAAGTAAGCTATTAATATGTTTTTTCATATAAATAGTTTCCTACATATTAAGATTCTTACAATTTGAAGACTTAATTAACTCTAAATCATTAATTGAAAAAGCATTATGATTCTTAATATGATATAAATGCTTTTTAAATCTTATCTCCGCATTCCTCTTTGTTTGACCTATATATACTTTATTACAAACACCGCATTTGATCTTATAAATCCCAGAAGATTTTTTTTAAACCAATAATTTCAATATTAAATTTTAATTTATTTTTTAAAGTATTAGAATTTTGAAAAACCGGACTAAGATTGTATTTTTTACACAGGTTTAATATCTGGTTAACCCATAATTTATTAAAGTTAAATCTGCAAAACTTTTTGTCCACTATTTTCTCTGCAATAAGTGTAGTTATATTTCTTAATGACCTCTTATTTTCTAACCTTTCATTGCGCGGTGATTTGTAAGGAGTTCTGTTACGATGCGGAGATGTTTCCTACTAAGCTGCAGTAGTTCGTCAGTCTTCTTCTTTGATGGTCTAAAGTTTACTATAATGGTTACTAAAGGTTTTTCTGCACATTTGCTTGGTTGTTTTATCCAAATGTTCTTTGTTTTTTTTTCTTTTACGCAGCTTCTTACCTGGCCGCGTGCTGTGATATAATGCTAAAAGAAACTCACTGGCATTACAGAAAACTCCTTAAGAAACATTTTTTGAAGTATTTTTTAAGAACGGTTAATATTTAGGTTTCCTTGTTGATTGGCCAGTTTATTTATGTTGCTTATGATGTGGAATAGCTAATACGTTTAGAGTTCAGTAGGCATGATAATCAAAATTCTTCACAAATTCTTGTTTGTTCTTTCACCAGAACACCGTTTAATATACTGTAATCGTCAAAATTTAACTAGAGTATAGAAAATAACGCACCGCTTTAAAATAGAAGCAGACATATAGCCATGTCTCCCACCATATCCTGAACCTGCATTGTAAAATATGTTAAATTGGCGCCTGCAGTATAATAGATAATTGAGCGAATTACATTTAATTCAATCGTTTGCTCCCAATCTGCTGCGTATATGCCTCGTCACTAACGTATTAGTTGGTCATCCACTCGATGTATAATATATCGGTGTTGCGGCGTCTGAGTTATACTTAAATTCCGCACGTCTATACTAATAAGGTTTTTTACACGTTAAATCGCTTCCCTACGAAACATTCATTTCAAACGTGTTTTGAAACCGTCTAATTTTCATATCCATTCTACCGCATCACTCTGTGAAATTTCTTGAGTATATTAAAATTTGGTTTAGAATTAAAACAATACGTTCATTTTTAAGTATATATGGGCGCAGAATGCCTTTGAAGGGAGCAAATCGGCAGGCATCGCTCATCAATTCTGAAATGGAACATTGAATGGGGCTCTGGTACTTCGAATTACGGAGAATGGCTCATTGACAGGAACATATCACGGGAATATATTCGTTGGAAAAAATTACCCAACAATTATGTTAGTATAAATGTGACTAAAATTTATATAATTAAATTTGTTTTAAAATAACCCTGATTGGTTGCAATTCGGAATAAATGGGATTTTATCAAAATAGCCGTTAAACATTTATAAAATTACTCGAGACATGTCCGTCTCTCACGAAGGTTGGCTAGTGAAAGCTTTCGAATTGAAATTTTCTAACAGACATCGATAACGATTGTCCTCACAAGGCCTGCAAACTGCTTCAGAAAAGACGGTTAATTTCGCCGATGTGAGGGGAATATTGGATATTTAATATATGAGAATGCCCATGTGACCAAATCGAACTATGAAATGTTTAAAATAAATTGAAACAAATAATGATTGCAAAATTATGGAATCATCTTACATTCGTAATAAAATAGAGGGGAGGTGTGTGTACACACAACTACAAAGAGTAAGCAACCTCGCATACCCGTCAATTTTTGACATAACCGAATTCCAGCAATTTTCCCTGTCCTTCTGTTGACATATCAATGAACTTGGATTGCACATACATATACAAGCATTATTAAACTAAATCTAAGTAAAATAAATACACTGTAAAAAAATGTATGTTCCGTCGAAGAAAATTGATCCAACTTTGATCTGCCAAAATCTGTTGTAGATATAATAATACTCACGTTCTAATATTTGATTTCGATGTATAGGTGTCTTACCACTGATCATCTTCTCCTGAAGGGAAAATTCTAAAGGAAAATACCTTGAAGAAACTTGATCGTCTGACTGTTTAATGCGACATTTTATATCTTTTTTATGATATCCTTTTTATTATTTTAAAACAGATAAAAGTAAAACTGATAACGGTACAATTAAATAATATCAATTTATTCAACCACTACAATATATTATCATCAAATAAACCAGGTTTAGTGTATATATTTTCAGGGCATAAAAAATACTGGCTTCACTTAAATTGTAGCAATGGACGAACTGAGGTGTCAAATATCGATCCTTTAAGCTCGTATTACACACATACATGTCTTCAGCTAAAGTAAAATTGGTAAAATCCTAAAATTAAACTTACGCAGGAACGTAAAATCCCATCACATTTGGCTTAATGACTGGTTTTGGTATTAAACCGACAACGCCAGATATTCCTTCATGCACGATTTACAATCGCCGGCTATAAAAATTTCCTCCGCTAATCGAATTAAAGCTTTTAGCGGATAACGACGAACGCACGCAGAAGGTAGCAATAACCTTAAACGTAGTGCTGAAGGCCGTTCAATGCCGAATTCCCCAGCTCTCGGACGGAGATCGGGTATTATAATTGGACGGCGCCAACGTATCAACTTGTATTTGATGGTCCTCCGGACCGGCCGCAATCCAGCAGTCCTTCATCCTGTTCGTGTCCAGGGAGAAGATTTATGGAGACTCATATTGGAAAATTAGCATTTTATTTTTGGCTACTTCTGTTTGTGTTGCGCTTTATCTGGAATATTCTGATTATACCGTTGATGATTTGTTTCATATTAATTAGTAGAGATTATTAAGCAATAGGTATTTTAATATGTTATTCAAGAAATATGTTACTTTACTAACAGATGACGAAGTAATTGCTGGAAATATATTAGATGTTTATTTCAACTATGAACATTTGTGTAAATTAACAGAAGAATTACATATAGCGATACCCTTTGTTGATTTCCTACTCAAAAATCTTAATATTCTAATGTACTTTGTCTTCGGTGTTCGCAGGATTCAGCTGAAAAAAAACTACATATGATAACATTGTTGTATGTTACTTAAGTTTGCATTGATTTGCGCAGTAATTGAGCGTGTACACTTTATTTATGAAAACTAAATTATTACAAATCATCCTAACCCCGTGCTCCACCTGAAAAGGTACTACACGAGGCTACCTATTCTAAGTACTATATGGGTTCCATAACAATTGAAATGATCCTACTCTAACTAAATAACTTCCCTATGATTTTTAATAACAAAAATATAATACAGTAGCCTCGCGACCATACGAATATTACTTTTGAAAAATGATAAAAAAATGTAAAATGTGATTAGTTCACATAATCGCGAGACTACTGTAAATCAGTCAGCTATCAGTTATTATTAAATGCGCCCATGGAACGACTTTCGTTATCTCCCAGCATTCGCCAAGGACACTGATTATATATAATATACTTATATAAAATCAATGGCCACGGAGTAAGGGAAAACCATGGCAAAAACCTTACTCTGGGAGGATCTGGGAAGAAGTCCCAGACCTTATTACTGATAGCCACAAATTATTATTATCCTTCTGAGTGCCGAAGAAGCAGCCTCCACGTCTCCTTAAATTCCGACAGCCTTGCCGTTCTCGCGTAGCTGCTTCCTGCTTGAGCGTGTACAGGAAATCATCGTATGAAGTTTGTATAGTTTAAGTTGTATCTTTTAATTTTATTTTATTGTAATGAATGATAACACAAGTATTTTCAATTCAATACAGAAATCGTAATTATTAAAGAATAACATGTACTAAGATTAAATTGTTTCGGGAACACATGGTTCCCCATTATCAATTGAAAACCGAATACATCCTTAAAAATACTAAGAAGGACCTATTACCTAGACATGCACGCAGTCTCTCTCTAAAAAGGAAACATATTTACAAGTATCTTTCTACGCCTTCTTGGTCCTTCGAAATACCAAGAATTAGCGACAAATGTGGATTTTTTTCTTTTCTACCTTGATAAATCAATAAACTGGAGTATTGCAAAGGTGCTGCCTCCCTATTCAATAAGTTATTTGAATGTTTTTTTTTTACATATATGATTTCGTACGCGTCTAACTCTTTCGGTGATTTTTCATTTTTCAGTAATTCAAGGTTTTATATCCGGTATCGTTTATATGTTGCACAACACTGGATGATTCTACTAAATCGATAACATGCAATGTGTTCTTTGAATCTGGTTGCTTTGTTTGTCCAATATAAAATTTATCATATATATAACCGATTTTGTAAACATCCGATGTTTCATTGGGGTGAGATTTATGTTTCACGTTGCTTAAAAGATTCGTGAATGTGTTCCGCGAAATACAATGAAAAGATAATTAACAAACTTTTTCAAAAGGCTTAGGCAACATTTTTAAAGAACAAATTTTGAACATTTGCTTTTTCTCGCGACGCACTCTGAAATCTTGTGTGGTAAGGCGAAAGATAAACCTCGTCGAACGAAAGATCGGGCATTTACAAAATCGGCTAGAGCAAGTAGAGAAATAGAATAATAAAAAATAGAATTTATATTGGACAAACAAAGTGTGCGATCGCAACCAGACTCAAAGAACACATTGCATGTTATCAATTTGATAGACTTAAATTATGCAGCGCTGCGCAGCATACAAACGATACCAGACATAAAATTGACATAGAAAACCTTGAATTAATGAAAAATGTAAAATCACTGAAAGAGCTAGCCGCATACGAAACCATATATATGAAAAAAACATTCAAAAAACTTATTGAATAGGGAGGCAGCACCCCTGCAATACTCCAGTTTGATTGATTTATGAGGACAGAAAAGGAAAGATCCACATTCGTCGCTAATTCTTCATTTCGAAGGATCAAGTAAGATACTTGTAAATGTTTCCTTCTTAGAGAGAGATAGTGGTGCATGTTTAGGTAATAGGACCTTCTTATTTTTAAGGAACTCATTCGGTCTTCAGTTGATAATGGGAACCCGCATGTTCTCCAAACAATTGTCCCGAATTAATCAAATCTTTTGAAGTGCAGAGTGATCGGATATTACGTGTCTATTACTGCACTACAATCCTTGTGATATCTTTTGATGTTAAGATTAGAGTTTTTTATTGCTTTAAAGTTTGAAATTGAAAGGCGTTGGTTTCAGTACATACTTGCAGCCTTCGCAGTGTAGTTTCAATCATTCGCTGCTGTATTTCTGGCGTCATTTCCAACACTGATGCCTTTAGGCGTTCTCTTATTTTGTCCGTATTTAAGGAAGACGTAGCGTATGCTTTTTCTTTGATGAAACCCGAAACAAAAAAGATTAATGAATTAAAATTGAGCGGGCTAATTGAACTACCACGACCAACTCGAAAATCTTCGTCCAGCCACTCTCTAACAGTAAAAACACAGTGAACGGAAGCTCCATCGTGCATATACAGCATTCGTCATATATTCTATGGCACGTTATCTATAACTTCATCCAAAACATTGAGCAGTATACAGAAGCATCTAGGCGGTTAGAAAGGTAATTTGGTCCTGCCTTTTATTATGCCTAACCAAACGTAAAAGAAAAACTTCTTTGGTAACCATACTCACGAAATTAGTGCAGATTTTCATGCCCAATAGCGAAAGTTATGACTATCAAAGATTCCATTAAATATTCATTCATCGTTCCAAAGAATATATCTCAGAAATCGTCACCATCAAGAATTCTATTTAAAATCGTGTTTCAGTTTTTCAGTCGAAGAAGATTAACGTTTTCACAAAGAGAACTTTAGCAACGCGATATGGGTGCAGAATGTTTCCTTTAAAATTGAATGAACGGTTTTGTAACTTAGGATAATCATTGCGACAACTAGGTAACTATCTTGTGCTGTCATACAGTCAACAGTTCATATAAGTTCAAAGGTTAATAATTTTAATACTATAAAAAATTGTCTAATTGTAAAACAAATCACTCATTCTCTTCCAACTGTATCATTATCACGTTCAAATTTACCTATTCCAAAAAATATTAGATTAGCTGACCCTAAATTCAATGTCTCAGGTGAAATAGAGTTGTTAATCGGGGCAGAAGTATTTTCGAATTTGCTATGTATAGATCAAATTAAACCAAGTAATTCATCTTTATGCTTTCAAAAGACACAGTTGGGCTGGATAATTTCTGGTAAAGTTGGTGAGAATATTCAAAAGGTCGTTAATAAGCTGTGATGCAGTAAACTTAGACAATGTAGATCATTTGTGTAAATTTTGGCAATTAGAGGAATGCTCACATAAACCTTCATTGTCCATTGAAGAAAAAGCTTGTGAAAATCATTTCATCCAAACATATCAACGTGATGAAGACGGTAGATTTATTATACAGTTGCAATTTCGTGACAATTCATACATGAATATTGGAAATTCAAGGGATATAGCGTTGAAAAGATTTTACTCACTTGAACGTAAGTTTCAGAAACAAGCAACCTTAAAAATTGAATATTTAAAGTTTTTAAAAGAATACAAAGACCTTAATCATACGCATCTTATTTCTGATAATTCACTTACACGTGATCACAATTGTTTCTATCTACACAACAACAACAAAATTAAGAGTGGTATTTGATGGTTCAGCTAAGTTTATGTCCGACGTATCATTAAACGACACGTTAATGATTGGACCAACACTACAAGATGACTTATTTTCGATTATTTGTAGATTTAGAACACACAAAATTGCTCTTAATGCTGACATAGCAAAAATGTATAGACAGATAAATGTTTATAAAAACCATACTAAATATCAAATAATTTTATGGCGTTCAACTCCAAGTCAGGGCTGGCTCGTCTTCTTTTTAGTTTTAAACAGACACTTCTTTTTGCAATTTTATTGAATTAAATTTAAATAATGTACATCTGCTGTTTTGATTTTATACCAGTGAATGTTATATATCAACAACCCTTTTTTGTTTTTTGTTATACTGGCAACATGCCTACTGCAAGATAGCTCTCAACAAGTGCTAATTGCGAGATCCCTGTTTACTAAGTCTAGAATTTGCACTTCTTCTTCTACAGTGCTCCTTTGGTTTGATCTTGCATCATTTCAATGACTAGGTATAAACGAATCCCTTCCCCGAAGACGTTAGTACAATCTCTAAAAAAAAAATACTGTAGGATGCCTCCGGTTTGGAGTACACACTAAACACGATATTCTTGCATTGCTTCACCCCCATTTCCTTTACATGTATCATATACTAGGGTTGGACGTGAATCGATTAAATTCGGGATTAAAATTGTTAGTCGGAGATTTGTGCAAGAATGGAAGGTAGGTCATCTCCGAGCAGCCAAGCTGCCCTCAAAGCTTTGCGGGCTGTCAGATTTGAGGGCTCTGAGGTGGTATTGGGGTGCCACAGTAAGCTTAAACAGCAGGCGGAACATCTAAATGTTACATTGAGATAGGTGCTAGGTCACTCTGGGATCAAAGGCAATGAAATAACTGACAGATTAGCAAGGGGTGTCAACGAGCTGCCGTTCTTAGGTCCAGAACCGACGTGTGGTAGCTCATATGGCAGCATCAAAACGTTTCTCAGATCTCAACTTGGTGCTAGGCACTGCTTCTTTTAGAATTGCCTCGCCGGCGCAAGACACTATAAACCTCTAGGTCTTCATCCGAATGAGAAAAGAATCCGTAAGGCAGTCTTTATAAGCAGGGACAGATTGATATTACTCACAGGAATCTTAACTCGGCACTGCGCACTAAATAAACACATGCATTGCATGGGGCTAGTGAACTCTCCTCTGTGCAGAAAGTGTGGGAGTGCGGAGGAATCTCCTGCTCCTTTTCTTTCTACTGTCCGACAGTGGACGGGGAGAACGCAGACGCACTTTGGAATCCATCGTTTGGACAAACCATCGGTAAGTTCACTCTCAGCCAGATTGCAAACTTTTTTGATAGGGTGCAACCTGATTGGGAGGGCTAAAATTGCCATGGGGGCACAATAGGTCTTTCTGTTCTGATCGAGTTGCCATTTCCGGGTTACACCCGCCTATGAGAGAAAAAAGTACTCTGACTTAAAAAGCTACAAGCTTTTCTAAGGCACAACATATGTCGTACCGTGCTTATTGTAACACCCTATACATAAATAAGTACACCAATCAGAAACGCCACATAAATAGTGCAAGTCGGTCATTGATTTTTTTTTTGTATCTTCTACTTATTTTTGGATAAACCAAATTTGGGTAGAATTTCAAAGTAAAATTGAGTTCCCCAAAGTTGAAGTTCGTCGCACCACAAGTGGCACTCAAGTGTCCTTGAGTACCAAAGTCATTAAAATCTGTGATTTACTGTTTGCCAGGATCTTTGTAAGTAGGTATTTGATATATTTATTTCAAATAGCAAGTGTTCGTTTGTAGATATATTTTGAGTATAAGATGATTTTAAACGAAAAATAATAATATACTCTACTTGTTGTTAAAGATATTGATATGCTTCAATTAAGAATAGAATTTTTTGTTTATAATTAATAACATTCCTTTTGAAAAGGATAACCTATTGTTACATCCTATCATTAAAAGAGTATTTTCTTCCTCGATTTAAGCATATGAAAAGCTTATTGTTAACGATGATTATCATTCCTTAGCGTACGGATTACTTGTGCAAGCATTTTGTTTTCTTTTACATAATTACTTTCAAGGTTTGAATATCGATAAAAGGTTACTGTAAACGATGGTACTACTTATATATACAAACGTGTTTGTTGGTATTTCTATATATACATATATCGTGCGCATGCAGGCATTTAAGTGATACTATGTTTGCATCTCACCGAAACTGTTATTCGCAGCTTATCGCTAGTTATAAAGTTTCTTAGGATGTTATAAAATTTTATGCAACCGTTTACTGGAGGTTCTGGTAACCTCACGAGATTTTATTATAGGTATGAATATCACATGCATAATTTATGAAATATAAAAGCAGATACTTAGCTTGATAGGTACATTATATATGTATGTATGGTTGAATTTCGTTTTATAGCCATATAATGATGAGGAACAGAGATGTTGGTCATAATACTGATTCTAATTTATATTCCTTTTATTTATATTGCAATTAATAAGAATTTAAGCCGATAAGGTTTTAAAAAGAAAACGCCATTGTATCTATAAGATATGTGTACATACCTATACTGTCCTCCCTCGAATAAACAGGCAAAAATAATATAACCAGCGTTTTGCAACAGATTATACGCTGAATGCGATTTATTAGGGTCGAAGCAATAAGATAAGGATAGGGTATTATAAAGACGTTATATTTTAATGTTAAATGTCTATGAAGATTAGCACTATAAAACTACAAGCAAGATTTGCCGGTTTGCCAAGATAAATTATCTGTTTAAATTCATTCTTATCTTCATCTCTAAATCTATACGACGGAGATTTATTCGCATGGCCTACGATTATTTGTCGAGACAAGATGTCGAGGAGAATTCCACATTAATTATTATCAAAGCCTCTGGATAATTAATTATGTTGTTGGGGAATCCATATTTATGAGAACCAAATACTAGGGGTTACATTTCTGTTCTCTGGTTTCTATATAGCCCATAGCGTACACAACAATGTACAATGTTACAGAACGTTTGGAATTTGAATAGTGTATCATTTGCTACAGCCTTTAGTTTGTAAGAGCAATGATAGCGTTTACTTTCTCTTATTTTTCTTTGAATGTATTATCTAAAGATAGAAAGACTGAAAAATCCTGTTGAATCCTTCGCTGTTGAAATAAGACACACAGAGAAAAATAAAGTCGTAATAATAGCTACTTGCAATTAGATAACCAAACAGTTGCTGTATCACCTGGATATTTAGCTTATTTTTTTTCGATGTATTAACATTTTTAAATTAAGTGATGTATAAATAGTTAATTTAAATAAAAGAATATTTAAAAATAACTTGTATTCAGAACTTCTACTACTATAAATATTTTATCTATACTGTAGTTAGGCAATCCGCCCACAAAATAGAAGGATTGTCCAAAAAATCTTCGGAAAGACATTTTGTTTGGATAAAGCAATTAAAATAAAGAGATAAAACAATAAAGGTCTATCTACGTGGTTTCTAAATTGTTAGGTGTATTTACTTTTTGCGTGCGCACGCAGGAACTTACTTTGCACTATCCTTCCCAAATTCAGTGTTTACTGCGTTCCTAGTGGCTCTTGTTAATTTTAAAGAAAAGTAGTCATGGTAAAAGTACATAATGATATTAACAGCTTATTACAAGATTGGACTATATCATTTAATAGAAGATCTTGAAAGTAAGTGACAAGGTAAGCAGCTGAAAATTAAAATAAATCTAAATGAACTGACTTTTAAAGAAAGTTGGAGGCAAGAGGAAATATTTAAGCATCGATGACCATATATGACTTTTAACCGTACTGGTTATGGATGATGTGGAGGAGAAGTTAAGGAAAGTTTGTAATATATTTTTTAAATTAAGTTAGAAGTTTCAAAACCTATTATTATCAAACGTTGAATTTTTCTTTGTTTGAAAAACAAATATAATCCATATTTTTTATAATTGTTGTATTTTGTGTATATAAGGTCTGTCTAAAGGTTAATTGAACCTTTTTTTATGTGAAACGCTTGAATAAATTTTCATTTAATGGCTTTATGTCTTTTATTTATTTTTAGTACTTAGATATCACACATTATCATACATACATTCATTAATATAAGCTGTATTATGTATCTGTGCTTACATATATGCATATCAATCAGAGGGAATAGTAAATATACCTAAATAAATTTGTAAAACATCTAGCTGAAATAGCTAAAGAGTCGAATTATAATAAATAAAATGACTACTTTTTTATATAAAATGTCTAAAAAATGCTGTTTATTTGACTATTCTTGTAGACAAGTCAAACAGCAACAATATTAGTAAAAACAATCAATTGTAAATAGATATTTTAATAATTTTAATTGTTTAACTAATTTTTGACTAAATAAATTAGGTATATTACACCTAATCTTTGTTTAGTTTTACCACATTATTTTTCTCTGTGTAAAATACAGAGCATTCAAGCACTGCAGCAGGAATATGGCGGAAATCAAAAAGATGCTACGGACCGTTTGTGCTTTTACGCGCTGCGATTCAGTTTCCACAACTATCAAGAAAGCTAAAACAGCACCGTTTAACACTTTAACGCGCCACGCCAAATTTTCTAAACGGGATTCCAGCACAACTATGTATTTTGAGATATACATTTGGCGGTTAAATTGTTAAAGAAGTAAGATCTGATAAAGAATTCAAAAAAAAAAATACGATTCTTCAATGATCCCGCAGCGCTAAGAGAAAGAGAGACATTGGCTGGCGCTCGTATTAATTCTTCTTACTCACATATGGATCCAAAAACAAGTGTAGTTTGGATGCTCTACGCCAGCAACCTCTATCAATGGTTACGAAGCAATCACCGTAAGGAAAGTTTAAGTTAGCGACATTGCTTCCAACTACAGGAGCTGCAACGAAGCATTCAATGAAAGTATACCACAAAGTCCAGGATTGGCACGCTATGAAGACGGACTCACTAAAATGGGTCTAGAAGAAAGTTGGTGGTCATCTGCGCTCAACAACAACCCCTCCAGTTTCTACTCCGGATCAATTGCTAGAGAGAGGCACTTCCTTGCTCATGCACCATAGACTGGCTATTTAACTATGAATGTAGAAGAAGTGTCTTGCGGTGCACACCTATGTGCTCTAACTGTTTGGATTTGGACGCGCGACAGTGAGGATATACAAGTACAGAATAGTATCATTTTAAATGCGGTTCTCTACACAAACCATTAATATACTAACAACACGTTGCTAAATCGTACAGATGATTTTTGAGAGAATCGTGAGCCACATCACCAAATCTGGGCTAAGCATTTGACGGGTTCTGCTTGTAAAATATTTGACTATGTGTTTCACTTATGTCGATAATTGTGTGGTATAGCAAAATCACCCTATAGCAGTTTATAGAATCTTTTTCTCCATCTGATGCTGTTTACGAATTAGAGAGGAATTTTTTGCCACTAAAACGATCTCTATATTAAAATAGGCTCAATTGAAACAGAATAGCTCAAAACATCACTTTATGAAGCTACTAGAGGGTTCAAATTGCATAAGAGTTTCATAAAAATTTCTTGCAAATTTATCTTGTTTGATCTGAGAGAGGTTAATTAATCTTTTCCTATAATAAATGTACTGCTTCTAAATGTCTATTGCATAAGGTAAACAATAGCCAAGATAAAACGTATTTATTGCAACCCATTGACGTACATCACACAGTTAAAATAAACTCCATTTTCTCAAATCCAGACTTGCGTTTATCACGAACAACTGATGTAAAAGGACAAGTTAGCCTAGCCAACGCCCATATGGGACCAATGAGGTCAATGTTATCATATGATTGATTTGCATAGAACTGTGTTATAAACTGCAATTTTCGCAAATACAGCGCTTTCTAAACAATACGTGCATGTACATTATTGAATAGTATAGCATACCGTTACTGAACCACTTTTTAAAAGTTATTTAATCACTACTTCTGTGATAAAAAAATAATAGGTGTAAAATCAAAAAAACCTTTCGTGAACAAATTGGCCTTGGTATAGATATGTTCGGTTAAAATAGCGACAAGACAAGACGACCTAGTTCTGCTGTTTCTTTCAGACGTAACTGTTCATAAAACCAGTGGCGTAGATGACTCCCGTAGATCCCGAAAGGAGAGGCGCCCGACGATTTGGGTTTCAGCGCTGAGAAAGAGACCCATATTTTGATTTGAAATTCTAAAATTGAATATTACACTATAGTTTTGCACGCTAATGAAGTGGGGACCACTACAGAGGGGCAACCTGCAGTGGCCCCACAGTATTCTACTACGTGTAGTTTCCTAATAATATTCAATTTTGACTATTATAAGTTCATATGTCTAATAAAGGTTTTTACAAACCGAAACCGGTAACAGTAGCACTATAGTAAATTTAATAAAATGATTAGAAAGTACTATTATCTTATACGTTTTATTTTAAAAATATTTATTTTATTAGATAAATACATATACTGCTATGATATCTAAGGTATGGAATCTATTTTAAAGGCATTCACAACAAGGTTCTAGACTAAAGGAACAAGTAATTCAAAAGTGAGGCGTGTACTCAGTTGCCTAATCTACAGGCAAATTATGAATTTGTTAAAGATAGTTATTTAAAATGAATAATATTAGCATTAGGTGCTAAATATTGCTTTATTATAATGTAAACTTTATTTTATATGTTAATTCAAACTGACCTGGTATCTTTTTATGTATGTTATATTTTGCTCGGAGAGATTTTTTTATTCCCCTCAAACTATAGAAAATAACGGTATTTTAATGTCGGTTAGCTTTATCTTTCAAAATTCAGGTTGGTCGACCTGTGTGATAACAATCGAAGGCTGTTGACCGTTGAATATGATTTGAATTCTCATTCTGTTGGTGGCTACCAGACACGACGGTTGTCTTAATCTTTCTATAACGTTTCTTGCCACAATTTTAAAAAATTTATCAAAGTTCCAAGAAGTATTACCTAAGAAAGTATCGATACAAATCCTGTTTATTAAATCCATATCGAAAACCTGAATTTACCAAGAAAATATCCTATAAATATCCTACGAAGACTTCCCGGCCAGATAGCCTTTTCCATGCCATTGACCGAGACCGGGGGCCCATCTAACTGAACCACCATTTCCAGCACCAGAGTTTGCCAGCGTCGTGTCCTAACCTTGGGGTTAGTTTATAAGAACCGCCATTTAGTTTAGTTATTTTAGTAAATTTTATATGTAAGGGTTGTATAAAAAATATCACCGAATTTTGATATTTGATAAAATAGCTATCTTTAACAAATAACGTTAATAATAGATAATCGTTTGCTATAAAAATTTAGTATTTGCCGTTTACAGATAGATGGCGCCGTTATTTATTTGATATTTAATTTATTATATGACGTTGCGATAACCTCATGTTAGTCTTTAAAAATGCCAGGAGAATTTGAAGACGTGTTTTTGTATTAAAGATTGTCTTATATAGTATTTTACTGATTCCAATATACGTACCTTGTGATCAAAGAGTCTCAATGATGATGAAACATAGCATTTGGGTAAATAAATAAAGATTTAAGCTTGTTTTGATTTGAAACGTTGTTTTTTATTGTACAGTAAGTGTTTACATCGATTTTCGATAATTACTTATATCAAAATTTAATAAACCGAGAAAGGGCTTTGAGGGTGCGCCCGTTAGGTGAGAAAATTAACTGCCTATTCGTTAATAAGCGTCCGGAGTACGATTCTGACAGACGATCTGGTCCCCTTTGAAGCGTCCCGTGCCACCTAGCAGGTAGGAAGTCACTTTCCACAGTTTTCTTTCACTTACTTAGAGAGGTCGCTGGGTGTATTGAAACCACTAATTTAATTAATTTGATTTTTATTGAAAAAAAATAAAAAAAAATAAAATCGTAAACGGACAAGCTAAATAAAAATAATATAAATTTGAATATAATATTAAATTAGCATTGAACTATAAAAAAATAAAATTTAGAAATCCCGGGAATTGTGTTCTGAAAAACAGAGCAATACATTTTTAACTAAATATACTAAGGCAGGTATTTGTTTACCGTGAAATATACTACTTTATAAAAAAATACGCCGTTTTTGATCTCATAGGTTTTATTTAATTTCCAGATAAAAAAGCGATTACCTTTATTTTATTATTTATTACTGTATTTTATTTTTTATATGCTTTTAAAAAGAGAATTGTTTTTCACCCCCTACTATATATTAATTAAATATTATTTGAAAAGGAGTACCGACCGGAACTTCGTTGAAGAATAAAGTAAGTTATATGGGTAATACGGTCTTAAAATAAAACTGCTAAATCGCCTCAATATTTCGTTATATATTTATAACTTCATCAGGAGGAACATCTACAATATTATAAAGAATATGAATCAATAGTAATGAAATATTTAAAATAATACTTACAAAGTTAAAATATAATAATCAAATTATATGTATTTTAAATATGTCATAATTAAAATTGTGGTCTAAATTTTGAAAATGTAAAGACAAGGCACATGAAGCGATAGAGATAGGCATAAGAACATATATAGCTTTTCGATAGAGGCTTTAATTCTACGTTACATAGTGTCAAAGTATAGGTACAGGGAGTTCCATTTGAAAAAAATACTTTTAGTTCTAGAAGTACCCCAAATCGATCCTAAATTATGGGACAGCCTGTATAGTTTTGTTTACTTTTTATTCCTTGGTTAAATAGTAGAGGACTCACCCCATCCACAGTCAACATAAAAATTCTCTACCTTTTACTGTATAGCTCTTACACGCATTTAATTATGTTTTTTTGAGCTTTTGAGCACAAAAACCAAAATAACTCTGAAGCGGTGATGCATAAGTAAGTACGTGTTTTATAAAATTGGCTTTAAAATGCCTAATAGAACTTAAAAATGCACTAAAAATATAGTTTTCTATTAATAGTATTGAAGTTGGCCACGACTTTCGATGTAACCGGAAGTGTGGCATAGCAAGTTATTTTTGCTAGATAAATCATAGCTAACTATGCTCAAACCCGAAGTTTTAAAATCGAGACATCATTGCAAATTCAAGAACTTTTAATGGCTAGGTTTCATGAATCACTCCATTAAAGCTGAAGATAATATTATAGTAATACATATGTACGATATAAGGTTGCCGATTTGAAAATTTCGATGTTGTTAGAATAATAAATCACGTATGACATGTTCTAATATAATAATAATAATAATATTTTTTTAATAGGACGTAGCCGGCACAAACCGATCCATGTGGTCCATCAGAAGCCGGCAGAACAGTAGCCGTTCAGCAGAAGAAAGCAAAATCAAATTCAAATACAATTTACAAGAATATACATAAAATAAGACAATACATCATTCTTCACCGCCGTCCATTATTACTAATATATAAATAAGTAAATAAACAAGATAATAGGCCACAGGTCATGACGATAGTTTAAACAAAAGGTTATTCCACTAAGACATAAGTCTTGTCAGTGGATTTTATATGTTATTGCGCGAAACCCAAAAATAAAAATTAAAAACTAATGTACTTCCCACGCTAAACAGTAAGTCCAACTACCAAATGACAATAATACATAGAAATTTCTTCCAAGGGTAGATATAATAAATATATTCGAAAATCAAGATGGACGCGTTCCTTTATGTGCGCTACAAGTGTATATTAAATTTATATTATGGGTATAAAACAAACACGATTAAAATCAAACATCGATCTTTTCTTCCATAGGAACATATGTTCCATGGGTGTAGTAAATGCAAAATAGTTTTGCAGATTCAATAACTACAATAATAAAATAATAATCATTTAACAAAAGAATTAGCTAATTTACTACAGCCTGATTAAATAATAATAATAATTTATTAGCTTCGATCTGCATACAGATATTGGCATTGTCGGATATATAAATTATAAATAACAATATAATAGGCCTGTATATAGACGTTACATATAAATACACAAGTTTAAAATTGATAAAAGAAAATTGTATTGTATAATTTCGCGCAGATGTAATAGGGAGATTTCTCGTATAAAGATAGATTATGTCCGGGAAACCTGATGTCATCAGTGTTTCTTGTAGTATACTGATAGTCTACTCTGTGTTCTTTAATTTTTTGCATATTCTGCCTTACAAAGATCAAGCATTTGTATATAAATATGGGAGAAAGTAAGTATTTTTTGGTATATGAATGTGTCTCTGTTTGTCTGTAAGGTATGCCGAATATCAAACGAATAAGATGCTTCTGTGCAACAAATACTCGCTCCCATTCCACAGCAACCCCCCAACTACAACATTATACGACATTATGGAATATGTCAGTGCGTAGTACACGTCGATTAAATTTTGTATTGTTAAGGTCTTCTTTAATTGATTAATTACATAATACGCACTACTCAAATTATTGCAAACATATTGTAAATGGTGGCCCCATGTTAGTTTGTGATTTACTATGACCCCAAGTAATTTTATTTCTTCCTGCATGATTCGATCACTTCCAAGCTGTGGCAGAGGTCTCTGTTTGTGAAAGTAGACATAAGCAGTTTTATTAGTGTTTAAAACTAGCCTATTAGCGGCACACCACCGTTCCATACCATCAACCGCGTCCTTCATCTTATGTTTTAACTCATCCACAGTTGTAGCTGACACTATCACCGAAGTACCATCCGCGAAAATTACAGGATATCCAGAGTTCAAATATCTTGGGAGATCATTAATATGAGTGGCCCAGAACTGACCCTTGGGCGACACCAAGCGGTACTGTAGATATACTGTAAATAATGGGTGGAATGCATTAAACGTAGTAGATGCTATTGTTTCACCAAAAAATATCTGCTTCGTAGCATTTGCCATTATATAGAAGTATCTGCTTCACCTGAAAAGAACATACTACACTGTACGGCACAACAGAAGTACCCACTATTGAATTGAAGTATTTACTAGTGCTGTGAAAATCGCCAGATATCAAATCCTGCTTAACCGATTTTTCATAAAACCGGTACTGGTATGCCGAATACCTAAACTGTATTCGGACGCGCAACACTTGTCACAACAAACGTGTTATTAAACCCTATTTACACCTTCCAAATTTTACAATTACTTTACTAGAATCACCTAAGCTTCTCAAGAAGACTTTCATTTTTCGAGTGGATGACCTAGAGCCTGGTCACTCATGTTTCTACGAGATTACCATTATCATCAAGAAAATAATTTACAAGCCACTCCACATTTTCTCTGTTGAAACCGAAATATCAAATTAAAAAAAGTAACTTGATTTTAATACAAATTAGACATATATATACATATGTTACAAAACTGCACCATTTATAATAATTACTTAAATAATTTATGATACATATTATTATTGGACCTCTTTTCTTTATATATGTTTCTACGATGCCCATTCATGAAAGCTGCCACTTAAGAAACAATTAATTTGCAGTGGCCGAAGTTTCCCAAACACCAACTTCACTTAAACTGGAGTAAATACTGCACCACTAAATACTTCTAAAGCGTAGTACCTTCTTCTATGTATACATAGTAGCTATGCTTCGGAGACTAGTATATGCTTCGTTAGCGTAGTACAAACTTCAGAAATGATGTATATGTTTGAAACGTTAGCATCTACTACGTTTTATGCATACCACCCACTGAGTTAGATAGATGGATAGTTTATTCTCAGTAATTACAATTACTTAAAACGTCAAATGAGCCGATATAGTATGTAATATATACCATAAAATTACTCCTATAATGTAGAAACATAGTAAAGTAAAAACATCGTACATTGTATATACGTTGAAGGCATACGAAAACATATAGACAAAATTAAAACATGCAAATGTTAAACAGAAAGTATATTAATTCTAAATATACAATTTTACAACATTTTTTTAGTACCGAATAAAATATAGTTTTGCTGTGACATATAGCAATAGAAAATGTAAAAAGAAGAAAGAAGATAGAATTCATCCCATTTTACAGTACCCAATATTTGAATAAATATAACAAGTATTCTCCAATATCTGAACTCTTGCTTATACAAGATGTTAGGTAAACATGCGGCAAAAATTCAAGGGGTTATTCCTTGGACTATTCTAAGAATATGTTGTCCTATGATGATTTTTGAAAAATCCCTTTGTTTCGAAGAGACAGGGTGAACAAAATTTGCGACAACCATATTCGATATTCTTTGAAATTATTAATGTAAATAAAAATATGGTGTACGCCAATGAATTTATCAAGTACAAAAAATTGTTTACAATGCGTTGTTATTTTTTCGATCTCGATCACATGAAACGGCTGTTTTATCTAGTAGTGGATTTCATTTGAATACGTCTCATGGGTCGCATTCGTTTAGATTGAGTGACGTTTGGCTGTTTGACGTGTCTTTAATAGTTAGCGAAATCCTCTATCATGATGTATACGAACGCCGATATGACTGATATGCATTCCATGTATGGTCTTGCTGATTGCAACTCATTAGAAGCTAGACGATTGTACATTGAACGATTTCCTGCCCGTAATGTCCCCGACCGAAAAATCTTCGAAATCGACTTAATCGACGTCTTCGTGAAACAGAATCAATGAAACGAAGTGGAGAGCCAGGAAAGTCAATGACTGCGAGAACGGTACAATTGGAACAGAATGTGCTAGAGATGAGGAAAGATCCTGGTAGTTCTACCCGAAAAATTGCAAATACTTTGAATGTAAGTCATTGGACAGTTTGGAAAATTCTTCAGAACAATTTGTTGTATTCATACCACATTCAACATCTTCAGGCACTACTACCTGCTGATTTTCCTCCGCGTATTGCATTATGTCAATGGATATTGCAAACATTAGTTCGCATCCTTCTATTCCTGGCAGATTCTTTTTACCGATGAAGCCAGTTTCACAAAAATGTAATAAAGAATTTTCATAATAACTATGTGTGGGCAGATGAAAATTCGATGAAATTTGATTGAAGATCGTTTTCAACATCAGTTCTCGTTGAATGTTTGGGTTGCAATTGTGGGTGACTATCTAATTGGGCCGGTATTTCTACCAGGAAGACTTACTGGCGTGGTGTACCGCAACTTTTTGGAAGCAACGCTGCCTGAGTTTCTGGAGGATGTACCATACGCGACAAGAATTGCAATGTGGTTTATGCACGATGGTGCACCACCACGTTTCAGTTTGGTTGCTCGTAATTTTTTAACGGAGATCGCTGGATTGGTCGAGATCTCTGAAGTCAATAGTTTACGCTACTCCAGTGGAGAATTTGGACGATTTGCGAAATCGGATAATTGCTGGGTGTAACTCAATTAGAAACGACTCTGGTGGGTTTGAAAGAGTTCGACAATCAATGACGAGAAGATTGAATGCTTGTATCCAGGCTGGAGGAAGCCATTTCGAACATTTATTGTAGATTGAGCAACTTTACATGTACTTTTTGATAATAAAATGTTGTTACTGTCGCAAATTTTGATCGCCCTGTATCTTCGAAATAAAGGGTTTTTTTTTTTCAAAAATCATCATAGGACAAAATATTCCTAGAATAGGCCATGAAATGACTCCCTAAAAATTTCCCAAGGAATCCATATCTGTTATCTACGCCACTGTAAACGACACTTATTAACGTTTTTGTATGGGATAGGTCGAGTGTTTTAAACCAGTGAGTGGCAGAGACACATAAAGATCCTAAAAGGAAATAAATTCGCAATGTTTCGCTCTAGTAGAAACCGTTACATTTGCACTTGAGATATCTGAATTTACACGAATCTTTACACATCGCTTAAAGTGCATTCCAATAAACCACGTTATATTTGATATTTCATTTAAAAAAAATCCGAGCGTCTTTCCTCCTATACGAATTTCATAAATCGTTATAAATTTTATGCTACAACGATGCCCTTGGGCAACAACAGAAAAGAAAATTATGTAAGTGCAGCGGCGATAGGCGCAATTTGTTCTAGAAACCGCTGATACGCTTTATGGCACATACAAAAACATTCTTTCTCCTTACGCAATGCGGCTCTATCCGTTAAAGTTTTCAACAAAAATGATTTGACAGAATCCGTGTGATTCTTTGTCCGTCCGGTTCGATACGGTAACAAAAGAAATCACCCAGTCATCTTCTTTCTGTTCTTGGTTAAATTCCTCTTCAATGGTGCAAAGTAAACATGTTTATCTGAAACCGAATGCCCACTTGAGCATAAAGGATAATATTTATTTTTTCCTCGTCCCAATGGAAGGAATGAGAAGTCGATTGATAAATGCATAAGTGTAAGGTACTTCAGTTCTATACGGATCCTAACCACCTTCATTTAATTTTATTTTTATGATTGGAAGGTAACATATGTGAGAAAAGAATTTACAAACACTCCTGCCTCTTACAACTACAAAAATTCTGACAGAGAATCTATCAGCTTATATACGTATCATATTTCAAAGATAAAAATGATTATATTATTTTAATGAGCTTAAAGCATTTAAATATAAATTTCATATATTTCACATACCACGTTTAACTACCTCAATAATATGCATATATAATTAATTACATACATTATATTATTTTGCATAAGTAATTCAAGAACAAAAGCATGAATTTCTAGTTCCACATCGACGACCTCGAGCGTATGCTTCAACTATTGCAATCATCCTTCAAAGGAGGGCGCTATTACGCCTATATAATAAATATAAATAATGCCAGGCGTATTCCGTATTACTACGATACCAATTACGTCATAAGCTCGGGTTGAACTTCTTGCTCTCTGTACAATAGAAATTATTCCAAAACGTAAAGGTATTAATTATTCGAGTGGAACCAACAACCTTGCGCAGCATTGACATACCGAACAATTCTTTTTAAGTATTTACGGCGCGGATGGCGTGTATCCTCATTAGATTCGATTTAACCGTACACAAAAAAGCATTACAAGCGTTAAATAACTTGGTCTTGCAGATAAAAAAAAATGATCAACAGGATCTGATCTACCCAAACCTTAGGATTTTGCGTATTAAGTTATATTAAATAACGTGCCGAACAAATTGCAACACCTCGAAGGAGGTCAATCACAAAGCTGAAATCTTAACAAAAAAAGCCTGACCTCATATCGTCCACATTTGTCAGAACTTCATACACGAAGAGGAAGTAAAAATTCTCACCTGGCCTGCTTGCTCCCCGGATTTAAATCCAATCGAGCGTGTGTGGTATATGATGGGTCGCTACATAAGGCGTTTACCACAAGCAGCAAACACTTCGCAGGAACTTCGTCGTCATCTACAGCAAGCCTGCGATGAGATCCCACAAGATTCCGTTGCTCATCTCATTCAGAGCATGCTTCGCAGAGTTACACAGTAAATAAACAATCGTGGGAATATGACATTTACATTTTTGCTGATTGTTAGTATTTTTTTTGTCCGATTGTTATGATTTACTACTGAAGTAAATAAAAATAACTGACAAAAATTTCAGCTTTGTGACTCCTCTTTAAATGTTTGTAGCTGGCCCTGAATGAATTAATGTCAAATTCATTGACGAACCATAAGTGTTTATGTATCATCGTAATTACACTTTTGTACAACGCAATATTAATAGAAATGACTATTCGAACAGCGACATTCTTGTATGGTTATTCAAGGAATAATACATGAATTTGACATTAACCCCATTCAGAGCCAGCTATAAACTTTTAAAGATAGGGCTAGTTAGCCTGTTTAACAAAGAGTCGCTCATATCTCAAAATCTATTAAAGATAGGTATAGGAAATGCTGATATAAAGTGATAGGGGATGATATTTAGAAATAACACGGTTCTAACGAGAAAACAGTTATCGACCGTATTAGATATTCTTTCGAATTGGAAAGACTTAATTCGGAATTGAATTTAGGAAGTACAAATAATGTTCAAGCCCGTGGAAGGCATGTATCTACTTTTTTTATGAAAAAAAAAATAGTTTTCAATTTTAAATAGGATTTTCTCCAAAAAGCTAAAAACATTTTTGGGATTCCTGTCTTAAGACAAATTCGCGAACTTTTGTTTAAAATGCCTCTTTTATTCATCTAATCGGTTTTTTCTTTCAGAATAATTCCTAAGAACGTTGAACGACGTTTCTTGTTCCAAACAAGAAAAATAAACGCAATTTTAAACTTTCTTCAACTATGAAAATATTGCAGTATTACTAAAAAAATACAATTTTAGTCAAAAATCCATCTTTTATATAGCGGGCCCGTTTGTGATACACAGTTTGCTTTATTTCTTAAAGTCAAAATAATTTGGTATTTTTAGTTATGAGACTTACTTTAAAAAAGCCAAAATATATTATGGCGACATCTATCGGATAGAACAGCAAACAAAACCCGTTCCAGCAAACCTTTATTGCCAATAAGTTGATGTATCAGTACATAGAATAGACATACGAATTTATCAATCTATAAACTAGTTTATGAATGCATAAGAAGCATTGTGATCGAACAAAGCTCTTTATTTTGTTCAATGTATGTGTGTATCTTAATGAACTTTGATTGCATTTATTTTGAATGATATAATCATAATTATTTCTCATTTATTACATTTTTAAAGATAATGCACGAAATAACGGTCATAAAATTGAAAAATCTGAAATACTGGCTACAATTTGCAAACATATTCGTATTTATACTTCATGAAATTCCATCAGTGAAATATGTACATTGTTTTCTCGTTACGTCGTTCAGGCAAGCGGTACTCCAACTCACGAACGACGAGCTCGCGACAGTCACGAAGTTAACATTTGATGTTAATATGATATTTCGTGTTCGAATCTGCTGGATAAGTCAAGCTTTTGTATTGGACGGATTGCTAGAATGCAAAATCATGGCAAGCGAACATCGGGAAAGGTGTTGGGATATCCCAAGCTGCTGTTTTACTAAAGGCAAAACACGTCGATATTTTGACATTTGCAGTATGGATTTACTCTTAATATGTAGGGTAAAGTTGGAAGGTCAATGCTGCAATGTCTCCGTTAAATAATATACCTAAATGTGTCATCAAACCTGTGATGATCATAAATTAAATTGTATAGTTTCTTTTTCCGTTTTAAATGCAGACAATTTATTTAAAAGACAATTATCGGAGCTAAGTCGAACGTTTATACAGCGCTATAATGTGCATGCAAACTTTTACTTAAAACGCCTTACCGAAAATAAATGTCACAAAACGAAAGGGTATCCTTCTCGCTATTTATAGCTTCGTTATGTCTCAGTCAACATTGAATAATTTAAATAACTGACAGGCTGTCTTACAGTAGAACCAATTCGACGCATATTGCTTTAAAAACTAACATATCGGACAAATTAATTTTTTATGCATGAAATTTCTGTTCGACAACTTAGGAACAGTTGATCTTTTGATTTAACAAGCTCTCACTCTTTTAACATAGAAGAACGAAATGGATAGTGGAATATTAAAACTTTTTGATTGTTGCGCTGATAAGAAGGTTTCTTTTATTCAAGGCAATTCACTTCACATTGAATAAATGGTATTTTTCGACGAAGTGCATAAATATCTTTCTCAACAAAGAAATATTTTTAATATTATTACAATAAGAAATCTTTTCTATTATTCGTTGATAATTAAATTTGTTGTCGTCTTTCAAGTACCTTTCTGACAAGTTTAAGTTTTTCTTTGGTGAGTTTCCCCCTAGTGTTCTACAAATATAGGAAAAAAATTAAATCGTAGTTGTTTTATTTCATGGGTTTTGTTGACAATTTCTTCTTTTAAATGCTAGAAAGAGGATGATCATTTCCACAAAGCTGGAAGTTGTCCTTCAGTCTTCTTTTTTGATGATCCCTGAATAAAAATCTTTCCATGACTTTGTCTGATTGTATTATTTCAGAGTAACCCGTATTTTTCTTTGACCCAACTCCTTATCTGCTCTCGTCTTTTATTTTGAACACTCATAAAACACGTTCTGGGCCTATATAGTACGATAATACTTTTCCTGATAACTCATCAACTTTTTCGTTTCTTCAATTGCCGAATGTCGAGACATCCTCGTTACGTAACTATATTGCTTCTGGTCCCTTTTTATTGTTATTATCTGCAATAAGTCATAAGACATCCATGGGAAGACTTGGTCTAATAAT
This sequence comes from Protaetia brevitarsis, assembly GCA_004143645.1. Lineage (NCBI taxonomy): Eukaryota > Metazoa > Arthropoda > Insecta > Coleoptera > Scarabaeidae > Protaetia > Protaetia brevitarsis. The sequence goes on along the minus strand of RXPK01000187.1, from coordinate 47,594 downwards.
GATCCTGTAAACAACTGTGTATCATAGAGCAGATTCAGACATTCTTTAGATGTCTTAAAGAAATATACCCATATTTTAAAATATGGGTTTTTCACCTTTTTCCTTGTTTACTTCAGAATACTTAAGCTTCAGCGCAGCTTAAATAAAATATAATAAAAAAAATTATTCCCGAATCCACATTATTTTTATTAGAAATACCACAAAATTGGATTCTTCTTTGTATATACAGAATAATGGTGATAATATACTGCAACTTAAATCTATTGTGCTTGCTATTCTTGTTGCATTAACAACTGACTGCCCAATCCTATTCCTTTTAAAAACCAGAAAAAGTAAGAAGGCGGTAGGCAAAGTTGATATTCCTCTTCGATTTTATTTGCTCCCAGTTGTAGTGTCCTGGAGTTGTAGCTCGCTGCGTAATTTGAGAGGTTATGAAGTTTCATCCCTTCCTTCACAAAAACTGCATTCTGCTTCCTCTGATATTTCAAGCCTATCCAGATGTCTATTCACTTTACAATGATCGCAGACAGTAAGCTGATATAATTTTTACTTAGGTTAACGCATTCTATTGATCTCTTTTGGTTATAGATTTCCAAAATTTTAGCTAGAGTTTGGACTATAGAAATGGTATTTCAACCTGTTTAGCGAGATTATGTTATTTCATTTTTTTTTCGCGTTGTATGTACCTTGTTCATGTTTCCTTGTTCATTCAGTTTTCTTTGATATCTGCTTAACAGACATTATAAACTGATTTGAGACTCGGATACTCGGATATGTGCCCAAGCTAATTTTAAGCCTATGTATTCCTAATTCAAATCAATAAGGAATAAAACAAATGACAACAGAAAAACTCACTGTAAGAACGTAATATATTTGTGGTAATATTTTAGTTACCACCGATTTATTGAAACAATTCCCCCAAGTAATACATTTTCGGCTATAAAATAAATATGTTGTAATAAAAAAAATACATTATTAATTCACAAAGAGTGTAATGCCAAGTGAGCAAATTGATAATATTTTGTCGTCGTCGTAAAAAAATTCTATTTTTTGATATAATAGTATGGGAATATCGGTAGAAACAAATTCTTAGCGTTAGCTAAAAAATCAGAGCAGTATTTCTACCTAATCGTCGGATGAGTTAGAAAATACAATCCTTCCGTACAAATGACTCTTTCACATCTGTGGAATATCATAATTTACAAACCAAGTACGAGTCCCTGAAAACACATTTCGCAAATGAGTACAGTTTTCTCAGTTTGGCCACGAATATTTTTTGTATAATTAGCAAATTCTTTTGGTAATGACACTGTTAATTATTACACTATGATTTATTAGGATTATAACTAACAGCTTCTTGCGGGTTTCGCCGTGTGTCAAAACTTTCGCTCGACGTTTCGCTGTTCATACTGACAGCTTCTTCAGGATAACTATAGTTACACCGGCCGTGAAAGCCTACGCAGTTTATTAGGATTAATTTTAACTTAAAGATACTTATTAACAATTTTGTAAGTTTTATTTTCGTATTTTCGGAGTGAATTGGTATTTTTTTTCTCTCGTGTTTGTTTTAGTTTTGACAATTTATGTTTACTTTTCTTTACTTTACTTTACGTACTATCAAATATGCGTGTTAGTAAGTAAGTAAGTAAGTTTTATTTAGATCTTTCTAATGATCAGGAATTTTATTATATATTTTGATAGCAAGAACCTGTGGGGACTACTGATATAAGGTTAATCTAGACCTAGGTATGGCCATGTCATTTCTATGTGTGGTGTTATAATCATGTTTATCTTTATTAAGTTGGAACTTACTGGAGAGCAAGCTCAAGAATAAGAATACAAGGAAGAGTTAGTAATTTATAACAGATATAAACTGGTCTGCAACACTCAGTAGCTTTTAGGCCGATTATGCAACGGATAATATGTTTCTGGCTGACAAAAATATCTTTAGCCATAATTGAATTTCCCCAAAATATAATCCCGTAAGAAAGTCTTCTAAAAACATAAGCGTAATACACACCAATCATCTGCTGACACGTTAAAATTGGCTTTAAATTTCTAAAAACCCTCCAATTGAGAGACCGATCTACTCACTCTCCCAAAAATTTAGCATAGTCCGTATTGGTCAGCTGTCTGCCACTCAGTGACAAGTCTAAGTAAAATCCTAGCGCATGCTGAAGCTGATAGGGATGAAAACGTAAATATCTGCTCTTATCTTCATTGACAAGAATCCCATTCATTGAAACCATGTAGATGCATTACTCAATAAATTATTACAAGTGTCCGTTAAGATCTGATCATCTTTACCTATCACTACTAACGCAATGTCATCTCCATATAAAGTGATTGTAACTTTGTTCAATTTCAAAGGAAAATCGTCAATAAAAAATTAAAAAAGTATAGGACTTAAAATTGATCCTTGTGGAACTCCAACATTCATAGGCAAAACTTCAGAAGCAAAATATTACAATGTCACAAGAATTATAAATGCATGTACATACAACTGGTTCCTTCAGTAAGTAGCAATTCCACTTTACGCATTAGTGTATGAATTGTTACTTTACGGACGCTTTTGCGGGCAAGTTACTTATTATGCAATATGAGTACAAAAAATTATTAATCAATTGAGGTGCCTAGGTGTGAGCGTAACATATTCATAGTATAGGCATGGTAAAAGGTTTCTATTTCTTGCAAATAAACCAGTTGACCGATGAAATATGTAAAAATATACACATACACTTATTATATATCAATATTTTTTCAAAAATACACAATTGTTATTAATTCGCGTTACCGTGTCATATATATATGCCATAAGTATATAATAATAAAATGGCACTTTGTTATTAGACATGGGAAAAAAGATTTGAAAGTTAATTCAACCGTAGGATAGGGAAATGCTGCTTAGGTGTATAAGTGTCAAGGACATGTTGACATTTGCGCTCGACTCATTGCAACTGCATAGAAATAACAATGAAGAATAGATAATAATAATGTATCGTTTGTTTTATAAAGCCTCTAATAACGAAAGCACTTGGATTAGAATATTCGTTACAACTTGCTGTGGAAAATGTAGAATTCAAAAAGAAAATAATTTTGTATTGATCAATAGGCAATAACACAGATACATTGACATTGTTTACTGAAACGAGCAAGACATTTAAATTAATTTCGTGTTACATAAATTGTTGCATGTCTCACATCAAAGAATGGAGGTTAAGTTCAATATCACTGCGATTAGTATGCTAGAGTTTAAATTAAATTGCTTAAATCGACCCCAAAATAGTTTAAATGTAATTATTACTAATCTGGCGTCAATACAAACAAAATGCAACTTCATTTAAAGTATTTAAAAGACCAGTTAGGACATTTCTCTGGAAATTAACTGCCGTCCAAGGTCTTTAACTTCGTACGATTGCTTACTATTTTAATTCCAAACTGTTGCTACTTGCTCTGAGACCTCCTTGAACTTTTAATTTACTTTTCTGTAATGACAATGGCCGATTAAGTATTTCGTTCATGCGACAAAGTAAAAGACTTGAAGGTGACATGGGTTTGTGATATTGAAAGGAGAATATTAGACATATCATTTCACTTTTAAACAGGTATTGCTTAATATGTAACGGTTTTTGCTTCTGTATTAGGTTTATTTCATTCAACATTTATTAGTAGTTGTAGAGTAACTTTCAATTTTTATACGCAATTTTGATATTCCTTGGACGTGGAGAACTTATCCGTTAACAGACCGTAACTTATTGTAACGCGAAGTAGGTGTAATTTGCACAATAAACAAAAACGTAAACATAAAGTGGAGCAATACGTATTTACATAAACTGGTTTTTGTTTTTTTTGTTTTTTCTCCAATGGTAACAATAAAACTTCAAATTTCGATAATTTATACACGTAAAGGACATGTGTTAATCTAACAAAAAAGGCGGCATTTAACTACGAAATTTGGGTGAAATACAGTCAAACAAAAACCATTGTTAAAGTAACAAAATGCGAATGTTAAAATAATTGTGTAGATTTGATAATATTTTTAGCATTGATTTAACAATCAAGATAATTTTATTTTGAACATTCAGTATTGTTAGGGCAAATAAGTGTTCGAGTAAAATAAACAACTATTTCATGTTGAATTAACCAAAAGAATTCATTAAAATAAAAAGCAGAAGTTGCTAGGTTAAATACACATTTTAAATTAAATTGAATAAATGTTATCTGTTATGTCAAAATAACAATTTTTGCTGTGTTAAACAAGAAAATTATGTTGAGCCAAAACAGAATTGCTTTTTATTTAATAATATTTTATTGTGGCAGCAAGCTATCAGGTATTTTTTGATTCGCTTTACAAGGGAAAATGTTCAAGTATCTTGGTGTTGTACATTTATCATCTCATTCACAACATAAAGTGTAAAAATATCTGTAAGGAGGGATACATTTAAAACCCTCAAAAAATAGCAGTTTTACTGACATCGCAACTCCTATTGAATGTTTGACTGGTAAATGCACTAGATTAATATTTTATAACTCTGACTGTTGTGCTTTATGACCTTTATATGTCATTACTTGTGTAAAATGAAAGGAACGCCATCTTCACTGCGATTTCTGAAATACATACCTACCTATATTTGCTACTATGTGGAAGAAAACTGTTATACACGTGAACCCATTTGCTTTGTTAAATTAATAAAACGATATGGTTGCCTTCATTGTACGGTATTCTTGCGAGATTAACTAAAATTTTGGTTAACGCAACAAACATTACGGAACATCTAATATAGTTATATCAATAGAACGAATTTTGTTAAAATAATTAAAAATGTTTTTCGGAATATACTACTGTGAAGTATTCTAACAATTTCGATGTAGCTAAAATAACAAAATATTTTTAGTTCGTTCAAATAAAATATATTGTTGGTGATACCCCTAACAAACAACTGTTGAACCAACAAAATATTGCCAACATTTTTTTCAGTTATTTTAACCTCATATTTTGTTCAATTTGATTAAAAATGTTGTTAATGCAACAATACTTTTCCAACAAAAGGGTGTTGGTTGACGGAATGCATTTTCTTCTCTCGGCGTACAATTACAAGCACAAAAATACCAAATCACCTTGCACTTAACGATACAACAAAGGAAAATATGATAAACTGGAATACGTATCTAAAATATATACCATGACGACACCAAATTCGTTGTAAATAAAAAAAATAGGAAATCTAAAATATTTAGAAGAAAGTCTTGAGACAGGGAGATATTCTAAAATGTATTACTGTTTAATTTATTTATTGATGCAATTTTTAAAGAATCTAGGCCAAAGTAAATGAATAAATAAACTTAAATTGTGTATTAAAATTTCATCTTTTTTCTTATTGATGAATATCAAGGAAACCTAAAATCTTTTTATAACTTATGTTATTGCTCTTCACGTTTCACCATGGATTTTTGAAAATGTTTAACCTAAATATCTTCTCAATAGGAAATAAGAATTCCGCCAAAACCACAAAATCAGAATATACAGGCTATTTCATGTAACTGGTTCATTAAAAGTTTATGATCTATTATTTACTTATATATCAGATCTTGGCACAATTGTCTGTTCGACTGGAACTATAAATGTGAAATACTTTAACCAAAATATCACTTCCGGTTGACCGGAAATAGACGTCAGCTTTGTTATTTTAAAGAGAATGATTATTTTTTTTACATTTTTGGATTCTACCACCATAAATACGTCAGTCTTCATAAACTATTCCTATGGCTGCATGTTGTCGTTTTTTGAGTTATTTAAGTTTTTTTTTAAAGTAATAATCATTGCATCATTTAGAAATTAATATCTCGGTTAACACTGCAAGTAGAAACTCCAATTTTTTTTATATTATAAATGTAGATATAACTCTAAGGAACAGTGCGTACACTTTAGGGCTGTTCAAACATGCAGTTCGCGAAAGGCTCGTGATCACATGAACCAATCAGGGAACAGATTGGAGTTCTCGCGAACTGGAATGCGTTGTCTAATTGGATCACATGATTGTAAACCGTTCGCGAACTGCATGTTCGAACAAACTTTTTACTTCCTAACCTACAGGGCATTCAAAACTGAGAAACAAAAGTGACATACTTTTGAATGCAGAAAAGTCATTTGTTTTGAATAGCACACCCTGCATTTTAATTCGAAATTAGGAAGTAAATATTATCCCCTATCATTTTACATCAGCATTCCCTATACCTATCGTTAATAGATTTTGGGATATGAGCGACTTTTTGTTAAACAGACTAATTAGGCCTATCTTGAAATGTTTGTAGGTGGCTCTGAATGGGATTAGTGTCAAATTCATTGACTAACCATAAGTGTTTGTGTATGTCATCGTAATTACACTTTTGTACAACGCAATATGAATAGAAACGGCTATTCCACAGCAACGTTCTCTAATGGTTACTCAAAGAATTACACATAAATTGTATATTCTAGCAGGAGATAGCTACTATCAGAAACTAGCCCTAGAATAACTTTTTAAATATTGGTTAGGAAAAAAGAGGAATTCCAATACCTAAACGATTTAACCTATTAAAATAAAATTAATAAAGTCTGAATATAAGATTACAAACACTTCCAAGGGAACGCTAGCAACCCGAAAAAACCTTGATTTCAATGAAATTTTAGAGACTGCAAGTATATTATGGTACAAGAACACATTTTTTTTAGCGACTTAATCCCTCGATTTCCGGGTACAGACCTCCAAATGTTTGCACGTGTTTTAGATAATTTGAAGTATTATACATTGTCAAAGGTGATACAATTCATAATATGATTACTTATAAAAATAACGGAGCAGCCCTGCACATTTCCATTAATTTTAAAAGTTAGGTACAATTGCGGTAATTAACATAACCTGATACAATAATACATGTTCGGAAAACAAACATTCCATGTTTATTTTCTTTTTTTCTTGGTTTTTAGGTCTTCAATATTAAAAACATGAATGAATACGACGTTTCGCTTTATTGAAAAGCTTTTTCAAGTATATAAATAAATGTAAAAATTGTAAATTATAAATAAAATGTTTTGTTTAATAAATGACAAATTGTTTTGTTTACTATAATTTTGAATATATTATTATGTTTTATTTAAAGATTGCATTTTTGGATTCTACCACCATAAATACGTCAGTCTTCATAAACTATTCCTATGGCTGCATGTTGTCGTTTTTTGAGTTATTTAAGTTTTTTTTTAAAGTAATAATCATTGCATCATTTAGAAATTAATATCTCGGTTAACACTGCAAGTAGAAACTCCAATTTTTTTTATATTATAAATGTAGATATAACTCTAAGGAACAGTGCGTACACTTTAGGGCTGTTCAAACATGCAGTTCGCGAAAGGCTCGTGATCACATGAACCAATCAGGGAACAGATTGGAGTTCTCGCGAACTGGAATGCGTTGTGTAATTGGATCACATGATTGTAAACCGTTCGCGAACTGCATGTTCGAACAAACTTTTTACTTCCTAACCTACAGGGCATTCAAAACTGAGAAACAAAAGTGACATACTTTTGAATGCAGAAAAGTCATTTGTTTTGAATAGCACACCCTGCATTTTAATTCGAAATTAGGAAGTAAATATTATCCCCTATCATTTTACATCAGCATTCCCTATACCTATCGTTAATAGATTTTGGGATATGAGCGACTTTTTGTTAAACAGACTAATTAGGCCTATCTTGAAATGTTTGTAGGTGGCTCTGAATGGGATTAGTGTCAAATTCATTGACTAACCATAAGTGTTTGTGTATGTCATCGTAATTACACTTTTGTACAACGCAATATGAATAGAAACGGCTATTCCAACAGCAACGTTCTCTAATGGTTACTCAAAGAATTACACATAAATTGTATATTCTAGCAGGAGATAGCTACTATCAGAAACTAGCCCTAGAATAACTTTTTAAATATTGGTTAGGAAAAAAGAGGAATTCCAATACCTAAACGATTTAAACCTATTAAAATTAAAATTAATAAATCTGAATATAAGATTACAAACACTTCCAAGGGAACGCTAGCAACCCGAAAAAACCTTGATTTCAATGAAATTTTAGAGACTCCAAGTATATTATGGTACAAGAACACATTTTTTTTAGCGACTTAATCCCTCGATTTCCGGGTACAGACTCCTCCAAAATGTTGCACGTGTTTTAGATAATTTGAGGTATTATACATTGTCAAAGGTGATACAATTCATAATATGATTACTTATAAAAATAACGGAGCAGCCCTGCACATTTCCATTAATTTTAAAAGTTAGGTACAATTGCGGTAATTAACATAACCTGATACAATAATACATGTTCGGAAAACAAACATTCCATGTTTATTTTCTTTTTTTCTTGGTTTTTAGGTCTTCAATATTAAAAACATGAATGAATACGACGTTTCGCTTTATTGAAAAGCTTTTTCAAGTATATAAATAAATGTAAAAATTGTAAATTATAAATAAAATGTTTTTGTTTAATAAATGACAAATTGTTTTGTTTACTATAATTTTGAATATATTATTATGTTTTATTTAAAGATTGCATTTTAAAATAGGCTGTTTTGATTATTTGTTTTTGAATTTTGTAATTAAATAGTTCTTTAAAAATATTGTATTTAGCTATAATATTAAATTATATAATTTTGTGAAATATTGTATATCGGTTTTATCATTGACTGCATTTTTATGTTTATAGATTTGAATTATTTCAAGTATATTACGTGTTTTTAAATTTTGTTCATTGTTTAAAATTGTTACGTTGTTGAAATCAAAGGTATGATTTTGAGTTATTTCATGTTTTTTTTAAAGCTCTAAGATTTTTATTATATTTATGTCCTTTTATTCTATTTTCCAAATATTGCATGGTTTCACCTATATATTAATTATTAAAAACAATACTCATGTTGTGAGGAATAATTCAATTAGCTTTTCGTTGTGGTGCACCACAACTTTTTGAAAATTACTAAATTATACAACCAGAACTTCACATTCTTCAAAATTATTATTTAATTATTTAAGAAATAAACATAATAGAAAATTATTATTAAAGTTTTGTATGTAAAATTTCTCTTTAAATCATGTGACATTTTCTAAGTTATTGTAATCAATTAATTAATTTTATCAATTTTGAAGTTTCAGTTGTATAATTTGTGTTTTTAAAAAAGTTCTGGTGCATCACAACGAAACGTGAATTAAATCATTCCTCACAACTTGAGTATTGTTTTTAATAATTAATCCGCTAATACGCGAACATACACTTTCAATTCTTGGAGCAACCCACGGATAAGAAACAGACAGTTCAATATTGCTTGCTATACAGAACAACCCACATTACCAACAGTATACAAGGAACAAGACTCCTTATCTTTCGCAAAACAAAACTTCATATGCTATTTAAACGATCTTTCACCACGATAATTTCAGGAGGTCGAACAATCTTCGCGAACAAAATTTATTGTGCGTTAACAATTGCAGCGTAATAATATTATTTCTCTAGTGTAAATCTACGTCAAAGTTCATATGAATCACTGCAAAATCAAACATATCAAGATGCTGTACCTGCTGTTGTTTTTTGTTATGTATAAAATATTCATAGTTTTTCGTATGTCACGAATTTCTGAAGTTCGAGAATACAATATCTGCTCCAAGAATCAATCAACATTGTTGGGTTCCATTCTTGTGAATAAAACAGCTGATTAATTTTGCATTATTTACAGTGAACTTAGCAGACGTCGAAAAATATATACAGATTTAACAGTCCATGATAGTCAGGGTATCATATGTCAGCTCCATTCGGCAAGAGAAAAGTAGGGATACGTTGGTGACACCTTGTGATACAGCGCTTCACTCGATAGCGCACAGTTGCATTTCGTTGGCGAAATAGGCTAATTCATGCTATCTCCCTTCCCGAATAGTTTCGACTTGCGATGCCTCGACTATAGGTCGACTGTTTGATCTGTATACACATTTACGGGTCTAAATAGTGCTTGTGTCACTCGAGCTCCAAAGTTACTGCTTGTCAGGCACCCCCGCAGAGCCAAGTGTCCCTCCTAATCATCATTACGGCCCCGAAAGAAATAACAGTTATCGTAACTGACTGGATTTGATTATACCGCGAATCTGGTTACATTCTTTGTTTAAAAGGGTGGGTTGTGATAAACACACACTGGGCTGCGTCCAACTGCGACCACGCAAATTATTCATCAGTAAAAAAGCTCTTGTGCAGATTACGATTATGCGCGTGGGAATATTTCATTTAATGATTTACTTGCGCACAAGTTAAATCACGTAAACAACCAGTTTAAATGACGCCAGTAACTATGTCAACTGCGTATACTAATGACGCGTCTGGGAACGCACATGCGCAGACCGGTATATGCAATGTTAATTAACTAACTTTGAGATTCCATCTTTTACAACCGGAAATGTACAGTAAGTAGCAATTGAAAATGTATTCCGTCAACAAATGGGTCTTAACGTAGACATGCCTAAGTAAGGTTTTGATATCAGTAACGATTGAAACACCGCCAGAATTTTTTATTTCAAAATCAGCTTTGGCGGCAGAAATAACAGGAGTTGAAGAAAAACTTATCAGAAGTTTGGTGTAATACATGTATTTAATTCAGGATATAAAATATATGGAATCCGACAAATACTGTTTAGAAACAGCAGATGTATTCCATATGTGTGGTATTACATGTCCACATGGATGCATAAAATATTAATACACGAAGCTACTGTTACTAAGCATATCATCTTACCAATTGGAGAATTGTCCGAACAGGCTCAAGAAACAAAGGACAAAGGCAGTCGTCGATTTAGAGGACATCATACCAGAAAATGGACCAAAATTAAAAATAAAGAATATTTGTTTAAGAAGCTATTACCAAGTTCCGCTCCATATTTTAGTTCTTTTAAAAACAACGAAAAAGTAAAACTAATGTTGTACGCTTACTATAAACGGTGCTGAGAAAACATCTTGAAAAAAGCTAGAAGAACAAGACCACGACGAAGATGAATCTGATGTAGAGGAAGTTTAGCCATATGTTGCTTGATTAATTTTTACTTTTTCATGTTTTTTTTTTAATAAAATTGCAATACATAAAACCAGAAATCATATTTAGTTATATAAAATAACGTTCTTGGTAAAAAAAAAAAAAACAATAAAATTTCATCACAACAATCTCTTTTTGAATAAAGTAGTTACTTTATACAATTTAACACTATACAATGCGAGTCTAACTATAAAGTACGATACGTAAAAATTACATAATGCGATTTATCGTAAATTATCTTTACTCTTAACGCAGCTCTCGCTTAAAGGGTGCAGTGTACGATGTACGTAAAAATTACCCTTAAAATCGAATTATATAGATTTTGTCACAACGCTACCACTGACCACTGGGCGACGTAAAGGCTTCACAGTTATTTATTTTACCGATACCTATACAACAGAGGGATAAAAATCATCCACTCTTAACCGGTAGCAATACGCATACGTCCATAGCGGTGCTTATTTACACGTTAATAACCGGTAGTTTAGAACTGTCCATATAAAGTTAATCTGGATTTAAGACCAATTAATTCAGCCTTAAATATGGTGTTACGATCGATATATGTCATGAAATACCTATCAATTATGCGAATGCGTTCACTTCAATAGCCAAGCAACGTTGATATGAGCTTTAAGGAAATTCAATTAAAATTCAGTAATTTTAAGGAAAAATCAAGAAGTGATTGTAAATGATATTCAAATTTTACTTTTAACTGTAAATATATAAGAGTTTGAACAACAAAATTCTAATTTAACTCATTATAAAAGTTGATTTTTTTGGCATTATTACTCGAAAATTATTTGTAACTACATAGCAATATCGCATCTGTTTATATCTCGTAAATCGAAATTTTAGAATATCAAAAGGTGGTAAATAAGACGTAGTTACACTCATGTCCGAAACACTTGACGCAAATAGCAATGATTTTAAAAAATGGATGGTTACTTTTTTTTTCAAAATTTGATTACTAGTTTCGAACAAATAAGCTAATGTAGTGAGATGTAATTCAATGTTTTGTATGTGTATATGTCAACGGTGGGCAAATGCGGCTCTTCATTGAGTCGAGTGGGGCTCCCACTAAAATTTAGTTTTGCGTTTTTTTTACCCTGAACCGTGGTATTAATATGTAAGGTATGCTCGATAAAATTGCGCATCTTTGACATAACCCGTTATCAACCCATTCACAAAATTTAAATGTTGACTTTTATCGTGTTTAGAAGTCGCCACTACGCGTCATCACCTGCGCGTGAGCATGCTTATGTATCAATTAATACCACGCCCTGAATCGAATTAGTTAGTCCGCATCAGGGAGGGCGCACTAAATACGATTTGTTTATATCAGCGTGACGTCACGATTTGTTGTGGGGTACAATCCACCAGGCGGCGCCGAATGCTGGAATAAATCATGTGTTACCGCCATTGTTGTTTTTGTGTCATTTTGGTTCTGATAACGTATTGAGTGTTATCAAATCAAAAATTTTTGCGGCTTGAAAAGTTGTTTTACGAAGCCTTCTTTCTGCACCAAGTAAGTTAAAAAGTGAAAATTGTTGTGATAAAAGTGATTTACTGTACGATTGTTGCTTTAGACATGAGAGGCCGTTCCTGTGGAGTAATGGGTTGCACTAACCGAACATCTTCTAGACATCAGTTTCCTAATCCAGAAAAGGATACGGAACGCTTCAATAAATGAATCGAGCCTTCTGGTAATGAGAAATTGCGAAGTGTGGATCTGCACATAATTTATCAAAATTATCGTATCTATCATATTCATTTTGCTCAAGAAGACATATCGTCTAAGATGTTTTTATGGAAAACAGCTATTCCATCATTATTCCTACCAAGATTGCCACTGACAACAGGTAATTTATTTCTTCTGTTCCGTATGTAGTACGTCGATAAAAGTCAGATATCCGACATGTCGACTTGGATTTTGCTTTTTTCGCGACGTCTCAATTTCTGGTACTTATTTTCTAATCATATGTGGTTATGTAAAAGAATATACTTTACTTTATAATTTATACAAATATACATATATAAGTTAAGATACTTTCTGTAAATGTTTCGATGAAAATATATGTGTAATTATAGAATGTGTGGTCGTTTTATTCATATTATAACAATAAAATGTATTAAAGGAGGGCTGTGTTACCACTTTTGCGCAATTTTCAACATATGAATTTCCATATGTTGAAAATTGCGCAAAAATGGTAACACAGTCTTCCTTTAATACTCTGAGGTAAATTTAAATAATTTTCAAGTAACCGCGCTAAATGTCCGTTAAGCGGGGGTACATATCGCTAGATGGCGCGAGTAGCACAGTTACACGAATTTCTTAATAGTGACCCATCTATACCAACTACCTTATCTATGGTCCGCATATTGAAGGGGGTAGTAGCGATAGTTGGAATTTGGAATTCAGCGCTCTTATTATAGTACGTATTGCTATGGTTTGGCACCCCGGGTTTCGGAAATTTAAATGTGTATTTTTATTTATTCCTAATCAGCCTTGTCAAAACAATGTTAGAGTTTCCACTGTTCTTATTGTTGTAAATTTTGTTAAGAATTTTGATTTAATTGTTTGCATAATTCTTTTTGGACAATTGTGTATATTTAATTTCATTTATTTGTACATTTTGCGTACTCCTGTATTGTATAGTTTATTTGCTAGTTTTTTCTTAGCGTTGCGCTGTGCGTTGAACGCACGAGTTTGTAAATTTCATATTTATGCCATGTTACCTTGAGGCCCAGAGGAGTTATCAGATAGACGAGTCCGCGTATTGATGTGTTGTTTTCGGTTACCGTAATGGTAATCCGTTTCAGTTAAGATGTAGTTCGTTGTAATGTTTAAAAATCGTCTATCTAGTAATTCTTTTGTTAATTAGTGTTTATGTATTTGTGCACATTACATGTAAGGCTTTTTAATTATATTCGTTTTTAGAAGTAAGCGCGTTTAGAGTTTAAATTTTCCGTTTTTAATTAGTAATTTTCAATTTAATTTTATTTTATCACCTCGGGGTAGGTGAAGTGAAGCTGTGAGCTTGGTTTTTATTTCATTGTTGATTTTGTTTGTTTTTTTACGTCATTTGAGTTAAATTTTAGTTTGCTTTGAATTTTTAAAACCACGTGGATTTTTTGTGGTATTGAAATTCCTTCTAGAACGAATTCACCATTTTGTTTGCTAAAGGATTTGCATTGTCCTTTCTTAATTGTAGAATCTTATGCAGGTTTGTTTTATGCCAGAATCTTATATTCATGGTTTTAATTTCCCCTGTAAATTGTATCAAATGTTTTTTTTCTTTTTTTTTTTAAAATAAAGTTAATGATTGTAAATATCATTTTAAAAATCACTAGTTCTTTTATTTTTGAATCTGCCATTTCAATTTTTGGGAATTTTAATGAAAGTCATTTTTGCAACCGCCCACTATTACTTTTTAATAAAGTTTCTTTGAGATTTAAGAATCTCTGGCGCCCTTTTAAATTCATTTTTGCTGAGCTAGCTAAATTAATTTTGTCATTTTTAGTTTCTCCTTATTTATATGCTTGGACCATCAGTTCACAGCAGTATGTAGTACACGCATTTACATAGCGTTGCTTTGTTATGCCAAATTGTGTAACACTGATCTGCGTAGATTTGTCGAGTTTGTAGGTGTCGAGTCAGTTTTTCTATTTAAATAAAGTAAATTGTTGTAGTTCCGAATGAGGACCGCTGATTTCGGGATTTTGATGTATGTTAAGGGGAAGTTCGTGTTTTGTTGAGCGTAAAATAACTATTCCTTTTTTGAGCAAATGAAAAAGAAAATGCTAAAAAATGATGTTTTTGACGGTTGGTGGTGGCGCTGTAGAAGCAAAACTTAACTAAAATAAGGTGGAATTTAGACAAAACAGGCGCTAAATTCAAATAAACTAAATTTGCTTGCACAGTTTTTCCCCTTTGCAACATGAGCTGTGGGGCTTACTTAAATGCAATTAACAAAATTCTAGTAAGACAAAACAACACATAACATGGTAGATTATTAAATAATTAGGTTAAATATGAAAGTAACTCCAATATTTCAAAAATGTTACATGTAGGCTTTATCCATTTACTCCTTCATTTGTCACAATTGCACTGCCGACAATAAACACATACTTTCAAAGTAAGGTCTCAAAACATTAATTTGAGAACTTTTTATTGAACAGTTGCATAATAGTAATAAATAATAAAGGATAATTTACATTTATGGACATTATTAACTCATTAATATAATTTAAATTTATGCCTTGACATTCCCCAACAGCTTATGTTGCAAACAGAAAAAAACTCTGCAAGTAAATCTAGTTCGTTTGAATTTAGCGGCTGTTTTGTCTAAATTCTATCTTCTTGTAAGTAACTTATACTGTGTTGTGAGATGGTTGTCGACTTATAATGTTTTCAACCGCTTTGTGGATCTTCTAAATCCTATCATAACATTTACAAAAGAAAAAAGGCAAGGAATACCCTGAATTAGAAAATGAAACTTAGCTTTCTGACTTAAAGTTCCTTACAGATGTGCTAGAACATTTGCAATTACTCAATTTGGCTTTATAAGTTAAAGAAAAATATAATAACTCACTTGTCACAAACTGTATTCAATTTTGATGCAAAACTTCGACTGTTTGTTTATAACCTTGAAAACAAGATATGTAAGCATAATCATTTTCTACGAATAAAAACGCATGTAATTAATATCAAAGAAGAAAAGCTGAATATAACTAAAAGTTGAAAGAATTACAATCAAATTCCAAACATAGGTTTGAAGATTTGAAAAGTTTCAAATCTACATTTGCATATTTTGTGAACCCATTCGTTTGTGACATTATTGAAGATGGGTTTTCAGTTTCTAAAAAAATACTTACTGAAAAAGAAGCTGGGGAATTAGAGATATTAGAGATGAAGGACGATCAGGTATTGCAAATGTTCCACAAAGCTTCTTCTATGATTGACTTTTAGAAACTTGTGCCAGAATCAAAATATCCAAACTTAAAGAAAGCTGCTTGTCGTCTATTTTCGACATTTGGAACAACATATTGTTGCGAATCTTTGTACTTCACAATGAAGTTCGTGAAGTCAAAACAAACAAATTTTAAAAATTTGGTCCAAGATTGTCGTTAGGTGTAATTGTACGTTTTATAAATGAATATATTTTTATTATATTAGTCCTTTTGTTATGCGGTCGAATTTCCCAAAGCCAAATCTCGGTAGTTTACTGAGAAAGATTCGAGATATAGAAAAATTCGTCTTATAGAAGTTCGAGTTATGGGAATTCTATTATTAAGCATTCGATTTTTATTATATTTGAATTTTATTACTAAAATATTTAAATAATTATTTTCCTTTTCATAATTATATTTTTTCATGTAGTTTATAAAAATATGCAATTACATTAAATAAAAAAAAATAATGTGTGTATCCACGTGTGGCTCTTTATAAAATACAACAAACCGGATTGGGGCTCTCTTGGACCTTATATGTGCCCACCCCTGGTATATGTCTATTACTACGCTTTGATATATATATTTTTTTAAATAAATAAAATACCTAAAGCCTTTGTACTTATCGGAGTATTGGGAAATAGCCAAATATTTTTAGGATAGTCCTTTGACTAAAACTAATAATTAGTCCTTTGTTTTTTCTAAGCTCGAATACACTGGCTGGAACCATCATTTCTTCAATTTCATGCAAAAACCTATATAAAACTGTCAAATGTGAAATGTCAAACCACGAGTTCCACTACCATATAAAATGTTACCACAAACACAAAGGGAAAAAACAATGTCACAAAGTAGAACATTGTGACACTGTTTTTCGGCAAAACAGTTGAATATAGAGAATGAATGTTGTCAAACAAGCAAAAAGATACCTTAGGTACCTTAACCCAGGCAAAGTGGTCATTGTATATGCGAAATAGAAAAAGTAATTTATGTATGTATTTCTAAATACATAAATGCTTCAAAAATATATTTCAAATGAAAAATACAAAATTAATAAGGAAAATTATTTTATATATAAAATACAAAATATATTAATTTTAAATGTTCGATTTTTTGCGCCTAGTCCTGGTTATATTTTTGGCATATTATAATTAGATCACTGGAAACAAATCGGAAATGTTCATGGAGAAACAACTTTATTAGGATAAAGAATTCCAAGTAGTCGATAAAATGCAACAACCTTCAAAAATATTTCAAAGGCGACCGTATTTTACATTTTACATATCTCCACCCACCGAAACGGATGTTGAATAAATAGTTTGTCCGCCGATAAAATTTCAACAATTCGCCCGAGCCAAGAAATAAAAGCTGTTCGTTGTAAACAACACGGAGCAGAGGGCCGAATCATAGCTCTTACGAGAGATTTGCATAGCTCGCAGTTTCTGCGTATATCGGGGATAAAAATTTACGGATACTAAATTCGCCAAACAGTATCATATTTATAAGATAAAACTTGTTCTATTAGGCTCGAGGAGTTTACCTGGACGATTAGAGAATTTTTTTTATTGTGAAATTATTTCTTCCATAAACGCCATGTTTGACAGAAATTCTATTTTCTCCCGTACATAAATAAGATACTAAAACGGTGCCGTGCTGCATAGCCCACCAAAAAAATGAATAAAGTAAGGTATAAACGTGGGATACTGGCAATATTTGAGTGTTATAGTGGCATAAAAAATGAAGTGTTTAATTATGAGGGAATAGAATATTGATACTTTTGAGAATGACAGGTAAATATTGTGTCTGGTATGCATGAAGAAAATTTTCTTGCACGGAAGCATATTACTTATAAAGTAACTACCGTTTGACAAAAGGCCTGTGATGTAATTTGTGATTTCCTTTTTTCACGGTTTAGGTTTAACTCAACGTGATAATATAGAAGTCCTAGTTAATGTATGCAATGACATTACGCGCATGACGTCTCATCCTACTGAGATCACCTTTCTGGTTGCAGTGAGCTATACCCCAAGGAAGAATCAATCTTGAATCTATTCTTGTCAAACACATATGGTAAAACTGATATTAATTATGTTTTCCGTGTTGTATCTCCAAGTAGGTAGCATTTTGTATGTCATTAATAACTGAAGAGTATAACTGATCTAAAAAAGAGAATCTGCCAGATCTTGTTAATTCCTAATCATATTTTAATACTTTGTGCGATTTGTCATTTAATAAAAGTTTTTTTTTATTATTTCAGTGTCCTAAGGCTCTGCGTAATCGAAAACAATGCTATAATGGAGTTCATTATAGCACTGTTTTCAGTATCTTTTTAGTTTTGGGATTGGTACATTCCGCAACTGTCACCTCCCATAAGTTATACATGGCTGGAAGCATGCTGAAGGCTATAAACTTCGCAATCCACAACAGTGTCATACTGTAGCTCATTTTAGCACTGTTTCCAGTGTCTTTTTAATTTTGGGGTTAGTACCTTTTTCAAACTATCACCTGTCAGACGTCATTTTACGGTTATTTTGTCGTTGGCATTATTCACCGCAAATTGCTAACTCATGATTGTAATTTAAAGGTATCTGTTCACTTGCAAAGACTGTTCTGGTACTGAATGTGGATGGTTCTGGACGTATTTACAGCATTTCTGCTACTTCCACTTTTTTTCTTAGAAAGCTGTCAATATAGCCTGCTAGTACAGAACTCTTCCACCCGCCATGGTGGTTTAATGTTATAAGATCACCCTCACGATTGGCCAAACGTGAGGTAGATGAACGTCTAAAACAATGACCCATAAACAATTAATTTTTAGGAAGCTGCAAACATGTTGCGACCAATTTTGGCATTCGCTCCATTTTATTTATGCCAACTGGTTGATTGGCACACCTTTCAAATATAATTTATGAAAAATCGCTTATGAATTATTTGGTTTCATTCCTGCATATTTTTTTAACCAACTTAACCCATGTAGTTGCAAATAACAGTGGTAAATATTTTTTTGTTTCAAGTACTGTTACAAAAATTGTGTAAAATCTTTATATTCGAGATCTGTTAACATCAAAGTTAACTCTTCCTTTCTGCATGCCGAACAGAAACCCATAATTAATGCAATCTAAAATTCTAAATTATCGTAAACTATGCGATTATCTGCTAGAAAAAACATATTTTCATTAAAAGAAATTGATCGTAAGGTACATACGGCTTTAATAAATATATTTATAGGAATTATTTTGGAAATTTTTGACTTTTTAGATTGATGGCCTTGGGATAATCGCCTGAGCAATGCTATATAAGTTTTGTAAATTTGCATATGTCCACAGTTCTTCGGACTTTTAACATGGTGTGCAGCATTAAATAAATAATCCATGGTGTAAAAGTTTCCTGGTCGGTTCCATGAGTTTAAAGTACGCTATATTTACATTTTCTGTTATATGATGCATATTATTTTATTCACACCAATTATTATTAAAGACTCTACTCCGATAACACATTTAAAGGTACCCTTAAAGCTATAGAACTGAAATTAAAGGAATAGATGCTATTATCGCATATATTGTAAATGCGAAAAATTAGCTTAATCGATGCCACTTCACGTGCAAAAAAGAATATGTAAGTAAATACTGATTATGGGCGTCCTATAAAAGACCACAGACTAATTCCATTCATTCAATTCGAAATTCAAAGGTATTATTTTCCCCTTTTGATGGGTGTCTTTTTTTTTGGTTTAAAGTGCTAACTTTGGATTTTTATCTGCTTACACAGGCCACATTCGCCTTGCTCTATGCAGAACGTTAGCGACAATATATCTTCAAGGCTGTAAATTCACTCTCTCCGATTCGTGTATCTAGTATCAGTCTTAGTCGAGTCTTGATGCGAGATAGCACAATTCTCCGTTAACGTTTTACACATTGTAAATGCAATAGAATGTCGAGCGTTGAAAATCCCGGAAAACGACTATCACTTCATAATGTAGAAAAGTATATCGGTGAATTCCAGGATTTACATTATGGTGGTGCCAAAATAGTTTGCACAGTTTGCGATAAACAGTTATTGTGCTGGCACGAATCGGAGTACCCATTGGTGGTGGTGCATCTGATCCCTTATCTACCTATAAATATTATTTTAATTATGCGTGTATTACATCTGTAGATGTTGAATGATCTTAACTGAACTGGCTGAACAGTTCAGTTATCCTGAAGAAGCTGTCAGTATGAACAGCGAAACGTCGAGCGAAAGTTTTGACACACCGCGAAACCCGCAAGAAGCTGTTAGTTATAGTTACACCGGCCGTGAAAGCCTACGCAGAGTTATGCAAGTATGTTTATCATCGCGACGAAAGTGGTTTAGTGAGAAAAATCTTGAAACACTTACTGCTACAAACTTTTCAGGAATCCTATACCATTTCTGCTACTTAAATAAGGTAAGGGGCTTAATATAATATTTATAGTTATATAAATAAAAAATTTCCTCTTTCCCGACACTGTGTTGTACACTTGTGTTAAACATTAATATCACACATATGAAACTTAGTACTGACCTGGCGTGCAGACGAAAGTCGACCACTCTATACATTTAAGTTTACTATATGTTTTTTCAGTTTTCTTTTGTGGTAGCACATGTAAATAGAAACTCTTTGAATGGTCTTAGTAGGAGCGACTTGTTATTGTTTATTTTAGGGTTAAAATAACTATTCATCCATCCATTTATATTTATAATTAATTGAATCATATTTTGGTACTTTGTTGGATTTGACATTTAATATGCTTGATTTATAGTTATTTGCATCACTAGGCTAGAAAATACAATTTTGCGAGTATGAGTACCCAAGTACGAATACTCGCAAAAAGAGTTTCTGGCCGTGTGATGCACATCATTTTTTGAGCCGATAAATCTTAATTTTCGATTGAAAATAGAAAACAATTGTCAGTACAGGTTGGCACACATGTTACATACCTTAGTATTTTGACGTTTCCGCGAATAAGTCTTTTTCTGTAATATTCTTTGTAGTTTGATACCTATTTAGCAATAATAAGCATAATGGAGACATCAGCTCGTGTTAGTAAGGTTGCACAGGAGTTTAATGACAGTTTATTACACATCTGTCATCGTCTGTCATGTCGAATATAGTGAGCCAACCTTCAGTAACATTTTTATCGGCCTTGCCGTTGAAGTTACGCAAAATAACTGTTTCTGGACGGAGGCCCAAAAATAATTTTTACTGATAAACTGTCTTTAGTGCCTATTCTGTAAGCCAACACGTGAATTTTAAAGGGGGGTTAAAATTTTGAGTATAAACCATAATTGGTATTCTATAGTAACTAAATTAGCGGGTTGGGTTAAATACGTCATTTTTAACGGGCCCGTTAAAATATCGAAGAATTTGTAATAGCTGTTCGCGCCAAACTTGTCAATATATGTCAATTACGACAGCGTCACAGTTTTATATTTGTTGTTGTATTTTTTTAGATTTAGAATTATTAAGATTAGAATTTTCTTTGTTTCTTTGAGTTTAAGAATCTTGTTTGTTTTAAAAATTTTATATACTGTTTTCTTATTTTTTGTTTTAAGAATACAACATTTATTTTAACATTATGTTTATTATGATAAGAAACAAATAATAATACAAATATAACAAATAATAAAACAATAAGTATATATTATGTTATAATTAAAATTGTGCAAGTAACTGATCTCTTCGCCGAACACCCACATTATGATATTCATTCTGCGGTGGATTGGGTTGATTAAGTACAGGTGGCAGGTGTACTATTTCTTCATTTGGAAGGGGTACATTAAAATGAAGGCACATATAGTATAGTTATAGCACAACTGTATATATTTTTTGCAGCTTTTACTGGATTGTAATGCAATGCTCTATGTCCATGTAAACACCTGAATCTATTCTTTAGCATTTAGGACTAATTGGAAATTTAATCCATTCATTTAGCAATACATTTGACAAAGCGTCTGATACCTCGCTAATTATCCTACTTACTACTGGTTGACTCACAGAAAAACAAAATCCATGCTCGATACTTAATTGGTAACTCCCCTTGACCAAAAAAGTTGAGCGCAATGAGCACACGTAAATGTACTGGTACAATCGCATTGAGTGGTGTAGGTGAGGAGACACATCGTTTATTAATTGCTGACAAGATATTTTATTTAGCCGAAACAACTTCAGGAAAGTCCTTTCTGATAACTCGAATGAATTACTATGATCTCGAAGTTGCCTCTGTAATGTCGTGTTTTCCCGGCTAAAACCATTGCATATTGTATATTACACAATTTCCTTTAAACTTGATTTCTTACATGCGTCTACGATTTTCCTGATTTTCCACTACTATTAAATGAATTAGACCGTCCAAAGCCATGATTTTGTTAAGTAATTCTAGTAATAATACTAAACAAAAAGGTTAGAACGTTTTTAACAGCACCTTTTGACAAGCCTTCAAAAATAACGTTTTAACGGCTTGTTTTAACGACCCCGGTTAAAAATTAACCACCCACATACTGTACAGAATACCATTTTCATTTTGACGGCCGTCAAAATTTTAACCGCTCGTTAAATTTAACATATCCCTTACAGAATAAGCACTTTTTGTATGGCAAAATAACCGAATATGTTAGGCTAAACAAGTTATTATTTTCTTAAATAATTGAATACCTGTGATAAAATGTATTTTATTGCTTTAACAAATCTAGTTTCTCTGTGTATAAACAAAAGACCTTCACAATGAAATTTACAGGTTTCCATTTAAAAGTTAGCCAGATAAGCGCAACTTAAAATAATCGAAAAGAAAAATTCAAGTGCTTATTGCAACTAGTTAAACATTTAACAACAAATCTTTACATTGAATATAATTAATAATAAATATAATTTAAAATGAATATTAACCACAATAGATTGACCGTCTTAAACCTGTGTGTATAGACAAATATGAATATTTCTAAGCTGTGTACTTACAAACAGTAGAATGAGCAGGGTTGAAGGGTTTGTGACGGCACACATGTCGTCTGCTGTTTCACAACATCATCCTGCGCCACACTCTCGCACTCACCCGTCCGCCACTGAGCGAACTTCACGAACCACTGCCCGTTTACTACTGGAGTCGTTTTGTGGACGAACGTTCGCGCCAGAATCTCCGGACCGACTCCGGGCACTTATTGTCGTAAAACGATGCAAAATCGTAACAGTTCCGCCTGTCCGAACGCCTAATTACTACCCGCGCTCGTGCATATCATCAGCTTATCCGATACAGTTCTAATAATCGAACGTAAATAGTAGATCTAGCGATCGATGCGACTGCTGACGTAGGTGTTTTAGGTGCTCGCCGATTTTACGACTAACGATAGTCACATCGCTTCGAGGGTTTTTGTTATTTCGTCGTCGTTTCGTCATTCCGAGTTTTCCGTTCTCGTTAGTGCGGATTTCGCAAACAATACATATTAATTATGTGTAATTTGACTTAATTTAGAGGAATTCTTAATAATTTCCGAAGGATGCGCTCTATTTTAAATAGGTAAAAATCGATGAAGGTAAAATGATGAATAAACCGTTTTTTTTTGGAATAAGAAAAGAACAAGGCTGGTGACTAAAATTCGTGGTTTTGCTGCTACAACAAACTTATGAACTAACTGACCATAGGTACTTTTTACTTATCAGTAAACACGTCCGTTTACAAAAATTTTGGTTCAATTCGTGTCAAATCTTTTATTACAGGGAAGGTTTATAATAAGGAGGCTATTTCAGGGGGTGGGAGGAGGGGAGGTTTGGACACTGTTGCTAACTTTCTTACTATTGGAGCTATGAAATTGATTAACTCAGCAAAGAAGCACAATTTTTAGTACTAATTACGATGACCAACATAAAAAAATAACACTAGTTTACAAGTTGAAAAAAAATCTGCAAATGAGGTGCCACTATATGTTTCTTTTGGCCCGCAGAACTCGAAAATCACATTATCTTCTTTTCTATAGACACGTTTTCTAGATATGAATTTTTGAATTGCCTTGACAAAAATACTCCAAACTGTGGTACTGGTAATGCAGCAAACTTCTCCTAGACCCCTCACCACAAACTGCACTAAACTGGACGTACGTTTCGATAGCAAAGCTATCACCATCAGCAGACCCACTGAACTGAATAACTACACTAAAACTACCCTAATTTATACCTAAGAAAGATCATGGTACAATGATCACGATCATGGTTGACTGCCGTCATGCTTAACTAGTCACTAATCCTAACTCCGTCTGATATACTACTTCTACTTAATAAACTATAAAGACAAGAATTGAAGGGTCCTAAATCTGAGCTCATTAAAATATGCTTGTTTTTATATATTTCCATATCCTGATAACAATTTAATTGCACATAGTTGCTTACGTTTTTAACTAATTTTACATTGTCAACTTTATGGTTTTCTTCAAGCATATGTAGAGCTACACTAGATTTGTCAAACCTTCTAAATTTAAGATGAGCCAAATACTCCTTGTAACGCGTTTTAATTGATCTTTTAGTTTTCCCAATATATACATGATCACAATCTTTACAAGATATTTTATAAATACCTGATCTGTCCAAAATATCTACTTGACCTTTAGGGTTACCTACAATATTTTTAAGACTATTATTTGAAGTAGTTGCTATGTCAAGATTGAATTTAGAGGAATTTTTTTGTAGACCTTTCGTGTAACTTGGATAAAATGGTAATTTAACATATTTCTTATTCTTCCTGCCATTAATTTCTAAAGTACTCACATTTCGAATTTTTATTTTGTTTTTATGTTTTCTAATGGTATTATATACAACGTAGTTAAACATGACGGCAGTCAGCCATGACCGTGATCAATGTACCATGACCTTTCTTAGGTATAAATTAGGCTAGTTTTAGTGTAGTTATTCAGTTCAGTTTTTCTGCTGATGATGATAGCTTTGTTATCGAAACGTACGTCCAGTTTAGTGCAGTTTGTGGTGAGGGGTCTAGGAGAATTTTGCCGCTTTTGAATTGCTTTATTGAAGTTTGTTTACTTAGACCATATCTCGACTTAGGAACGATCGATCTAATTGTACCAAAATTAAGATAATCGAATTATTTTACAATTAGTCAGCAGTTTCATTGCAAAATCAACCACATTAGGGAAAAAAAGGCTGCTTTTGAGGCCAATATGAAAATCTAATATGCAATCTATAGCCAGGAAAAAGTAGAAATCGTAGAAATATGGGCAGTTTGTATTTTCACTTGTATTTACTTTTACGAAAATAACAAGGTATTAGAATTTTCTTCGCAAATACCTTGTTCTTTTCGTAAAAGTAGAAACTTTACTTAAAAAATAATAACCTGGGTATATTTGCACAATATCCACTCTTTCTAGGGGATAGAATGAGTTTGTAATGTTCATTTTTGCTTGGAGCTAGTTTAAAGCTAAAATTTAAAAATTCATGTCTCGAAAACACATCAATATATATACAATTACAAAATATACAATTTTCAAGTTTAGCGGCCCAAAGAATATAATCAAACAATAGGCGTATCCAGTTTGCAAAATGGCTATCGGCTAGTGTAATTAAACATTATTATTTTGAGATATTAATCAAAACATTTATCTTTTTAAATCCCTATATCTGCATTTTAAATAAAAAGGAATTAATTCAAGTAAAAATTATATCAAAAAACTGAGCATTGAAATGTGGATTTACTCTATCGCGACATTCAGTATAAAATATATTATAGATGTAGAACAAAAGCATAGTGCTAGTTTGTCTATTCTTGGAAGTGAAGCGCCAATTTTATGAAAATTTAATAGATTTTATTTTAAATTAAATTTCATATTTATCTTACCATTTTCAAGATAGTTTCTAAGTAGTACTATAATTGATTCTTAATTAAGATTATTTATCATTCTAGCAACGTTTCATTGAGATTTATGAATACCTTTAAACTCAAATGTATTAATTAATAATCAACTTGTTATCATTTAAACAAAACTACATCAAATTTCTTGGAATTACTTAACCGATTTTATATTATATTTATATTTTCTTCATTAATGTTTTTACTAGGGTATGCAGATTTTTTTTGGTTTTAAATTGTAGCAGCAGACAGCCAGACGATGTCCAGGTGATGTAAGAAATCTCTGCATTTGGCAAGTCCTTCAAGGCATTTTCCTGCACAATGTTCTCTTCAGGAAGTAAAGATGATCAACAGTGATATACCTACACATCGAAATGGAATATTAGAATTTGAGTAGTATATTTTTACAACAGATATTGACAGATCAAATTTGGATCCAAGTTCAATTCAAGGGAGCATTTATTTTTTTTACAGTGTACTTATTTTATTTAAACTTAGTCTAATAATGTTTTTATATGCATTGGCATTCCAGTTGCCATATGTCAACAGAAAGACATGGAAAATTGCTTGAACTCGGTTTCGTCAAAAGGTCATATGCTTGTATGGTTGCCTACTTATTGCACAGTAATTAATTTTTTTTTACATTGTAAATTTTACATAGTAATAAGTTTTGAAAATTTGCAAATGTATTTTTCTCATGATCTAGAGACACCTTATATTCCCCTCACTTCTGTGAAATTAACGGACTCTCTGAGACAGTTTGTCCCCCTTGTCGAAAGACAATCGCTATAAAAGTCTGTTAGAATTTTCTAATTCAAAAGGATTCACTAGCCAACCTCCGTCAGAGGCTTTGGACCCAGAAACCCAATTTAAATTTCTCACTATTATTTTAAGTAACTTCAAACATTAAATCATGAAATTAATTTCAATTTTGTATTACATTAAGTTACTAAAAATAATTGTGAGAAATTTAAATTTGGTTTCCTGGGGAGTGAGAGTAAAATACGTACAAACCGTAGTGATTTTCCCAGATAAAAATTATAAGACATTAATTAGATTATTTACTGAATAAAAGAATAAGACATGATAAAAATTAATAACCTCCTAATTGTATTAATTTTAATTGAATTGTAAATTTAAAAATAAATAGTTATAGCATTTTATTTACTTAGAGAAATGGCATTACACAATTACAATGCCACAGTTCACCAATTTTAGAGTAATGTGACATCACTGTAACATTTCTAGATATGGCAACGCTAAATGCAAATAACTATTGCCATTTCGTAAAAATAAGGAACGCACCTACGTAGCAAGTGTACTTTTTCGTTGCGTTACTACCCCACACGTTCAGCTTTATCAGCTTTTTATTTTACGTCGCACAGTCGCTAAGTGAGTTTCGTTTCTTTGATACCACCCACAATAAGTAAGCAGTAGACAAAAATATAAGATTAGATGACGTATAGACCAGTGCCCATTCAAAATTTGGACATAATTTCGGCAGTTTAATTTTTTCATATATTTTGAATAAAAATCCAGTTTCAAGAACAAACCTGTGTGTTTTACATACCTCGGTACATATTCATACACTAGTGGCTCATGGCCATAAAAGTTTGACAAACACTGTCTGCTAGAGGATAAATTTAATTGATCATATTGTATTAAACCTACTTTAACTATTTCGATATTCCTATTTTTGAATTCCACCCTAACAGCTTTTGTCAAAATAGTCAAAACTTGTTATTTATATTCGCATTTAAACATAAAAATAATTTGTAAACGACAATCATACTTTAAAGACCATAAACAAACTAAATGATACTGGGAGGGGATCGTTTAAATCAAAAATTTTTGTTTCATTGAAATTGAAATTATGCAGTACGTGTTTTGCCAAAGCAGTAAAGTTTAAATTTTGTGTATTTATGCTGTATTTGTGAAAATATTTTTTTTTCAAAGTATTAATTAATTAATTCTCTTATAGATATATGTATGTCTATTAAATGTTTCTTCTTTATATGTTTGTCTATTAAACTCTATAGCTACTTTAATTTTTGTAAATAAACCAAATTACTCAAATAACAGGTAGTTTACAAAAACTAAACAAGCTCGAAGAAAATTGTAGATACGGGTCTCATGAAAATTCATGTGTTCATATAGAAATCAACAGTCAACGGTACAAGAAAGTAAACGTATGTGTGTGTAATTGTAAATAAGCAATCGTATTTGGAAATGCTCGAATGCTTTCCTTTACTTGCCATGGAAGACGTGAATTTAAAGGATTTTAATTTTTAGCAAAACGGATGTCCTGCACATTCAACACGTCTGGTTACAATTCTTTTGAACCAGTTTTTTCATGCAAGGTGGATTGGACGACCTGGTGCAATCTACTGGTCAAAGGGATTACCAGATGTGAGCTCGGCAGAATTTTATTTATGGGGTAATCTAACCTAAGTTTTAGTAATGGGGTAAAGAAACGGTTTATTCATGTAATTTTAATGATAATATTAGATTATTGAAACAAAAATTGGAGATGCTATGCACGAAATTAACGCAGTGACCATATAAAAGGCGTTTGATGAGTTCAGAGTTAAGGTGGAAAAAAAATGTAAGAATTGTGGGGAAACCAAAAACGAAATTATTTTGTATTTAATCCAAACTAATAAATAATATTTTTTTTTAAATAGAGTGAATCAGTTATTTGCCAGCGAATGTAATAAAACTTACTTAATGCTGTTGAAATTTTGTGTAAGACGATGACTTTTCGGTTTGAAAAACTTTTTTTTGTAACAAATTGCTATACTGTGAGCGTAAAATAAACTTTACCCGGGAAAAAAAATTGACATATTCAAAGTAGGTTGATCGTTTTGAAATGTACAACATGTATGCATAACTTCTTATTCTAAACAACTTTTCTTAGTAACACCTTGGCATATTAGTAACTGAAATGGTACTGTACCTGCAACGAAAATAGTTTTTACTCAACTGTAAAAGCATGCTTGACTTTATACAATTGAAAGTAAACTAATAATGAAAGTAGGCGATCGGTTTGAAACAAGTTTCAGATCAAGCAGGGTTTATTTTCCAAAAATAAAACTCCTATCCAATTTTTTGTCATATCGTGAACTCAATCCGTAAATGCGTTATAATTTTCTTATTAATAAAAATTCCGAGAGATAGATTAAACAGATAGGATAGATTTTGTAATGGTAGAATCTTATGTTCAATTTTGTCCCAACTTCACTGGATTTTACTCCAACTTTATATCTACATAATTTACGTGATAAAATAAATTAGTTTTATAAAAATTAGCTACTCTATAATCCGATTATTTTTAGGATTTTCCACCTTTGTTCACCTATTCAATGCATCCACTAGTTAGTTTTACTTGAATCAAATTTCGCGAACCACAATAATTTATTTCTAATCTTCTTATTTATTGAATAACAGCTCAATCTTAATATCTAATTGTGGTTTCTTCTGTACCCGTATCGAAGCGGCTACTTTGCTATACATTAGCGAGTAATATCCAATCTGTTGTTCTCTCTCGTGTAATTTCCGGGAATTGAAGCTAAAAATATGGAATTTTGCTTCAGAGCAATCTCAAGGTGAGTTATATTAGAACTACCCAGCATATTTGACGGCGAAACCACGGCCACTAAAAATTCCCTTGAACAGGAATCACAGTGCTCTTGATATTCATGTGATTGACACGGATGTGGGTGATATTACTATATATATACTTTTTTATATTGGCTGGAAAGTTCAATCACTTTAAAAATATGCAATTTCGACGACAACATACCGATTGTTACAAATTATTTCTAGATAAATAATATATTCTGTCACAATATTATTATTTTATTGACAGTATTCGAAAAAAAACAACTTCTTGCTACAATATTTAAGATCCTCGTGATAGTATCCGTTGTCGAGGAGGTACCATTACCGTCACACATAATGTTCGGTCTTCGCCGTATATCAAGGCCCAATCATAGTCGACCTACATATATTCTACTTTGGCCGCTGGCAAATGTATTGTGGTGGTGGAAAAAATTAGTACTGATTATTTAATTGTACCGTTATCAGTTCTACTTTTATCTCATTTTTAAATAACGAAAAGAATATAACAAAATAGGATATAAAATGTTACAGTCATTTGGCAAGTCCTTCAAGAACATTTCTCTTTATAGTTTTCCCTTCAGGAGGTAAAGATGATCAGCTACCTATACACATCGAAAACAAATATTAGAATTTGAATATTATGTATTTACAACAGATTTTGACAGAGAAGTTGAAGAATGAATGAATTGAAGTTTCAGTTCGAAGGAACGTTTTTTTACAGTGTACTTATTTATTTTGCTTAAATTTAGTTTTATAATGCTTTTATATGTATTTGCGATCCAGGTTCGCTGATATGTCCACAAAAAGACAGGGAAAACTGCTGGAATTCGGTTTTGTCCAAAATTTATGAGGCCGCATACTCATTAGTGTTGGGACCTATGAGTATTTTTTGATACTCTGGGATACTCGTTACTTTCTTAAATGTAGCGGATATTAAATAACGAATATCGTGCTAAATCTTGTATTCATAATATTCGCTACTTTCCCAGAATATTCGTTACTTTTATACTCGCAGATACTTTATACTCATTAACGAATAGAGTAGAAATATTCGAATATCCAATGAGTGTAGCGAATATTTACTTTGTGTACAGAGTATCTAATGAGCACCGGAAGTATTTGCTTTACAAACGATATAACGAATAGTGCGATGGTATTTATTGTGGCCAACATTGCAATGAATACATCCTGAATGAAATTGCCCTTTACTAATATAGGTATAGTCACGCATGCGGTCGGCGGTTTTCATTTGGGTTTTTGCGTTATTTTGCCTAATAAATCTACAAAAGATTTAAGGAATGAAATGTGTGACATTCTGTGCAAAAGTTCTAGGTTGTTGTAATAAGTTTATTTATAAAAGCAAAAAAATCTTTTTATTGATTAATATGTTAAATAGACAATATAATAACATCAAATATTACGTGTTTTTTGGATTTTGTTATATAAGATACCTTTCATTTAAAGTGGGGCTAAAAATAGAAATATGTGTTACTGCTCTTTTTATCTAAACAAAAAATAACAAAGTATGTTTACCTCTAACTTGAGTTCAAAGCGTTAACCAAAAGAAAATCTGAATGAATTGTTAAATTTGCAGATGCATCGGGGATAATTAAATGCAGCAAAAACAAAAAAGCGCCATAAAAACCTTCAATATATAGAAAAGAAGTATCAATAGAAATATATTTACGCAAGTTGATTTTCTTATACATATATTAATGGTTCCGTGCTTATAAAAGTATTGAAAAAAAGAATGTATTTTTTCACCAGCTTGCCTGAGTCATCGATAACGTTTACGTTATGCCTAGAGTTGGGCAAATTTTCCGGCGCGGCAAGTACGTAGTCAGAAGGTCAGCTTGGTCAGAAGGTGCGCCCCAACTCATGTACTCCAATAAAACGGATGAACCGTAATGTTGCAAGTCAGTAACAACAGTGTCTGTTTTTCTTATAAAATGTAAAAGTTTTTATTTTATCTAAATATGTAGTGATATAAAATGCGAATGCATCGCAAGGTGGCCCATTTGTTCGCCCGCTTTGTCCGATTTTGTCCCCAAGAAAAATTTGCACAACTCTATTAATATGACATGTTTTATAAATACATACTAAATTACAACAATACGATTGATCTGCTTCATTTATATTACATTATTTGAGGCCCGCGTCGCAATACGTATCTGCTCCGCCGGACAGTTGCCCAACTCTAGTTATGCCTATAACACGATCATATGAAAGTAACTAGTAAAGGGCAATATCATATAGGATTAATTCATTCATTCATTCATTCATTAGATGAACTTAAGGAAGCACCCCATTTGCGGATGCCATGTGATGCCACAGTTCAAAAATTCAACCTACAATAATAATCAGGTTATAATACCAGATAAGAACCCAGAGAGACTGGGAGACTGGTACTGCAGTAAGAGTGGAATGGGCATACGAACGGCTCTAAAACGTACTGCAGCGTCCGGGCTGGAATATACGTAAAAAAAAGCATAAAAGTGCTCTTTTGGTAAGCTTCAATAAAGGCACAACGGTGTTGCAAGCTAAGGTTGCTACAATTCATCTTATGACAAAAAAAATAGAAAGACGAACCAGGTAAAAGGGGCGCTGTTTTCCCTGACTGTCAATCCACACTTACAGCGATTAATTCTGTAAGTGTGGACTCTAAGCTGATTTGGGACAGCGTAAGCGCCCTAAATGAGGTGGGCATCCAAAGAAAATTAACATTGGCCTGAGTTCCTAGCCACTCGGGCGTGAGACGAAATGAGGCGGCGGGCCAGCTGACCAGGCGAGGTTCGTCGAGGTCAGTGGTTTTAGCTGGTTCTTTTTTCGACACTGCCAGATTGCAAACTAAAAAAAAACCATCAATGAATGGATACATAATCAAGCCAGAGACAGGCAAAAGCGTTTCTAAAGGAACAGACGCCTGAATTTACTATAGATCTACTGAATAAAGATAGGAAGACTGTCAAAATGATAGTGGGTCTGCTGACTCGTCGCTGTAGACTAAATAGACATATGTATATACAACATAGGCCTGATAAATGACGCAACTTGCAGATTCTGCCAAGGGGAGAAAGAAACAACAGTTCATGTACTGTGTCAATGTGAAGGCCTGGCGTAGATAAGATTTCTAGCAATGGGCGTGGGGAACTTCACAGCTAGCAGTTACACAAAGAAGCCACTCTCAAAGATGATAAGCCTCATTAAGAAGGAAAAACTGGAGAGCGCCTTCTAGGAAGAAGGGGATCACAATAGAACCGAAAAGGTCGCGGGGAAATAGGTCCGTAGGCCACCTCAATCGTAATCTAATTTAACTTTAAATTATTGTAGATTCTAGATTTGTAGAGTCATTTCGGAATATTAATGACAAAAACGCTGTTCTGTGTCCAATCTTTTTTTTTATTATATTTTACGAACGGCTTCGGCGTAATGCCATCTTCGGATGCATAAAAACGTTAGTATAAAGCTACGTCGTAAGTGTTAAATTTTCAAATTTTAATGTTGTAATATTAAGTAACAAAATTTATTTAACAAATAAAATATCATATTTAAATCCAAAATTCTTAAATTATTTAAATTTAAGAATTTTGGTTTTAACGAATTAATGTATTTCTGCTAATAACTGTAATAATTAAGATAAATTTTTCCCAAGAAAAATTTTCCTCGCGCAGGATTCCTTTTCTTGGGAAAAAATCCTCTTAATAATTACAATATTCGTTAATTATTTTATACTGTAAAAAGCTTGCACTTTTTGCAATTTTGGCTTTATATATATTTTTAAAATAAAAAATTAAAGATTGGACACAGAACAGTATTTTTGTTATTCCAAATTAATCTAACTTTAGTTTAATAAGTGTTTTAAGTAGTACTAGTTATTTATTATCAGTGTTTTCATAGTGTTATTTTATTTTAATTAGACTTTAAATGTAGAAATCAAACTTTTTGTTCAATATATTGCCTGTGGCGACTATTAGAACTCCGAAAACGTTACAGTATATTAGCAATGAGTCTTATTTCATACTTATTTTACTTTATTCGCACAAAATATATTGTTTAATATATTTGAACATAGCTGTATTCTTTCTGTGACTAATTCCGTAACTAAAACTTGGGCATACAAAAGCAAGTCTACTTATCAGTAGTCATCAGTCACATATCTATTAATTGTTACCGAATTACTGATGCCCTACTATTAATCATTGTGGTATAGGTAATTCCTCATTTTAAGCGGTGTACAACCAGTTTTCCAGACAACGAGTGTATAACCTGATCATGAATAAAATTTACGTATTAGTTCTTACAAGTTCACGGTATAACAACGTGTTAACCAACATTTCTGTTTGTAATTAATGATAATTACATTATTGTTGCAGGAGCTGTTAAAAATTGAAAATAAAATAATAAAGAAAAACTTTGTCAGTTAATTAACCTTTCCTGGACTAGTTATCCTTCTACAGGAATAACAACACGAACAAGTAACCTGAACCTACCGAAAAAGTTGGCATTTTATTTACATATGTTAGGAAGTACGTAAATGTTAAATATTTTCCATATATCCAGAGCAAAAAAAAATACTGTGTTTACTGTCCGATCTATCATATATCGAATACATAACAATATGTTTCAGCAAAGCCTTGGAAGTAAGTGAAAAATTCCCACCATCAATTCGCCTGTGAATATTTTAGTTTTAAAAAATTATCCCCATCGCGGACAATGTCGTACATAGCTTTTTAAACCTTATTATTCTTTTTATTCCGTAAATATAACTTAAGCGATTAATTTCCCGCCTTGTTCGCATGTCATGCTAGCTATTGTCTTCTCTTCGTTTGCGTATGTACCATTTCGCAGTTCGATATATCTTTAAAAAAAAGACCCGCGCTCAAACGTCACTGACGCAATAGTGGTTTTCACGGGATATAATAAATATTTAACATCATGTGCGTTTGGCACAAATAAATTTTGGACAGGCATCCGATAATACCGCTTACACAAACTGATAAATCACAGAGAACGTGTTCGTTAGTGAAGAAGGACGGAGTTTTTGCAATGGCCGAATTCGTGACTCGATGGAAGAAAGATTGACTGAATAAAGATACATAAATCTTTAATATTTTACGTAGTATTAAATCTGAGTGAAGAGATATAGGAACCTGAAGGATAAACACCTATGAAAAACTAAATCAAAACATCTATTTAGTAATGAAAATTCATTAAATCTACATTAAAGGAAGGACCTAAAAACATTTAATACAACTTATTGTTAGATATAGAATATCGAACTATAAAACGATGTGTTTTTATATAAATCGAAAAATTACGCGAGAAAGTAAAAACGGCAGATGCATAAACCTGAAGAAAAGGAAAACGAGTATTAGCTACTTGATGAGAAACAGCCACTAATAGCCAGCTAAGTGAGATGTGTAAAGACAATTGTGCTGGTAATACCAGGTTGGAAATGCAGTTAGTTTTCGACGATGTGGCAAACGTATATGCATCACTTTCGTCTTGGCGTAATTAATTATTCATTTCTTCTTGTGTGCCCATATCTGCAAGTTGTTAAAATAAGCCCGCATGCCCTTAAATGCACTGGCAGCGTGACCACACGCAATCACCAATGCCAAATCATTGGCCTTCATGAATTGCCAGCTTGTTTCCACACTGTTCCAAGATTAAAGAGTAGAGAGCCCAGCAAGCTACCCTGAAGAAGTCCATAAAGTAAATCTGTATAACTGTGAATCTTAAACATTGTCTTCTTGGAAGAAAAATACAGTCTGTGAAAATACATTGAAAGTGTGAAAGGAGAATTAAAGAAGATTAAAATAACTAGAAAATTGAGAGGGAAATCAGGGTGGAACATATATAACCATATATAGAATAAAATAACTAGAAAATTGGAAAGGAAATCAGGGTGAAACATATATGTATAACCGTATATGTTCCAGTATTTCGCTTTTTATTCTTAATTCTCATTATTCTTCTTTGATTCTCCTTTCGCACTTTTAATGTATTTTCACAGACTGTATTTTTCTTCCAAAAAGACAATGTTTAAGATTTACAGTTATACAAATTTACATTATGGACTTTATCAACAACAGGAGTAAGTTGTATAAGACGGCCTTCATTAGGAGTTTCTTCAATAGATTTGCTGACAAAACAGCACGAATCTACAATGAAATGAAGGCAAGTGGGATGTCCGCGATAAGGAATGTTATAAAGAAGTGGCAGGAATAAACTATATCTCAAACCATGGCTGAAAGCAAGCATAGAAGAATAAGCTTATATTGGTTGCAAATCTGCACCTGGATGCTTTTCAGCACACCTTTGGCGTTATCAGCACACATAGTAGGATACATTCCCACACTGTAGAAGTACGGAATGCTCATGGTGGAGTACGCAAAGACCGTAAGCGGCACAAAGCTAAATACAATTCATCCTAAACCCCATTCTCCATCTAAAGGTACTACACGAGACTACCTATTCTAATATAAGTACCACATAGATTGCATAACAATTGAGATGTGCCTACTGTAATTAAATAATTTCGCTATGATTATTAATAATGAATAACAAAAATATAATAAATGGGTCAGCTATCAGTTATTATGTTTACACCCATGCGGGCGACTTCAGTTATCTCCCAGCATTTTCCAAGGAGTAAGATAAACCATGAAAAATCTTACTCTGGGATTAGCACCTAGGATGCAGCGCCATACCTTTTTACTGATAGCCAGCAAATTGTTATTATTATCCTTCTAGATTTGAAAGTAGCCTGCACGTTCTTTAAATTCAGATTTGGCTGTTCAAAGATCATGAAGCTGTCTTCTCTATCAGCGGAAGGACGGATCATGAACTGAAAGCAGATACCAACGCGGTACCTAGTCCAATATTTAACAATAACTTAAGCCGAATTACTCCAACTAAACTCTAATTCCAATAATTAAATTAGAGATTTATGTTTTAAATATTTTATACACTCTTACTATGCTACTAACTATAATTTAACACCACTAAATAGTACGAAATATTCGTTTATAAATACGGACCCTATCAACTATCTAAATATGATGCCATCACCTATCTAATGCTTTAGCAGTATTACTAAACGAAAACTACTGTTCGACCGACCCGTTATCTTTAATACCTATTTCCCGTCGCGGCGAATTTAACCCTTCAGCTAATACCCTAGCTTTCGTACGCGACCAATCATCAACGAGTAAGTTTTTAAATAAAACATGCCTTAGAGTACCTACCCTACCATATCCACAATGCGAATCATTAACCCCGGCCAATTCTATATAAGTATGATTTAACGTACCTAACAATTAGCTTTACCGCCTGATAAAACAAACTAACCCTCATTTTCCTAAAATGTGTAACCTTAGCCATAAATTGCCTAATTAATAGTATATTTTTCCCAGCAGGGAGAAAAGTGTCTACTTTCCTCCTTCATTTGAGCGAGGAAAGTTGTACTTTTCCTCCCTAGGGCGGAAAGTAAGTGACATTGAAATGATTCTTAACTTATTACGATGCACTTGTATATTTCTATTGAAATTTCATGTTTTCATTTTTACCGGTGATATTAAATTCACATCAGTCTTCGTAAATTGAAATTGGTCTATATCATCAGTTAAGAGTAGTGTGTCACTGACTGTGAGATAGCATTTTATGCTCACGTTGTATGAATTCCTATTGAATACCTTTTTTTCTATATTCTTATTATACGATTACCATCATCATTATTTAAATAGAGACAGATTTATTGAATCTTCCTGTCGTCTATCTTTAATCTGTTTGGTGTATTAGAATTAATAGTTATTGTCAACTAGATCTATTAATTATAATTTCATTTAAGTATATATGTAATTTTGACTATATGATTTTAGTTTCAATCGCATCCTAAATAGATCAAATATAAACACAGGAATATAACTGGTTGCCTATCCATTACTTATTTAAGTTGTGTATATAATGTAAAGGATAAACAGATGGAAGATTTATTACCACTGAATGTATGAATTATTTTCTTAATGTAAAATACAATTAATTAGATTTTTTGCTAACAAGTAAATTTAACATACAATTTGCTCTATGTTTTAGTAAGATTTGAGGTAAACAAATTTTATACAAGCAAAGATACTCTTAATCCCACATACATATATACATATTTCTTATTGAAGATCGTTTGCTGTAAATATTATTATTACGATTAAGTAATATAGTACAGAGGCTCTTGTATTAACTTTTAATGAGTTCAACTATGCCTAACACAAACAATGAACAAATTTATTTAAACTTATGCAAGAACAATTGGCGGACTAATAATAAGATAAATACTACTTTTACATGGTCACTGTGACTATATATCAAAAGTACCTAACTATCCTAATGTCAAAATACATAAAATCTAATATAATTCTATTCCAATATACAGGCTGATTCATTTTCTCACTATTGAGATCTCAGTTATTATTGAAAATAGACGGTAGTTTTAAATTTGGCAAAGTTGCTAAATTTTGTGGCTATTATCAAAAAAAGTAAGTTTTTTTTGTTATTGTAAGAGCCGTCTAAAGGTGATCTTCCGCTGTAGTCTGCAGCACTTAGAACAAAGACGTTCGAAATTAAAAAAAAAAAACGGAATAATCTCATTTTCTTATTTTGCCTCTAGCACTTTTATGCAGACTTGTAGAAGAAAAACCACACATACATTCCCAAGGCTGCTTTCAATCTTCTATCTAATGGAGTACTTGAAATTTTTCAGTCAGTTGTACTCTAAATAACGATAACCATATCGTACCATTTTTCTAGATCTTGATAAAATTTAGTCGAGAATAGATTGTTTACCAAACCGCGTAATGTTTATGCTGTCCGAAAGTCAAGGGGATATTATAGAAATGGTGAATTAAAGGTGTGTTTTTGCAAAGTTTATATCTTATTTGTACCAATAAAATAAAATAGTGGAAATAATGAAAAGAAAACAATAAAGCGATAATTACAGCAAATGTAAAAGTCTGACTGATAGTCGAGTGGCTTGCCCCCTTGGCTATTTGTGTGGAGTCTGGAATTCAGATATAGCTGTGGTCAATTACGGTAATCGGCTTTTTCCGGGGTTTGTTTCCTTCTGTTGATTAGGAGAGGAGATTGGCTCTGCGGAGCCTGACACAGCTTAGGCTTAGGAATGATGATCTGCCATTTCTACTCTTACCTACTGCTTTTTGTATGGTTCTCCCAGAAAATTGCGTTTGAAGACATTATCGAGTCTATCTCGAAATTCTTCAATATTATATGGAAGATCACCTTTATATGCGTTATTTTTAACAGCTCCCCATAAAAATAATCTAGAGGACTTAGGTCAGGCGATCTCACCGGCCATTCGACAACTCCATCATTTCCAACCTAACGGTTTGAAAACTCTTGACTTAAATAGTTCCGTACAATTACCGCATTGTGAGCTGATGTGCCGCCTTGTTGCCACCATAAATGGTGTAACTGGTCTAATATAATAATTTATTTAAGAAGTTAAATACGTATACGCGAAGAAGTTTAAGTCTCCCTCCCATTTAAGTCTTCATAGATTACTGGTCCTATAAGACGATTTCCCAAATGCCCATCAAATGTTTAAGCCAAACGATGTTAGGATCTCCTACTCTTTTTTTGTAGATTCCACAATGCCCAATAGTGCTTTCTATTCAACATTCCACAATTGGTAAATTTAGATTCTTCGGGGCGGTGATTTTCTTTAAAAATAGTCGTCTTCTAACTTTCTCAGCAACTAACCAGTATTCCAACTACAAAATTTATTATTATATATTATACCTTCAATAATAAACTAGATCCCAATGGTGAGGGTCAAAAATGAATCAGCTCGTATATGTGAAGAGGTAGAATAACTTCAATTCTCAACACTGCCAGGTTGACATATATTATGGAACCTTCCATAATATATGACAGTCCTTAATAATTTCTTAAATTTTAGAAATTGCTGTTTGATAAAGGCTTAGCCTACATATATGTAATTAGAACAAATTTTACGTCAATATCTCTCTTATATTTTTTAAGCCGGCCGGCAGTACGGCTGAGAAGGAAGGGTGCATCACTGCCAATCTTCAGAGTCAAGCAGCAATATGCGGTACCGGTTGTTGGTTGGGTGACCTGACCATTCGGACAATGCTTCTCAGCGGATCGGTATGTTCCGGCACCCTAAGCCAATGGCCTTCAAGGCCTGTAGTGCTAGGTTATTATTATTAAAGTTTTGGCGAACACACTGAGAAAAGAAAGTGGTTAAATGAACCTTCTCTCAGTTAACTTAACACTCACATTAAAAAAAACTTTTCGTAAAATTCCTGTACATACTTGGGACATTTTTCTGCCCTTAAAACTATAGAGGTACTTTTAGTACTAATACTTCTAACTATAGGTAATTTTTTCCAAGGTATTTTCATGCAGCCGGGAATATTCATACAGAAATTTGAAATGTAGGCAACTTTTCCAAAATCTTTTCCTGTACCTGAAATACTCACAAGTAGGATTTCTAAGGTATAGTGATAATTTCCACAGAAGTTTTAGTTTTTTAAAGGTAATACTTCATATTTAAATGAAGTAGAAGAGAAAAAGATGTTTTCTAACCTTACCAAAGCATTTGATTGTGTGCAGTAGGTACCACTCAATGCCGGAAAAGATAAAGTAACACGATATCAGGGTCAACCTTTGCCGTGGTTCACGTTATACCTTAACGTAGTTCGTAGAACTCACAGAAATTCATGAATACTAACACATTAATAGGCTTTCATTTTTAGTGACATTATGAGCTTTATGAATGAATAATTTTATCAAAATTAATGCTAAAACCGAAAAAAAAAATTAAAATATGCAATTCAATTAGAACAATATTTGGAAAAAAATTCGTGATTTTTTTTTAATAATGTTTACAAAAATTTGTATACCACCGCAGAATGAATTCTGAAATAAGTTTTTCAACACTTTTACAGACATTCACGTAATCTAACGCAACTTTTTGCAGATTGATGGAATATTTTTTAAATTTACCGCCATACAAATGGTCACGTGATGTGTGTCAAAATAAATTTTGGGGTTCCTAAACATGCACAACATACCCTTCTAAAAAAACAATTAGTATATTCTAGTAATAAAAAAAAACAATATGTTGTAATACTTAGGCCAATCACTGTATTTAAATGATAAACCAACGCTATGTATACTTCTCACAGCAAAAATCGGGACACAGATTCAAATTTTAAATTTCTTGATTGTAAATGTTCTTTCGAAGGGACGTATCCTATATCATAGCATAAATCACTAATTATGTATATTACTGCGATCAAAGTAACGACTAGAATTTAAACAGAAAATAATATATTAGAGAAAAAAGGTTTATGTATAGAATAACAAATCGAATTTCGGTGGCGGGTTTCATTTAGAAATTACAATGAAAAAAAATACATAACAAAAGAACTGCTTAAATAGACGGCTCATTTGGAAACATATATTATTTAACTTGTTTGATGTTATGTGGAGATAATTTCTTTTTAAGAAACATGTGGTGATGGGAATTTATATTTAAATTATGTACATGTTAGTGGCTGTTTGATATTAGTTAATTACTTGGATTTATGCTCGCGAGTATAATTTAGCAATAGATAAATGTCCAGTCAGCCTTCCAAGTTTTAGGATAATGTGATTTTCACATATTTATTGACCTACAACTATTATTGCATGTATTAATTACTATTGTTGTTTAATATTCTTAATATTGGTATTAATAAAAGTTTTCTTCTATCTAAAAAATTACAAACCAGGTTTAAGATTATTTATAAAATATTAAATAAGCATTAAGTTCGCAAAAAAATTATTTATTTTATGAATCCTGCGTTTATTGTATTTTAAGGAAATATATCTTAGCTATCCGCCTGTATAATCGTTGAATCATTTTCTGAAATAATGGCAACACTGGGTTCTTTACAAATATCTTTATGTTGCACAGGATTTATTAAAAATTATTTAAATATTATTGGATTTATATCACATAAAAGATGTAGAAAGCATATTGTTCAATCATCTCAGTTAGTACTAAAATAATTAATTGTTGAATTGTGATACATTTATACTTTTTCGTTGCTACGCCGAACACGTGTTACAGACAAAAGTGTTAGTATATTCAATAAAAAGAAATATTGGATTATACAGGCGATAGTTAGATATATTTCTTGAAAATACAATAAACGGAGGCTTAATAAAATAAATATTTCTTTGCGAAATTAATTGTTTTAAAATTTTGTAAATAATCTTAACTGTTTTGTAATTTTTTATATAGCAAAATATTTGTAAGTAATAATATTTAAGAATAACTAAAACAACAAAATAATGAATACATCAAATAATAGTGTAATTATCAATGTGAAATCACATTGTTCAAAACTCAGGAGGTGATTGCATAAATGTCTATTGCTAAAGTAATTACTTGGCGGCCATAAATCAACTAAGTAACTAATATCATAGTATAGGTATATAATTTTAAAATTCATCGCATATGTTTTCTTAAAAAAAGAATACTCTCTAAATCAAAACAGTTAATACACACATGGTATTTTAAATGGTGCCGTCTACTCAGAGCTTTAGATGTTATGTATATTTTTGCTTAATATTTCCTTATTCGATATTTCTAAGGAAACACACGCACCGAATTCAATAGTTTATTTAATGTATAACGATTTTCTCTCTATATATATATCATTTCTGTTTTAAATTTTATGAGTCTTTACTTTGATAGAATAATACACACAAAAAGTGATTTATGGCTTGATAAAGTATATCCCTGAAAGCTGCATTTACACCAAGAAATTTTAAAATCACGATCTAGTGTCCATTTTTCCCTGTGAGAAGTGTACATCGCACTAAAAGGGAAATGTTACTTACACTGCCAATAAGCATATTGGCAACATTAAGTAATAAACAACGTATTGTGTAGTGTGCGATTTCGATTACATCTTTTAAGTTATAAATCATAAGCGCTTTAATACCGATACAAAAGTAAATTTATTTTAATATGGTACGTTTCACTTAAGTCAACGGAATATGTAACTTAAACTACAAAAAGTTGAATGGTATTTCATTTTTCTGGTTATATTGTTTTACATGCTTGTTATATACGGGTTGTAAAAGCTTTGTCGTACTGCTTGTCAGGCATAGTTTTTATTTAGTTATTAAAGCGGTTTCCAAATGAGAATAAAACAGAAATTCTGAATAGTTTAGAAATTCCTTTGATACAACTTCCTTTGTCATTATTTCAGATACTATTTAGAACCAATTATTTTTTACCTGGGGATAATGGTTATAATTTCAAGTCTCTTTTCCTAAAATGATTTTCTTCTTAATTGATTCTTCCTTACGCGTTTACTATTGGTTTGGATTTTAATATTTCTCGATGACCGTTATAGTTTTTTCATTTCTTTACTGTGCGTCACTTGTTCAATTTTATAGAACATAATGCTTTCGTGTTGTATCGCACTACAAAAGTACTTTTCAATTATTTTCAGGATATTGTAATTTTCTGCCCTAGTGTATGTACATAATTCGTTAGTGCTCATCTTAATGTGAGTCTATTTCTATTCCTTGGATTCCATCGTTCTCTTTTTTTGATTGTGACGATTTCTTTCAGTCCATCCTTCAAACGGGTTTTCCACCGATTTTTGAGTATGTCTTGCCTCGGGTGCGGAATACTTGACAACACAAGTTCACAATTTTACGCCGTACATTCGTTGTTAGATCCCTTCTATGTTAATGTTTAATTGAATAGGGTTACTGTATTTTTATTGTTAGTTGATAATTTAGTACACAGAATTTTGTATTATTTTAATGAGTTAAATATAATTATCCAATTATAACAAAAGAAGAAGACAGAATAAGTTATAAAGGAATTATGAGAATAATAAAAATAAATACAAGATGGGAATTGCATTCACTATACCAAACAAGCTTTTCTTGATTCATAGCTCTCAAACATACATCCCAAACTTCATTAAATACAATTCTGCTAAGTCAACAATAATACGGTGGAATTTAA
Source organism: Protaetia brevitarsis (assembly GCA_004143645.1). Taxonomy (NCBI): domain Eukaryota; kingdom Metazoa; phylum Arthropoda; class Insecta; order Coleoptera; family Scarabaeidae; genus Protaetia; species Protaetia brevitarsis. Next base: position 3,990 of record RXPK01000187.1, on the reverse strand, counting down.
CGTTATATATTATAATAAGGAAAATAAAGGATTTGTGGCGGAGTGTCAATATGAGAGTGTTTAGAGAGGTCATACACACACCCAATTATATACAAATGATACACATTCCGTGTGCGTAAACATTGGAATTTAGCCATGAACTTCGGGCTTCAATAACATGTTAGCATATCGACGCTCTGAATAAAGAATTAAAGTTAGGCAACGTGCTTTGGGACATCTATTGCAGTTTGCTTTTTAGTGGAAGTTCGCATGTGGACGAATTGATGTGACTCGAATTTAATAAGTTGTTGAAAATAGATTCCTGTTGTAAATTGGTATAAGTATTTCAAAGCGAGATTTTTTATTCAATATTTTAAAATTCCATCAGCATTCATGTAATTCATTTTTGATCACGAAATCAGGGATTGAAATATGATCACTTGTAACTATTCCTTTAATTAAAACTACTGATTTCGTCAAGAGCATCATGAAAGATATGAAATTGTACATTAAGAATTATAATTAAATTCAAAGCTAAAAGTAATTTTCATTAAATTTTTTTTGAGATTAGGAATATAGAGATAAATTGAATTCAATACAGAAGAAAAATGTTTTTGAGGAAGATTATACATAAAATAACTGTTTATATATGTCAGTTAATTATTATGAAAAAGGCGAATGTCAAGTATAATACTATCAAAGATTCGATGTTTGTTTAATATTAAACAAAATCAAGTTCCAAATCAAGAGAAAACGAAGAAAAAAACGAAAGAAAATACATCAAAAAAGAAATATGTATTACACATATTGACTGCATTAAAAAAATCAAAAAAAAAGAATGCTACAATGTATATATTTAATTTGTAACATAATAATCTGAAAAAATATAAATAACATCGATTTCTTAATATGTAAAAAAAACTTATAAGTATCAGTTATACTTGGTATATTACTCAGATTTGTGGTATACATTAAATTGGTTAAGATTAATTAATTTGTAGATAAATAAAAATTAAATGTGTTTTAGAGACACTATTTCATGTTATATTATGTTCAGAATCTGCTCTAGAAATGTTATCAATATATTGTTTTAAACATGTTTATTTGTTTTTTATGTTTATCCTTTCAATCAAAGATGTCGCAGAAATATCCTTGAAACTAAGACGCATACCTTTAGTCATAATAAACAATGCCCTTACACATTACCAATTCATCTATTTGCTGGCTGCTTTATTTAAATTTCAATTTTATGGGAAGCTTAATATCATATTTGGGCTGTATGGTGTAGTATTTAAAATCAAAGCTAAAGTCTCAGGGAAAGAAGATTTTTTTTCATACATCTTTTATTATAAGGAAATTATTGAGTTTTTCATGTGTTCCAGAAAGTATTTGTTTTTTTGTTCTGAGGCAGTGGATTTATTGCCAATTTCCAATTATTTTGAGTGAGCGTAAGTTAAGTTTTTAGCGCTCCTGGTCCCCACCGCTTCCAGTGATCTTTGGAGTCTTCAGGTTTCATTTATTAGAGCCCTGTTGTCTCGATGTTACAGTGCAATTTTCATCGTTAAGCTAAGAGTTTGCAGATCTACATGTACGCAAGATATTCAACTGTACATACTTTACTCCTCAATGAATGCAACCTGCAAATAATTTACTAACTCGTGATTTAAACACGGTATGCTTTTTTTTTAAACAATACATATCTATATAGTAACACATTTAAAGCCTCAGGTCATTTTATTCGGTAACCCAAAACATTTTGTAAAGAACTAAAGAAATTCTTTCGGTGATACGAAATATCTGTGGTTGGATAGTGTGTAGGACCTCGGCTTTTTCTGACAATTCGTTAGATGCTGCAGTAGATTAATAAGACATATTAAGTTTGAAGGCACTTCACATCATGTGCCATACTAAATATAAACTAAATATCGTCTGTCGTTTAAGTTCTCATTCGCTCCATCATTAATTTGATATATAAAGTAAAGCAGTAGATTGACATTCACGCAGCTTCTGATTTATATAACGAACATTGATTTTCTGAAAAAAATTATACAAATTAGCAAATGTAGGGACAGGAATGATAGGAAACGAGTGCGAAATTCAGGGAGTCACAAATTAAAAAACTAAATCCATACGTTGGTGGAAGGTACAATATTTACGGCAACTAAATTGGTTTGTTGAATAGTAGTTCTTTCTGAATAATTGTCGAAAAGTGAGAAAAAAGACGAGAGAAGTATTAGACTAGATTGAACTTGTTTTCCCTTAGTTTAATTATAATTTATTAAAAATATTGAATGAAACAAACTTGACTTCAAGTTTTCTAGAGAGGTGATTTTTGTTGGCACGCAGTCGCGCACACCGTACATGATCGGTCAGATTAGTATATATTATAGTAATGTAGATAAATTGATTCATACTCTTTGCCTGGATATGTACAATATTACATATAAAAAGGATTCTTCGAATCAAAGAAACATTTCAAATCACCATCTTAGCTATTACAATCAAGAAAGTGTAGACCTTCTGACGGCATAAACTCTTAAACAATAATATGAACTTGCAGCATATATAAATATGTAGTTTGGCAAACAAATGAAGCAGTTAGATTGCAGTAAGTGGAATATAATCAACTTTTTTTTTGGAAAGAAAAAGGTTAAAAAAAATTTTGAGAATTGTCAACGATGATGGATTTATAATGGATGATATTTTCGGGTAATGTGTTTATGGGGTTCTAGATGTGTTATTAATCAATTGAAAAAGGTTTAAAAAGGTAATGTAACAACTTAAGTGTGTTGTGTGTTTTGGAGATTGCCTCTGTTTTAGTTTATTTTTAAATTGTCTTTAAATGATCTTTTTATTAGTTTTTTATATTCGCTACTTCATCCTTGATGTTATAATATTTTGCACACCACTACATTCCGTACTTTCCCTCATGTGTTATTTCATTCTTAAGGAAAAAATTGAATTAAAAAATGTTTTCAAAGGTAGTCTGCATTTGGTCACTCGTTCCGTTTGCCGTATGTTAAAACTTCCAATTGCGTCTATTACATTCTACTTATACTTAAAATAATTCATTAGTAATGAGTAGTATGTCATAAAACAATTACACTTATGGTTTTACTTTTTTGACGTTTTTAACGAATTCGACGGTAATTGCTTTTGTAAATTTAAATTTTATATAAAAAAAAATGTTTTTTCGTTGTTCACTTTCTTAAGATTTAAAATTTAGAGATATTATTAAAAATTTCAATATTGTAGTCTAAGAAGACGAAGTGTCGGTTGAAAAGTTTTGAAGAATTTTTTCTATGCAGTTACTAATGATATTGATATGCGAGAAAGAATTGTTCATTTAATATAAGAGATTTTCGGAGTTTTGATAGTTAAATGTGCTCAGTAACTTTACTTTACAAAGTCTTAGATGTGGTTTCGCTTTGATTGTTTTTAAACTTTACGTGCTACGTGAAAGATTTCTTCCATGAAAAGTAATAAAAATTATTTATTTATGGAAAGAAAGGACTACCAATTTATCTCTTTAGCAGTAGAAGCAAAATGACTCATTGTCATCATTATATGAAGTTATAAAGTTAATGCTTTGTTAAAAAAATATATAGTTAAATATCTAGCTTAAATATGCATTGCAAGATTTCTCTGAGAAGTATAATATATGACGAATATTGAGGTGATTAAGTAGTTTTTTAAATAGACGTATTATCCATACAGCTTAGTTTATTTCTTAGAAGTCCGGTCGGTATCCTTTTCCTCTTTTTACAACTTTTGAAATAGTGATTATATGTAAAAGAGTTGAGTTAGATATAAGACTAACACAATTGTCTTTATTTAATATGTCCATCAAAATTTTCATATATACGGCTGTCCTTTAATTTTTCAAACTTTGATGTGAATTTTCTTTGAGTCACCTGTATACTTCAAAAATTTTGAAATGTGGTCTTTTGACTGTATAAGCTTACCAAAAAAAAAAAATATGTTACACTTCTTTTTATTAAACCGACGCCA